>CM053325.1:54439817-54604958 GCA_028583605.1 Dastarcus helophoroides | reverse complement strand
GGAGATTCCGGTGGCCCAATTGTAGTTAATGGCGTAGCCATCGGAATAGTGAGTAGAGGACGTTCACCTTGCGAGGCACCAAATAACCCAACGTTTTATACAAAAATCGATCAGTTTCTTGATTTTATCGAAGCTAATTCTGATGTCATTGTGCAACCATGATATCAGTAAAGGTGAAAAGTGAAAAAGAAATAAAGATATTCTAAGGTAAAACTTTTACTCTTTCAAAACTTCTTTGACGACAACATTCCTGGTTTTTATTTCTGGCGACTAAATTACCCCTATTGCAGCTAGTACGTAAATGAGCCACGGATTTCTTGTAACAAAAAATCTATTACCCTAACACTGCAGCCCAATTTTTATTCCGGCAATTCGATATCTGACTCATCCTAAAAGTCGCAGCTAATAAACAAAATTTTACAAACATATGACTCTAATTATTTCGAAGACCTATGTCAAAGGATTGCAGACGAAATTCGATAATTGTGTCTGTAAAGTAACAAAATTTAACCTTTTTTTACATCGTTAGATTTGTTTCTATGCAAATCCTTAATTCGTACCTTGACACTCTTAGGGGAAGAATGGGAATATCAATATTTTGCTTTTTATTATAACTCGAATTTTATTGCAAATTTTGGCTGTTTTAAAATTATAAGTATTAAGACTTTTGGTGGTTTTTTTTCAGAATTTCGAATTTTTCTCAAAAAATCAACCATTTCTTGAAAAATCTTTTTATTATTCAAGAATTCATTTTTTTGAGAAAATATAGACTTTTTTAAGAAAATTGGAATTTTTTAAATGTTTATCCAATTTCAGTTATTTTTTTTGAAAATTAGTTTTTTGACTGTGCCTAGGTTATGAAATTTTTTAGTTATTATTTAAATAATAGAAATTGTTTACTTTAAAACATTTTAAGGCACATCACCACACGATATTTAAAATTCTTGAAACGTCACCTCATGACATCTGACAAAAATAGGTTAGCAATTTTTTTTGCACAGGAACGAAAAAACAAAGGAATGGAAACATACAGTGGTGAAAACCTAATTGAAACCGATATCTGGAGCATATTTTAATTTTAATATTCTAATTTATATTACATATTAGTATTAGACTATAGAGAACCTGTTCTGATTTTATAATTTTATCTGATGGCACTAAATCGCGAATTCCGTGTTTACATCAAGAATTAGAAAAATATTTATAATAATAGTGCTATATTTTGCTGTAAGCTTACTGGAAACGATTAATTTAATTTGAAAAATCAAGTACACACTTTGTTTTTTTTACCTTTTTGCCATGATATTGTTTTAATCAGTCAGTTTAAATATCACCGATGTTTTTTTATGATATGATTATTATGATTGGACTTAGAAAAAAGTTGCAATGCAAAAGAAAGGCAAGTCACAATAAACTTGGATAGACAGCATATTCATAAACTATTCCACATGCACACCTAAAAATTTTAAGGAAAAAAGGTGGTTAAATTAGAAATTTCTAGGAAATAAGCCAATTTTCCAGAAAAAATTTAAAATTTGCAAAATTATTTTTTGTAAAATAGAACTTAAAATTTAAGGAAAAAAGTAGAACAGTCGACAAAATCACAAGCCCTTGAAAAAAGTTCAGATTTGGGGTTAGTGTAGAAAATTTAGAAGAATCAGAAAGTGTAAACTTCAAAGCTTAAGAAGGAAATCGAAATTTTGAGACTAAATTTGACATTTTGGGAAAGAATTGATAATTGCGAGAAAAAGGTAAATTTAAAAAAAGGGTTTTTTGATATAAAATTTTAAAGAACCCAAGTTGAAGCCAAAAATTGGAAAATAAATAAGTGGATAAAAACTGAATGTGAAATATTGAAACTTTGAAGAAACGTTGCTGTCAAAAAGAAATTTAGGTATAAAGTAACAATCTGTAAAAAAAACTGAAGACAGATTTTCTGGAACTGTAGAAAGTGCAATTTAAAGAGAGAAAAAAAAGCAGTTTTTAAGTTAAAAGTCGACATTTTAAAGAAAAGTTTTTGCATTAAAAAAGTTGAAACAATGAAAATCTGTAGAAAAAAACAAATTAAAAAAAAACTGAAAAAGATATTCAAAATGAGATGTTGTGAGAAAACAATCCAGCTTTGACTTTTAAGTAGAAATTTTGAAAAAAAAAGCTTAAAATATTCTAGTTTAATATTTTCGAAAATTTACTACAAATATTTTTAACATTTTGCATTTAAAATCCAAATCTTAAGAAAATATAAAAACTTAAGCTTGGAGCACCAACTTCCATATTTCTAACTTAAAAAAAGACGAACTTTCATGCAAAATTACAACTGCTATTTAACATCCTTACAGGGTAACTATGTAAACCTATGTTTACTGCTCGCCTTTGTTATAAAGGTCTTCAATTGAAAGCACTCGTTTTAAATTTAGCTCCACTTTTTTGTGTCCGTCGTGCATTGTTATTTCACAGCTAACATGTATTTACATTGATAATTGACATATCCAGCCCTTGCTTCATGGAATTCTTTAATATTAAACTTTATTAACGATAAAAAAGGAACAGAGATAAAAATTCTATTATGTTTTGATAAATATTTGCTAACACCCGACCTGGTTTACATATAATTCGTTAAATAGCATGATTTCTAATGCAAAAGAAAAAACTGCGCGACTTGGTAAATCTGGTATTTAAAAATTAAATTGCTCTGAGTGTAATGCTGTCTACACAGGTCAAAAATCAGGTAATTTTCACATTAGTTGCAGCGAACATCTTGCTACCTTCAGAGATCAACATCTAGAAAGACCAAATTTTGCAAAGCATCTATTAGAAACACAACATAAACTTACATGCGCCAACACAGTAGAAGTATTACATATTTGCAATAACACTAAAAAATTTAATTTTTTGGAAGCCCCAGAAATTCACAAATATTTACAATCTAGTCAATTTACACTTATGGACGAGCAGCTTGATCTTCTGAACACACCTCTAATTGAAGCTTTGGATGAAAATTTGGATTAGACGGAATATTCCTAGGAGTCTGTGATCCAACTTGTTAGCATAACAACGGCTAACTAAATTGCTGGTATGACCGCCGATGATGCAGTAATGTAAAACCTGGTCCGGTGTCAGCAAATATTTATCAAAACATTGTGGAATTTTTAATCTCTGTTCGTTTTTTATCGTTAATAAAGTTTATATGTTTACATTGATGTTAAATCATAGATAATTACATGGAGGCAGAACGGATAGAAGTTGCGAAAATTTGTTATGGAATTTGATGAAACAATTCGAATATTCGTGGATATTACCTATGTTCAACAAAATAAAGAAATAAAATAGATTATACCATCATAACAACAGTATGAAGCATCAAGTATACATTTTCAAGAAAACTTATTTTAAAGCAATTACTCTTATCACTTACCCAGCCCCCTTTAAGTTTTGCCTTCTATTGTGACGCAGGACACTTGAACCATCTTGCCTATTTATCTTAATATAATTTCTAAATAAACACAGATGTGTGGGTAAGATGATGAAAGATATTCCTTTTCTAAAATTTATCTCTGAACTGTCTTCTATAACCTCTACCTGTATGCCAAAAATGCCCCCAGAATGTGCTCAATTTGAGGACATAGTTTGAAGTCAGCGAGAGAAAAATGTTTTTTTTTTTAATTTTTTCAAACTTCGATTCAAATTCGTAATTTCAACTTTTATCTCAAATTTAAAGTTTGCACGCGTACATTTGGAATTTGGATATTTTTGGTAAATTTTGGAACATTAGATGTTTTTCAGTTGAAATTCCCGTTTTTTCTAACTAGCTACAAGTTCAATTCTTACGTTTTTTTACTTTTGGACAATCTTTAAATTTTAATGTTTTTTAGAATAATTGTTGCTAGTTGAATTTGCGATGTCTAAATGTATTCGATTTTTAGAAAAGTTTTTGTTATAATGTTATTTATCGCTTTTTTTTGAGGTTCACCTTTAATCTCAAAATTTCGGTCGTTTTTGGAGATTTTTAGTTTGAATTAGATTTCTAGTTAAACCTCAAGTATGTCTATATTTTTACTTTTTTTTCTTAAAAACTAGAGTTCAAAATTTTGGTTTTTTCTTAAGACTACTACTACTACTATTCTTTCCAGAGACCTAGAAATTTTGAGGAAATGTTTGTGAAAAATGTCATTTATCAAAATACTGAACTTAATCTTGAGTCATAATTTTGGTGGAACGGACTGGTCGTTGGTTATCTTGGTGTATCTGCGAAGATGATAGCTTGACTATCGAAACGCATTAGAGCAACCTTTTTTAAGTTTTTTAGTTTTCTTGGTTTCAGAGGACAATATTTGTATTTCAATTTATAATCTTAAGTTTTTTGAATTTGGAATTTTTACTCAAATGTTCAGAAATGTCTACATTTAGAATAGACAAATTACTTTCGGAAAAAGTTTAATTACAAACGAGTTTATACTTAAAAAGAAACACCGACTAAATTCATAATAAACATTTTTGAAAATATCAACCTTTTTAGAAATTTTGAACTTTCCAACAAAAAGTGCAATGAGTTAATTCTTAACAAATTTATCTGTTCGAACTCGAAATTTTCAATTTTTTAAATTTAAAATTTTAGAAACGAGTTGGGATTTAAAATTACTGTCTAAATCTCAAGAAAACAGGAGTCATTTCTAAAAAATAGTTTGAAGTGAACATTTTTGGAAAGAAAAAGCTATAAAAATTGCAAAGCAAGTTTAAATAAGGAATGTTAGATAAAAATCTGCAGCTTTAAAACATTCAAATCTGTTAACAAAACCTAAGAACTGTCAACATTTTGTCTTAAATCAAAATTTAAAAAAGGAACTGATATGCCCTGAAACCTTTAGTGCTTTCTCAAAATTACCAGGGGATTTTTTCTTAAATAAATGTCGAGAGAAAAAGTCAAAATATTTTGAAAAAGCCTGGATTTTAAGCCAATGCTCATGTAAAAATTTAAAAAAACTTAAAATTATCTAGCCCATTTTTTCACAATTTTGACTATAATCTTGGCATTTTTAAACCCAAAAAGTTGTAAAAATTTAATAAATCAAGATTTTCTAAAAATATAAATTTAAAGTTGAAATGCTGTGACTACAATTAAAAAACGTCCTAATTAAAGTTGAAATTTGATAACTAAGATGGAAATTTCAATATCTTTTTGAAAGTGTTTACTTGAAAGTCAAATTTTTGAGAAAAAAGTCGAATTTTGAAAATTTTAATGGAAATACCAAAAGATCAACTTCTTAACAAAAAACTTCGACATTTATGAAGCTAAACTTTTACGAAAAAATTGAAAATTTCAAATTAAAGTGATTGGTTAAAAAAAATCCTAATATTTTCAGTTTAAAAATGCTTAAATTTCGTATAACACTTAAAATTTATAAAAGAATAGACATTTTAAAGTTTTTTTAAAAGTTAAATCGGCATTTTAAAAAAAATTATAGAGGAATTCCTCAAAAAAAGTTATTCAAACATATCTTCTCAAAAGTATGGCTTACAAGAGATTTTGAGTTTTTAGTAAAGAGTCAGATATTTAAATACCGAACTTAAACATTTAATTTTTAAATTCGAAAATTATACATTATCACAAAATCCAAATTTATCTCGAAATTTTGTGTTGAATCTAGAAAGCTCGCTTGTATAAATTTACAGTTTTTCTTAAAATGTGAATTTTTTCTCAAAATGCAGAATTTAAGCTTTACTGCAAAATTCGACATTTTTTAAATAAAATTAAAACGTAAGATCAAAATGTCGAATAAAAACGAAGAAAGTTTATAAAGTTTAAATTATTTTTAAATGTTTGTTGTAAATCAAGCTTGACCTTGAAATGATGAATTTTATCCCAAATTTTTGACCTTTAGTCTCATCAATTTTGACTTTATCTATAAAGTGTAAACTTTAAACGAAATCTCAAATTTAAAAGTCAAAATTTCGGTAAAAAATCAAATGAATTTTAAATAAAAATCTCAAGATTTTTGATGGAAATTGGAAAATAAACTAGAAATTTTAAAAATTTTTTCATTTGAAAATGTTAAACTTTCGAATAACTTGAGTATAGTCTAAAATAATATGTTTTTTTCAAAATTTCTAGTGAGAGTTCAAAATGGTCAGTCAGAATTGTAAGTTATTTAAATTTCAATTATCGAAGTAAAACTTGTAAGATAAGGGGATGGCATCATTCAAAATGGGTTTACAGTTTAATTTGCACTTTAAGAATCCTTTCAAAATTAATTTAAAGGTTAATTTGGATTAGAAATATTTAAATTAGTAGGAATTCTGCATCCTCATGCCCTCTAGCGAGATACAGAGGATATCTTTCGGTCCCCAGAAATTAAGGGTAGGAGAATAAAAACATAAAACACCGTAAAGAAATTTACAGGGTAGGCAAATACTGAACTTCGATGAAACTAGTTTAAAAAATTCTGGTCATCTTCCGGACTTATAAAAAACGAGTACAAAATACGGGAGTTTTAAAAAAATTGCTGCTGTTTGTGTCAATTAACGTGAATGAACACAAAAAAAAACAACTTCTGTTCAACGTGAAGTTCTTGTGCCATTTGGGTGATGTTTGCTACGGAATAAATAGGCAAGTAAATTTTAAATTGTCCGATGATTTTGTTTGATGGTTTTCGCTCTTATATGATTTAATTAACTTTTCCTAAAATTTAAGAAAATACTTGTTCCTAACTTTGAGTAATATGGAATTGCGGGGCGTACAAAAAAAGAGAAAAGAAGTTAAAATTCCACAACAAACGCGAATGAATGAAAAAGTCGTTGTTAGAAAATTATTATAGGTCCAAGAATCCTAGCGCTGACTGGTGCAACTACCACTCTCAGTTTCAAAAAAAGAAAACACAAAGAGAATAGAAAGAAAA
The DNA here is from genome assembly GCA_028583605.1 of Dastarcus helophoroides. NCBI lineage: Eukaryota > Metazoa > Arthropoda > Insecta > Coleoptera > Bothrideridae > Dastarcus > Dastarcus helophoroides. Next base: position 54,598,065 of record CM053325.1, on the reverse strand, counting down.
GAGACGAAAAGAAATAAAGCAAATTTGCTTCGAAAATCTTCTATTTTCTTAAGGTCGTTCTTCGATGTTCTGCTGCTGGAAGCTGAGTTCCCAGGGGTTCAAAAAATCGATAACACCCATCACTGCAGGCTCGGTAACTGACAGCAGGCATCTATATTAGGATTTGCTGATGACGTACTGTTCTCGAAACGTGAAAGAAACGAGGAAAACCGGAACCGGTGTTGAAGAACTTTTCAGACATAGGCAAAGCCCCAAACGCAGGTGAGCTCCTGGCTGCGTCCCCTCGGGATCATACGCCTGAACACACTGGGGCCATAAGTAACCTCTCCTGGCCTCTGTTTTGGCGTATTTGCCCGGCCTGCCTTATCCTTAGATCCCCTCATAGGTTATACAGTCCAAAAAAAAGGACTCTACTATAAAGACTATAGAGAATTACAACACCGCGCGTCGCGATCGGGAAGTTTTGGCAAAATTACTAATCTATAGTCGCATGCCTAGATTTACTGTCAACATAAATTTACTAACGTAGGCGGACGAGCAGTACCAGCATCAGCTCTCTCGTTAGAAAGATGTTTTGACAAAAGAAATGAGAACTTCTTGCTAGTTTCTAATTTTAATTTAAATGTTTTTTGTGCTGTGTGTCAACATTAGCCACTTTCTAAGCCAGAAAAATGCCCCTTCTATTAAACTAGTAGCCGTAGAAGTAGATGTGGTGTTGGAAGGGAAAATTCTGCTCAGAAAGTTTCTACAAAATTTGAACAATCTTTCTAGTCTATTTTATGACACTGGTTTGAGTTCAAGTGATTGAGTTTGGTATGAGAAAAACCGAAAAATGAACAAAGGAACAAGTTAACAAGGAAAAGAAACAAAGAGTGAGAGAACGAAAGATCTATAAGATTGAATCAACATTTATAAATTTGATTTATTACGATAAATCACAATTTCATTTCCAAGCTTGAGCTCCATTTTCTCGTAGCATTATCCTTTGGATATTGTTAGCTCAAAGCTTTCAGCAGAAATTTAATTAAGAAGCGATAATACTCAAAATAATTGGGATATAAAAACAGACACTTGAAAATAGTTTGAGAACCTCTGTGTACAAACTAACCAGCAAACACCCACCGATAATCAGGTACAAAGTTAGCTGCATTTGGTTTGAAAACCTTAGAGTACAAACTAAATGGCTCAGCTGGGAAAAAAAACATTGCAATTATTAGGGTTAAGATAAACTTTGGGAAATTAATAACCGACGCACCATATACGAGCGAAAGAGTTAAACAAAGAATGTCAGATTATTTGTGCTTAATGAAGTCTGTTAATCTTCTAAAGAAATATTTCTCTCAGATTTGTGTCCAGCAAATTTAAACAAGTTGAAACAAACAGGTTCACTTTTATTTTGTTGTTCATGTTTAAGAACACTTGAAAATCACAAACTTGAAATTTTGTCGATTTATTTTTTGACCTATTGTAATAAAACGTTGAGGTCAATTGTTGTTTGAATGTGATAACACTTCTCTGTCGACTCTACCAACTGGGGTTACAATTTAGTAGAATAAAATAATTTTAAGCAGAACGAAGGTAAATTATTCTTTGAAAATTTTTAAAGATGAGCCAAATTCTACAATTTTGAAAAACTACATACAATCCCTGGTCGCTCATCACAGTATATATCAAGTTACCTGTGTGTACCAAATTGGAATTTTTTTATTTTGCCATTTAAAAAACACTTGACAAATATTAACTAATTGGAAAATCAAAGAATCTGATTCAACTCAACAATCTTTCTCTAATAAATTCTCAAAATGTTCCATGTCCATTTATTAACTGACAATACTGTAAACCAAACTGAAACTCGTTTTGAACATTTATAATTACTTCGTGGGAAATTAGTCTACACTTCTGTTTTATTCGTCCTTTCAACTGCTCAATATTTGCAGGTTTGGTCTTAAAAATTTTGCTCTTCAAATACCCCGATATAAAAAAGTCCGTAGGTGTTAAGTCCGGAGACCTGGATGGCCATTTAAAAAGTCCTTTTCTACCAATCCATCTTTCTGAAAATATATCTGGATGATGTATTTCCAGGCAAATGGATTGGTAGAAGAGGACTTTTTAAATGGCTATCCAGGTCTCTGGACTTAACACCTATGGACTATTTCTTATTGGGGTATTTAAAGAGCAAACCTGCAAATATTAAGGAGTTAAAAGGTCAAATAAGACAGAAGTGTAAACTAATTTCCCCCGAAGTAATTAGAAATATTCAAAACGAGTTTTAGTAGAGTATTGTCAGTTAATCATCCAGATACTCACGGACAGGTTTTGCAAAATGAAGAGTGGCACTTGTTGAAAGCAGACGTTTCTATTCGGGACATTAGCTTCGACCGGATCCGGAAACAAAATAACCAAATCAGGAATTAGCTCTTCCTACAAGGATTCCAAATATCCTGCCCCATTGAGATTTCCTTGGAAAAAAATTGGTGCTATAACTCGATAACCATTAATCCCTGCCCAAACTTCCTCTGGATGTTGAGTGTGGCTCTCCCTCATCCAGTGTAGGTTGTAACGACAATTTTTTTAGCTTACCATTTAACACAAACGTTGATTTTTCTAAAAACAGGATATTTTTTATGCTTAGAACATTTCTTTTCAGTAGATCCATCATTTGTTCGCAAAACTGGAGTCTTCCATCCGGATCATCTTCTCATCGTTTATGGAGGATTGTCATTTTATAAGGATGAAACTTTTGCATTCTCAGAATTCTTACAACTGAAGTCTGGCTAATTTCGAGTTCTCAACCTGTCTGGCTTGTGGGAATATGATGATTTTTTGGCCAGAGAGAAGTACATTAATTTTGACATCTTCATAGAACGCATTCTGACGGGGATTACTTGTTTTTTTAATCTTGCTTACGGTACTTTGCTATATGGGTGGTAAATTAGGATACCCACCTGAATAAACGAATAACTTCATTTGGTGTTCTAGTTCTATCTCCGTATTCAATCATTATTAAAATTTCAACCTTGTGGGTTTCAGTTAAGTACGGCATTTGGACAAACTAATAGCCTCTTTGATCAATACGATATTATTCTCGTTATTTGTTTTTATTAATTTTTGTTAGAAGATTGTGATAAGACATCAACCCAGTTAGACAAAAAATTTAAAACGAATACCTTCTAAAATGCGATTTTTAAACTTTATGAAAATTTTATTGAACTGAATCAGATTCTTTGATTTTTCGAATTATTTTACTATATTTATAAATATCTTTTAAATCACACGAAATAAAATATAGGCATGTGTAAGTTGATATACTCTTTAAGAATAGTCAAGAAAAAAATAGTGTTGCCATTAAAAAAATTTGTTAATTACGTCTTACTTTAAATTTGGGACATTCTGTATAAAATTTTCCTACATCCAAAAAAAACAGCGCAAATTAAAAAACTGTCTTTGATTTACTGAATTTATTCCAAATTACAGACTAGCACTGTAAAAGGAACCCATGTGCCAAACTGCATGCTTCTAAATTCATCAGTGTTGTCTGTTAGCACTCAGAGTTTTAGTAACAATAAGCACATATGTATTTCATTACATAAATTAAAAATGCGGGAAAATTTTTGCATCAGTAGAAGTATTTGGTAAAACACTCCATGACGTAAACAAATAATAATTTCATGTCATGCATTACAAAGGTGAAGATGATAAAATGATAACTATTTCAGTAGACTAAATTTCACGCAATTAATAATCCTTGATCACGGACATTGATTGTTCGAGAAGTACCGTGGTACTTGTCAGTTTAGAAATTGAAAGCTTATTTTGTAAAAGAAGAAATTTAGTTTTAGGCAAAATGCGGATAAGGAGATTTTAATTTAAAGAAATCTGAATACAATCTTATCTACTAAACATATTACGCCGCAGTGGTACATTTATTTGCTGCAAAATGTGACCGCTAAGGAGAAGAAGGGGTTAGCTGCTATTTATAATGAGCCTCGATTTTGTTGTAGCATTCAAAATTAAAATGTGCCACTGTAGATCGCCTGTAATCTTACTAATTTCACTATGTCTGTTGCATTCCAACTCATTACAAACATTTGTTGCTTTCTGTTAGTAAAATTAATATTCTTAGAAAGAAAATATTAGAAAAAATACCTAGGGGTGGTTTCTTCTTCTCTGAGGATCAAGGGTTTGGTAAAGTATATCTTCCACGTTACAGAAAAAAAGGAAAATATTTTCTGAATCAATAATTTGTTTTCGATTATTTTTAGGGTTCCATACCTTAAATGAAAAAACTAAAACCCTTTTAATCTCACTCTAGTATCTGTCGCAAAGAGGTTTTTCTCGAAAAATATGTAACATAGAAATCTGAATTTTGCACCGTGTTAGATTTCGATGAGCCAAGCAAATACCGCCAGCCAGTGATTGGAAAAAAAAGTATTTTATAATAAAATGTGGGGGTTAATTTGGTCTCCGAAAAATCAACTTTTAATTGATATATCGTTGGGTAACATTTAAACGAGCTTCCTCTAAGGAACTTAAAATATAATTTTTTTAATAATTTTTGGTGCTAATTTTGGGGGAATGGACTGGTCCTTGATTATCTTCAAAAATTGAAATACAAATCTTGTCTCATGAAACCAAAAAAGATTAAAAAACATAACAAAAGTTGCTCAAACGTGTTTCGAAAGCTATCATCTTCAGATGAAACGCAAGCTATCATCTTCAGATAAAGAGTAACGTTTGTTGTGTTTTTGAATCTTTCCTGGTTTCAGGGGACAAAATTTGCATTTCAATTATTGGTCAAATCGTCTGAAAGACAAAGCTCAAAATGTGTCATAAATGACCGTTTCCCCCTGCTCTCGTAAGTTTCTAAAGATAAAATTTAGATTTTAATGGGGTTAGTAAATATTCGGTAATAGATTATCGAAAAACTGCAGTTTTTTTTAATATCGTAATATTTGTTGAAATAAAAATATTTTATGGAAAAATGAGTGCTTGCATTCCAAGCTTTTTTGACCCATACAGCAATATATTTTTTTCAAATAACAAACTAAACTAACCCTTGGTAGCTTCACAGCAAATTTTCTTAGCCCACATCACTGCACCACTTATGCTATAAAATTTACACAACGAAACGCGATAAAGGCAACGCAGCTTTCGGCAGAGGTGTCTAGAAGAAATAGTAACGCTGCTATGTTGCCATTACTTCAAGATGTTTCCCCAAGGTGGCAACTGTAACATCGAGATTCCAATAAAATAGAAACGTAATTTCAAATTGGAATTGTGCAAAAACAGTACAAATAGAAATTTTCATTTTAAACTATTTGTTTCATCATATTACTATATCGAATGTAACAGGATTATGGTACACCCCCTATTTTTTCTTTATTTACGAGGATAAAATTTTCAAAGTTGATGTACTTGATGTATTTAGAAAATGACTTAAAATTGACGTTCCTGCTGCTGCCGCTTTAGCTAAAACTAATATTAACTTTTGATTTTTAAATAGAACACCCTATTTCTTTTTACATTTTTAGAATTTGCACAATTTTCTAGATACAATACACATAAAATGAGCGATTTTTAAATTTTGTTGGTCCCATTTTAATTTTCAGCCTAGAAAGTCATGACCCATCCTAATTAACGCTAACTGACCATATTAGCGCTGCAAAAAATTTAAATTAGGAAAACTTAGGAAGTGTCCTTTTTCTAAATTTGTTTTTGATAGCTATCTTATGATTTTATTGATTAAATCTTTAAATGAATTGAAACCGAATATTTTAAATCCTTTTGGCTGTAACTTCAGTTCTAGTGATTTCATAGCAAAAATGAACACTTATTATACTTTTTGGTGGCACCACAGTACCAATATGGTGCCATTTAAAAAAATGAAGTTATGACATAAAATCCATTTTTGTTAACTTTATCACGTGATAAAAGAATGAAATTTTAATTTTTTTTCATGCGATTTGATTTTTTTAGCGTTAAAGTGGTCCATTAGAGTTAATTTGAATGAGTTATAGCCTTCTAGGTTAAAAAATAAAATGAGACCAAAAAATTTTTCGATCCCTTAAAAATCAGTTTTTTAGGTAAATTGTATTCAAAAAATTGTTCAGCTTCCAAAAAGGTAATAATATATAGGATGTTTCACTTAAAAATCACTTTTAGAGAAAGTGACAGCAGTAGGAATGTCATTTTTACGTTAAAATTTGACATTTCATAAGTACATCAAGTGAAGTAAGTTTGAAAATTTTATCTTAATAAATAAAGAAAAAATGGGGATGTACCATGATCCTGTTACACCCAGTATAAAATTTATTAGCTTTTTTTACGAAAATCAATAGAAATATTTGGCTGTAGTAAATTAAAATTTCTTCGAAAACCTTCTTTCGCCTATTCTGCCCTACCTTACATGTTAAAAGCGTAAATTTAACATTGAATATCTCGATATCGACAATGACACAAGTCTTTTGAAATTGCAGATGTATGGGTAACATTGTTACCAATATCTGACAGAAACTTAAAGAAAATCTAGAAAATCAATTGAGCTACCTTAACATTATTTCATTTTTTTAAATTTTAATGCAACATTTCAGTAACTGCAATGCCATAGTGATCGGCTCATTAACATGTCACAAACTGCATAAGAAAATTATCAAATTTTTTACTAACTAGGGTTATTTATTGTTTTAAAGTTATTTCAGCTAATAAAGTCTGCAGAATCTTTCATTTCGATTCCAAGCGAGAGCACCAAGCTCAAAATATCTGGGGGTTATATTCCACCTCCACATAGTTTTCCATATATGGCTTCTATTTTTATTTTAAAAACGAACTCTAGTGACCCTAATGATTACTGCGGTGGACGCTGTGGTGGAGCCTTAATATAAAGTAAATATTTCTACCAATGGAACGCCAACATCAAATGTGTCAGGATGCAGAGGAGATTCCGGTGACCCACTTGCAGTTAATAGCATAGCTATTGGGGTACTGAGTTCAGGACCTTCAGTTTATTGTGAGAAACCAAATGACCCAACATTCTATACAAGAATCCATCGCTTTCTTAATTTTATTGAAGCTAATTCTGATGCCATTTTGCAACCATGAAACTGAAAAGTAAAAAAGCAATAAAAATATTCTAAGTTAAAAATTTTACTCTATCAAAACTTTCTTGATAACAATATACCTGGTCTTTATTTTTGGCGACTGAACTACCCCTGTTGTTGCTCAGTTAAAGATGTGAATAAGCAATGGATTTCTTGTAGCAGAAAACCCATTACCCTAACACTGTAGACCATTTTTACTTCGACAATTTTTTAATTTTATACACACTAAAAAGATGTATTAAAGCAAAACAGTTTCGCTATAAAAAATATATTACGAATCTAGTTAGCTGCAATATGCTAGATGTTAGCGTCTTATTGAAAAGTGGTAATGACAGGAACTACTATAATATTTTCAAGAAAGTCTACATACATTTGACTTTAGAGCAATTAATTTGATTAGCGACCAACACAAACAAAGCTCTTTGTGTTATCGAGTAGTCATATTAATCAATCGCAGCTGGGAACATGCAAATAATTTCGTTTGCACAAAAAGCAGCACTATGTTGGATGTAAATCTCGTAAAAGGTTATTCTTATCTGAAACTGTGCCAATTTACTTAAAGTACAGGCAAACACTTGATAGCAGCAACTTTCTTCAGTTTAGTATAAGGTTTAAAGTAAAGCAATTTATAAATGGATTTTTCATGTTTGTGGAATATTTTCTTGCGAAGTACTCCGGTTTGCAATAATGGAAGTGAAACATCGCGCTACAACTAACTTTTTATTTCATCGTCTTCTCTGTAACTATGGCGCACGGATAACTTGCAACACTTGAGAAAACTTGTCTTCTGTCATCATATATTATTGCCGAAATAAAAAAAAACGTTGGAGTTTCAAGGAAATGAAATTTTTAAGAGCGAAGCATGCGATGCCCAGGATTTTCTAAAGTTTTTAACTAACGAATTAATTTTTTAGGAGGACGAAAAATTCGCAGCTGTCCACTTAAAGAATTAAGAATATTGTACAAATGTAATTAGAAGTGATTCACATTGAAAAATTGCTCTCTGATATAAGTATCAAATTCTATTTTTTAAACAAGATATGTTATCAATTACTCATGGCTTTGTTTATTTGGCTCAATGTCAGTGTCAATTTTTGACTTTTTATTTATTCAAAGTTTCTTAATTACTTTTCGAATGCAAAAGAAAATCTTCTAGGAAGTTATTATTTTTTTTACGTTTGTACACCTATTAGAAAATTTAAAATTATTTGGCGAATACCAAATTTTTCAAAAATTCGGTCATTTCTTGTTTTTTTTTAAGAATTTTGTTTCTTGAAGAATTTGACTCCGTTTCAAAATACCGTTTTTTTTTTTAATTATATGATCCACAACATTTCAATTTTTGTTTTTAAATTTAGATCTTTTCTCAGAATTTCTATTTTTGAAATCTCAAGCTTCTTTACAATTTTCACAACATTTTTGCAAATTTGACATTTTCTAAACATTTCGGGATTTTAAATATTTGACCGTTTTTAAATTACGATATTTTTCGAAAACGTCGATTTTTTAAAAATAATTCTACTTCTGTTGAAAGTTTCGATATTTTTAACTTTCAGAATGTTTGAAAATTTCGACTCAGTCTTTCTATCTCTCTTTGCTCTCTCTCTTTGCCCTCTCTTTCTCTCTCTCTCTCTTTTACACGTTTTTTCTAAAATTTCAACTATTTAAAGTCGAAATTTTAAATTTCTTCATAAATAATTTAATTTTTAGGATTAGATACAACTTCCTTTATAATTTTAAGTTTTTATAAAATTAAAGATCTAACATCAGTAGTTTCTAAATGAGCCTATTTTATTTAATAAACAATTCTATTTGAACCTACTTACAAATTGATTTTAAATTTCGCACTCTTCTGTCTTTTAGGATTCAGTCACAATTTTTATGATTTCAGTTAAAATGAATACATTATATTTAAAATTTTAATTATTGAACAGTGGTTTTTCCTTGCTTTCAATGTTTACTCGATGACAATATCAATATTACGACTAGTTTCAAGGAAAAGGCTGACATGCTAGCCCTAATATTTGCTGAAAATTCCAATCTTGATTCTCAAAACGCAGAATCTCCTATTCTTCACAGAATTGGTACTTTGATATCCTGACGTTGTTTTCAGACAACGCACAATCAGGAAGATTCTCCTCGAGCTCGATCACCTCGAAAGCTTCTGGCCTTGATAGTATCCTCGCTATTGTTCTTAAGAAGTGCACTACAGAGTTGACTCCTGTCTTAAGCAAATTGTTCACACTCTCTTACAATAAAGGTGTATTTTCTAACATCTGGAAATCTGCCAGGGTGCACCCTGTTCCTAAAAAGGGAAAAAAGAATCTGGCTAACAACTACCACCCTACATCTTTGTTGCCCGTTATATTTAAAGTGATGGAAACGATTATCAACATGGAGATTCTCAAATATCTGAAGAGAATGGAATCATATTTGACAGGCAATACGGTTTCAAACAACAACGCTCAACTGGCAATGTACTGGCATATTTTACTCCATACTTTATAACTTAGCTATGGAAAAACATGGTGAGGCTTGAATTGTAGCATTGGATATCTCAAAGGCCTTTGAAAGAGTCTGGCACCGATCTCTTCTGGCGAAATTAATATCTTATGGTCTTCCTCCTGGACCTTTGTCATTTGATGGAACAATTTTCTTGCTGACAGATAGATCTCCTTAGGTCGTCTTCAATGGCATCTTGAGATATTTGCTATTAATGCAGGAGTGCCTCAGTGGTTTGTCCTGTCTCCTAATCTGTTTCTGTTACACATAAACTATCTCTTAGCTTTAATCTCCAATCCTATATGGAGCTACGCAGCCTGGTGTTACCTTTTTTTAAACCATCATCCATCGCTCCTTCAGATTGACTAAGAAAACAGCAGATAAAGATAATTAAAATATTAAAACTATTCTGAAATAGGGTAAGAAATATCTGGTCGACTTCAACGCTTTAAAAACTTAGGCCGCGGTTTTCTATAAGAAAATATCAAGGGATAATGCAACAAACATACTTATGAACAGTAAAATTCTCCCAATAGCATCTAATCTGTCTATCCTAGGAGTAAATGCGAGCACTAACTTCTCTTGGAATAATCATGTGCGAGCCATTTCTAAGTCCGCCTCTTAGAAGCCAGGCTTTCATTTTAGAGCTACTATATCTCATCAGCTACTCACTCTTACAAAGCTTAAGTGAGGCCAACACTAGAACACTTTTCCCATGTTTAGAGTTCAGCCCCAAAGCACACTTTGTTCCTTTTGAATTCAATTAATTGAAGACGAGAGTATGACCAATTCTCTCGAAAGCACTAGTAGCACAGGCGGATGGTTGGTTTTTTCCTACAAGTATTGTCACGGGAGATGTTTGCATGAAATAATAGGATAGAGTCCCTCCAAGGGCAAGATTTTTAAGGCGTACAAGACAGTCAGAGACCGGCAAAGTTCTGTGCGGTCCAGCTTGACACAGTGAGGACTTCTGTCTACTGGAGACTCTGTTTTTCTGTAGAACTTTTAAAAGTAAGAAACTTGTTACCGAAAGGGATTTTCCCGAAAATTACAACCTACTTCCTGTTTAAAAAGGCGGTTCATCGCCATATATCCTTGATTTCACATCCTACTCGCAGTACTTTGAAATGCAGAACGGGGTTGCCTTTTGCGAGTGGATTAAGCTTTAGAAAAAGTATTTTAACATCGGATATCTTGTAAACATCGATAAGTATTGTTTATTTATAGTTCAAGTTTTCAATTTACAATTAAAACTAAAATAGTTTAAAAAAATAAACAATGAAAGCTTAACATCAAGAATTTAAGGAAAAGTTCAAAATTTCGAACGATTTCTGCAAAAAAATTTTCTGTTTGAGTATAATCGAAAGATTTAAAAGTCTGGAAAGTAAAAGACAATTTCAAAAAAATTGAAAATATTTGGGAAAAAAGTAGAGATGTCGAAAAATCTGGAAATTTATACAGCGTGTTGCATGACTGAATTCATTAATTTCTTACAAAGTACGAGTTTAAAATTTTGAAAATTTAGCAAGGTACTAATTACCAGAGGCAACTGAATATTTTGAAGATGATGAGTCTTAGTTTTATTCAAACTAGCTGTCAACTTTTTATTTTAGCACCCTATATATTTTTTAATTTAAAATTTTGCGCAACATTCCGAAAATATTTTAGGCAATAACGTTCTGTATATCTAAGTTTAGCAGTTATTTAAAACTTGATGTTTTATACAGTCCAAAAAGTAAAAAGTCAAGTACATAATTTTTTTCAGAACGGAATACTTTATTTTGTTTTCAGCAAGAAAGATTCTGGTTTTAAGACATTTTGTGTGATTTCTACTAAATGGTAATCTTATGGCATGATAGCAGAGGTATGCCTATTACCTTTAAAAAAGAATCATTACATTACCCATTAATTTTTCAGAAAAAGAATAAAATTGTTTCAAATAACATTACCATTGATTAAAAGGTAATTCAATTACCCATTACTTAGAAAAAGGAATTAATTACAAAGCAATAACATTTTCAATTACTTTTAAATTTTATAATATAAACGATAACATATAAAGTACAAAATTCGTTTTTTATTTAGTAGTACAAAATAAACGATCAACTAAGGGACACAAACACAATGTAGTGTCAGCTTTAGTGCCATAAATGTTATGATTTATATTACAGCAAAGAGGCTTAATAATAGCCTATTAAAAAAGAATTCGTAAAGTTCGTTTCAACGGATAGAAAAAAATTCAAAAAATATTTTTGTTGTTGAAAATTTCGACTTATTTTTCAATATTTAGATTTTGTAATTTCGACTTTTTTGAAAAGTGTGCCTTCAAAACGTCGTCTTTTTTAAACATTTTCATTCTTTTTTTTCTAATTTGGTCTTTTTCCAATTTTTTTCAAAATGTCGATTGCTTTTGAATATTTCGACTTTCTTTAAAAATGTATACTGTTTTGAAAATACTGAATTCTATTAAAAATTTAGACATATATTTCAAAATATTGACCTTTCGAAAATACCTACTGTTTTTTGAGAAGTCGATTTTTATTGTAGAATTGCACTTTTCTTTAAATTATTAACTTATTTTGAAGATTTCGACATTTTTTTTTTAATTTTCGATATTTTAAAATATTTATCGTAACTTCGACTTTTTTCGGAGATTTCACTTTTGTTTGAAAGCCTCCTCTGCCAAAATTTTTAACTTAATTAATTTTCCAAAATTTGATTTATTTTGCAAATTGCAACTCCAAACTTCCAAAATGTCCACTTTTTCTGAAACTTCAACCTTTTCTGAAAAGCTAAACTTTATTTTTAATTTTTACAAAATTTTGATATAAAATTTTAAACTTTGCTCAAAGTTATGACTTTTGAAATTTTTTTTTTCAAAATTTCGATTTTTTTGTTGAAAATTTTGTGTTTTTTCCCAAAACTCTAAAGTTTTTCGAATCTTAGAATTTTTACTGAATTTAAAATTTTGAAAAATTTGCCTTTCACTAATAAGTTTAAAGAACCTAACATTTTAAACTGCAAATTTAAAGCTAGTGTTTTAAAAAGAATCATTTTTCAAGTTTAAGCTAATAAGTTTTGAAAAAAGGCGAAATTTAAAGGAATTTTCGAGTTTAAAACTAACACATGGAATTTAAAAAAAAACGTAGGAAAAGACTGATTTTTAATATTAAATTCTAAGAAAATAAAAGCTGCAACATTTTTGGAATTTACAAAATAACAGCAGCTCACTGGGCCCTTTTGAACCCGCGAGCCCCTGACCATTGCATGCTTTGCCTCTCTTTTTCGGGTTGCCTGATATTGACAGAAAAATATTTGTTGCTCTCATATTTTACCATTTACCATTACGTGATTTTCAGCACCGTAACTATCAACTAACAATTATATAGTAGTCTGTAAAAAATTATAAAAAATAAACACACAGCTGATCATAATTCAATGTGTTATGTTTTTCTTTACTGGACGTCTCAAACTCATTATATAAAAACGGAAGACCTTTATAACAATTAAGTCATGCACACAATCAACAGCATTTATTTGAACGTTAATCTTTTATTTATTAGTTTTGACCTGTCAAGTATTTTCGCAGGCCCTATTGAATTCAGCACTGTATTTCTGGTAGGGTTTCCGAGTAGTGAAGTGCTGATACTAAACTTCGATTAGCACAAAATCATGGGTATACTTGTATCATGATTGAAAATGGTATATATAGCTGGGTATAGTATAGTTGATTTTACAAATTTATTCATGTTTAAGGTGTTCAAAGCAAGAAAGGCAGGAATAACATTCGTTATTGTAATGAAATTACAGAAATGTAATTGAATTACTTTTTGGAATTTCAATTACTTTCAGGAATTAAGTTTTCTCCATTAAAACTTTAAAGAAGTGACGAGTAGATGTAATTAATTCCTATAAATGTGGAATGTTCCATCACTTTTCAACAAATGACAGAAATTACACATTACATTATATTTTTTATCAAGGTAATGCAATTACAATTCCTTTTTTCAAAAATGTAATTAAATTAGTAAAGCATTATATTTTGTGATGATTACTGCCCAGCTCTGCATGGTAGTAAAAATAGCAGAATTAAACTAAATTGAACAAATTATCAAAACTTATTTTTGTGAAATAAAAACCCCTTGATTATATTTTTTAAATACTTTTTTTAAATCAGTTGAAAATGCTTACCTTATCGGCCCAATTACAGGCCCCAAAATTCGTTATTCCAGTATTTTAGTCTGTTGCTAAGGAATCATCACAAAATAGTCCGAGACAATTTGTTCTGTTCTAGACCGAGAAAGTAGGTAACTTTTCCGTACCGGAACAAAAAAAAACAAATAGTGATTGTCAAGGATTTTATAACAAATAAAATGACAGTGAAAAATGTCATGAGTTTATAAAAAATCCTTATTTTAAGTAATACTGATTGCGATATCAGAAACAAATAGTATGTGTACCCCGTAGTAAAAGCACATGCCCGGACTTCGATGTTTCACCACAGTTTACATCGTCATCTGGGAACGTTTTGCTTTTATTACTAGATTCACAAGATACTATTTTTGTTAAACTTTTTAAATATAGGTAATATAATAAAAATTGTTTTTACGCCAATGCGAAATAAAAAAGGGAATTTTGAAAATTCGACAAAATATTTGAAATTTTTATTTACAAACTATAACATTACCGACAAAATTAAAAACTACAACTTTAAATTTGGAATCTGGAAAAGGTAGTAGAAACTTTCTCGAGAAAATAAATTAAAGGACAAAGATCTAAAGTTTGTTTGAAGCTATAAGTACGAACTATTGATTTAAAATTAAGTGAATGAATGAATTAGTCACCAAGGTGAACTTTAACGCTCATCTCTAATTCCGACGTATAAAAATCAAAGCTGCATTTTTTCCAAGTCAACATAAATTTATTATTAAAAAAGTGAATAAAGTTTTACATTTTACCCTGATAGCGTTCCAAGCTTTACAACCAGTTTTATTATTATTGACCCAACCTGAAACTCACTGACCAAAACAGCGGCCACTCCAAAACGCCAAAGTGGCGGGCTGAGTGTCGTAAACGGACCATCATACATCTCCCGGCTCTAGTGGCGTATCGAGAGATCGCCGTCGAAGCAAGAATGGGGTTGAAAGTGGAAAGGTGGCCGTGGGTGCAGAACTGCAGGTCCTGTCGATGCAACGCGTGGTGTTGCCATGGCGACCCCCCTATAACCTCCTGAGAAACACGATGTATTCTGAGGATTGCTACAGCGCCCGTTATCTCCTATAGAGTGGAGAGTCCATAAAAACCAGATTATCGAGTTTAGCACCAATTAAGACGTTGAAAGTGTGTGTTAGCGTTGTCATCTCTTCTTGTAATATATTTTTGTCGAGATAAGTAAAAGGTTCCTTGTTCCGTATATTGTAGCTGTAGGAAATACAGAATGTAAAGTCAATAAAAATATTAGTGTAAATATCGAAATATTGCGTCCGGCGCATCCACCACAAATTTAATGTTAATGCAACTGAATAAATTCAGAAAATACAAGAAAATAATCTAGTTAAATGTGCTTACCGGGCTTCTAGTACAACCAGAATGTAATATTATGTAAAATTGGTACACTTTTGGAATAACAACTTCACTTTAAGTTGATTTGAGTAGTATGCAGTCAGTGCTGTTATCAGATGATTTGCATATTTGCTTTGCCGGATATAGCTGATATTAGCATCCGTTATTTTGGTTCTAGCATTAGAAAGTAAATATTATTTACGCTAAAAACCAATTAAGGGACACATCTTAAGTCGGTACATAGGAAATATTATGTTTGGTGGGAGTAGAGGTAGTCAGCATTTAATATATGAGTTATTAAATAATCAAATCAGGATTAATCAAATATTTTGGAGCCTAGTCTAACGATACATCATTAGCAATTACGCTACTGCTGCTGCATTTGTGATTTTTTAGTTGTAAACTACAGGACATAGAATATTAAGACCAATATTTTGTAAAGAACCAAATAGTTACTTTTTTTTTAAATTACTAAACTCCGATCATTCGCAAAATAAAAACTACTGGTTTTCTCAGCCATGAAACCGTTAGTACTAAAGTATTAGAGATTCACAACAGTTCAAAGGTCTTAAATTTATGTAATATTTTTTGAGTTTTTGACTTTATTCTCGAAATCTAGAATCTAATTTTTAAATATCTACTTTAAACTTAAAATGTTGGCAAAAAAGTTGGAAGTCCAATTTTAAAGTTGAATTTATAGACTACTACTAACATATGTCTACTAAAATTTGGAATTTAAAATAAAAAAATTCTGTTTGTGTGGAATTTAAAATCAAAAAATTCTGTTGAATTCTAAAAATAGGTTTTGCAAAATGTTGATTTTTCGATAATTTTGACTTTGAAGTTTTAATGTAAAGAAAACATTAGAACTTCTAATTTTAATCGGAAAGTTTATCTTTTTCTAGAAATTTTTTGTTCTAGTTTTAAGATTTTAGGAGAATATTGAAATAGTTGATGTTACCCGCGACATCGTCTACGTGGAATTGGATAAGTTTTTCTAGAAAATTTTAACATATTATTTTACTTTCTCAGGGTTTGATTTAAAGGAAAAACTTTCAATGTTAGGACACTTTTAAGGCAGCCATCTATTGCATCTACTATCCAAACTTAGTTTCCTGTATCCAAAGATTTAAATTATAGGTCCTTCAATAATTAGCAAAGATATCTTCTTTATTATTAGATATATAAAGCTAATGAAACAAAACAGTCTAAAATATGTTATCTTAGTTTAAAGTAATGGGTTTAAAGTACTACGTAAAAATTTAACAAAAAAACAATATTCTACAATTAACTATTCAAAGTTACAAGCAGTATGTAAAATTTTTAAAAATAATTAAAAATCTTTCGAATTGCAAACTTTACAGCTTAAAATTTTGACTTTAAATTCCAAATTTCAAAATAAAAAAGTGGCAAGTCTGTTTTAAATATAAAATTTTTATATTTCTTATGAAATTTCAAGTGTTTGCCCAGAATATTAAGTTTATTCGCAAAATCTCAACTAGTAACAGTTTTACTAAAATCTCCAAAGCAACCAAAGGTTTCAAAAGAAATTTTTAATTTAATCTTGAGAAAAAAAAAACTTTTTTTAGAATTGCAACTTTAATTACAAAGTTTTTCTTTTTATTTCGATTTGGGAAAGAAAGTTGAATTCTTAACTTGAAATGTGTACTTGTTTTTAAAGATTTTGAGACGAAAATTCAAAAAGTCGGCTTTACCTCCAAATTTTAATTTTAAATTCAAAATGGTTACTTTAAACCTAAAATTTCGACTGTTATCTCTTGCTTTTTTTTGAGAAAAAAATAAAGTTTGATTTTCAAATATTACTTATTTTTCAAAATCTCGATTTTTGATTTTAAAGTTTGAATTTTAAAATTCCCTTTTTTTAATCAGTACAAGTTAATAGATTAGGTTTAAATTTCAAAGACTGTTTAAAGATGTAAGCTGATTAATTTATAAAAAAAATTAAATTTTTAGTCAAAATTTAAAGACAAATTTTAAATATTTGAGGGTCAAAATGATTGGTAAAAAGTTTTTCAATAATTCTAGCTTTATAAAATAATTTTTTTTACTAAACATTTTGACCCTTAAATATTTAATGGTTTTCTTTTAATTTTGAGTGAAAATTCTAAACCTTTTAAAATTAAAATAAAACTAACAAATTTGAAAAAAACATCGCATTTCTGTAAATAGCTCCACATTTCAAATTTAAATACAAAATATTTTAAAGAGAAGTCTAAATTTTATAACAATGGAATATTTTGAGATTAGATTATTTGAGAAGTATTCGTGTTTTAATTTTAATGTTCAAAATTTTGCTAAAAAAGCTTTTAACTTAAAATTTAACCAAAATTTTTTAAATTGTAATAATCTATTAAACTCGAAGATACCATAAGAAAGTTAAAATTTTGGTTGTAAGAATCAAATTTAAAAAAATAATTTTGAGTTTAAATTGCAACTGTGAGAAAAAATCAAAATTCATCTTTAACTTTGGCTTTAAAATATAGAAATAAAAAAGAATGAAATATTTTTTGGTAATTTCGATTTTATATTTGAAATTTTAGGAAAAACTGTAGACATTATCTTAATTTGGAGTTTTCAAAAAAATATAACTTTTGAAACAAACACATGCTTTATCAAAAAAATCAAATTTTTACTATAAATTTGTAAAAAATATATTGAAAGGTCGAAAAAGAAGTTTAAATTTCGGATTAGTACGTTAAATAAACGGTTTAAATTTTAAGTTTAGGTTCTAAATTTTATAAAAGAAGTCCACATTTTAAAAGTTAAATTTTTTCAATAAAAGACTGAGAAAAAATATAAAAATTGCAATTTTTAACCCGAAATTTCAAAAAGGGTAAAAATTTAAAAATACGGGGCTTAGAGGAAAAAAAATAGTAAATTTAAGAAAAAATAAAAAAGAACACAAACATTTCTCCAAATTTAAAATCTAGTGTTGAAAGTTTTAGATGAATAGTTTTTCTCTTTAAATGTACCATTTTTCAAAAATAGTTAGAATATCAAGCTAAAACAGAGTAACTCCTTGAATTTTTGGCCCGTCTAAAAACTATTAGGTGGGATGCAAAGCGAATAATAATAAAATCCAAATAATTCGTAGTAAAGGATGGAGTTATAATACCTTAGCGTTCCTTGCTAAGACTTTTTTTTCGAAATTTGGGAGATTTAAAAACACATCGTTAGGTACAGTGCAGGCCTTAGAATATGACATAATTGGCGTTCTCTAAAAAGGTCCTTATGACAAAATATTTTCATTAATTTAAATAATAATAGTTTAGATTTGGTTACAATTAAATATTATTTTCAAAAATTTATAAAATACTGATCTAGTATTTAGATTTTTATAGAAAAATTAAATTTCAATCTTTCATTTTAAAATATTCATTAGTTATTTATTTTTAAAATTTAAAAATAGAATAAATGGATATTAAAATTACAATTCTTCTTCCAAAGATAAAATTTTAAATTTGAGTAACAATCCTCCCAAATTTTGTTCTGTATCCCCTAATTTATTTCACGTTGCAGTTATTAAAAAATATTACAAAAAAGATGTTCAGGATTTAATTTTGAAATGAAAAATCCAATTTCTTATAAAATTAGGATTTTTAAATTCTGCACATTTTCTTTTCGTAACTGTGTCTGAACTTTCAGGAAAAATATTTTTTTCATCTCGCAAAAATATATTCCCAAAGATGCAAATTTTGCAATAGGGCTTAAAACTGATAAATTTTGAAAAAAATATCGCGGTCTATCACCCCCACTCTTCTAAGAAAAGTTCTCACATGTTAGAAGTACCTGCTAGTATTTAATAAATCTTTTGTTATTTATACACATAGCACAATTTACTTTGCTGTAATTTTTATAAACGCAAACAAAATAAAACAATGAGTTGTTAGTGACTGCCAAATATTTAAATATAAAAACAGTAAACCTCACTGCAATTAGTAATTTAAGACAATTGATGTAATATGTAAAGCAGAATTGATTATATGATTTTTTGTTTACTTTTGTCTTAGCCAGAAGTGCACAACTCCTACCTTATCGAAATCAGTGACTGTGAAATAGACCGCACGCCACTGTTTCTGTCGTTCGACGGGCTTATCTCACGTAAACTGGTCAATTTCGTTCTTCTTATTTGCTTGACTGAGCTTTCCAGCTATTGCAAGACACGCCATTAGAATATCTAATTCGGGGCAACGATGTGTGAAGGCGCCTCTTTTGCCCTTAAATACACCCTTCTGATGTATTACCTAAGGATTTGAAAGTTGTGGATTTAGCAGTGGTGGATGTGAAATATATCGGAAAATCGAAGACCTCCTGCAAAGTTAATTGTAAAAGAGGGCTATCTTTTTTTGAAGGTTTGTAATCAAGTCTCTTTTAACGTAATTCCTTACGATCCCTTATGTATAATTTCACACAGACCTGCAGTATACATTTCGGTGATACGCAGAACTCATTTATTGTTCTACCAAGACCTGCATAAAATATTAATCGGTAAATTAAACTAATATACTGTAACGCAATGTCAATAGATGAAATAGGATTTAGAATAGAATTGTAGAATTTAGTAAATAAAAAAAGTTTCTAGAAGGTTCTGATAAGGGAAAAGCGGCCGCGATAACGAAGCAAACGGCAGATAAGCGTTCCAAAAATGTCGGCATTCGATAAGCCTTATCTGCCGAAAATTCTGGAAGCCGCGGGCCGAAACTATAAAAAGGCGGTCAGTTTTCCCTCGAGTGAGTCAGTTAGAAGCAAGTGCAATAAGTTGGTTAGCAATTAGTTAATAATTAGTAAGTTACTGTTCAGTTGAACTGTGCCGAGTTAATTCAGTAATAAAGTGGGTATAATCTATCACGTGTATCAATTCGAACCGATAACGCACGTAACAATACTTACACATACACGCTTCAAGGAAGTTTCTAATTTGACGTGATTTACTAAAATAGTGTAATAATTTGTCCAGATCTATATAATAGAAAGCATTTTTAAATTTTCTTGTTTTTTTTTTCATATAATTTTTAAGAAGGAATCCTTGGAATTTTCTGCATCGATGGATTTTTTCTGAGAACCAGTGAAAGTTAGTAAAGGCAAGTCGATAGGGTACTGCTTGGCAATGGGGCACTGCTTTTATGATAAATTTCCTCTAACATGTACAATAATTAATAAAAATATCTAATTTGTACGTAGCTTTTCTGACATATCTAATAATAAATAGTATTTATTTTCAAAAATATAAGAAAGTGGGAATAGGT
Source organism: Dastarcus helophoroides (assembly GCA_028583605.1). Lineage (NCBI taxonomy): Eukaryota > Metazoa > Arthropoda > Insecta > Coleoptera > Bothrideridae > Dastarcus > Dastarcus helophoroides. Next base: position 54,577,637 of record CM053325.1, on the reverse strand, counting down.
AGTTAATACTTGCTCAGAGTCAGGCCCAATTTTAAAGTTGTAGTTCTGTTGTCACCTAAGCCAGTCCCGGACATCTCGCACTTAGCCCTACAATGTCTATAGCAGAATCCATCGGAGACGGTGACGAAGAATTCGGGATATAACGCAGCTGCAAATTAACGGCTGGAAATACCAAACTGACGAGATCTAACAAGATCCAAACCGGTCTTTGGTTTCCAAACTTTGAATCTATTAAATATTCAAACCTATTGGTCTGTGCATTAGAATCTTTGTCTTCTGTGGACCTTCCTAGAGAGCAACCGCTTCGCTAGGTGTCAGTGTTTCAACTGTTGGCATTACATCTACCTATAATTGATTACAAACGCCTAGAGCGCTGCGTGAATTTGCAGTTCAGGTTACATACTTGCTTGCATAGTTGCATACGACACTTGTTGACAAAGGTCATAATTTATATATTGACCAATAGATGACGGTGGTGTTGAGAGTCACACGCTCAACGTCTGATAATGCTCTAGTACTTACTTGTCGGAATATTTGTTAGCATTCGAGTTGGATATACCAAACTGACAAGATCTAACAATATCGAAACCCATCTTTGGTTTTCAAACTTCGAATCTAATAAATGTTCAAACCTATTGGAATGTGCATTAGAATCCTTGTCTTCTGGCGACCTTCCTAGAGAGCAACCGCTTCGCTAGGGGTTAGTGTTTTAACTGTTGGCAGTACAGCTACCTATGATTTACTACATCCACGTCTAGAGGGCCACATGAATTTGTAGTTCAGGTTGTATTCCACTTGCATAAATTTTAAGTTTACTAAAGCAACCAGGATCTTTGAATCTAATAGACATAGGGTTAATAGGGTTAGCTAGAATAGAGTAGGGTAGAGCGCTTGCTTCTTTTAACTTATAAAGCCAACCGAAATTGTGTGTTCTCAACTGGAAGAACCTTTTCTAGAAATTATCGTGTTTACTTCAAAATTCATCATCCTTAAAATTTCGCCATTTTCTTAAGATTTCGACTTTATTCTCAAAATTCGTTTTTTTTTACAAAATTCATCCTTTTCTTTTGAAACTTCGAATCTATCCCTAAAATTTGATCTGTCTTACCAAAATTTGACTTCTCAAGATTTCGAGTTCTTATCTCAAAACCTGTCATTTTCTTCAAAATTTAATATTTCCCGAATTTTGATAAAAATTTCAATTTTTCTTAAAGGAGACTTTCTGCACAAATTATGAAATTTGCCTTCTCGAACTTTGCTATATCTTCTAATAAAAAAAATTATCATTTTGAGAATAATATTTTAGTAGAGAATAGAAAAAAAATTTGAAAATTTTCAAATTTTGTAAAAAGATAAAAAATGAGAGAAAGTTTTCGTTGAAAACTGCACCCGGTATTTTAAATCCAATCTTCTAAATATTTTAACCGCAGAGACAGACCAACTGGCCCAGGACGAGGTACGGCTATCTATGTAAGTAGAAATCTAAATCATTTTGCTACATGCCGGAGTTGGAGAAGCTGAAAGGAATTGGAGTAACAATTGAAATGGCGCAGGGACCTCTGACGCGGGTGTCTTGTTACTCTAGAACCAACGACCTTACAGAAACAGATTTGGCACGCAACTTCGAAATAAACAATAACAATATTATTGTAGCCGGAGACCTTAATGCCAAAAACGTCGAGTGGGGTAGCAACAAGAAAAACGGGAGGAACACTTCAAAGGTTCACAACACAGATCGAAATCGATGTAAATGCTCTAGAAGAACCAACCCATCATTCATCTCACCACAGAAATACCAGATGTCCCGGACGTTGCACTGATAAAGAATGTTTGAAACACTTTTGAGTTAACATCAGTTAGTGAGCTCAGCTTGGACCACAAGCCTAGTAATGATAACAATCGGAGATGATCGTGGATCTAAGCCTCCAGAAACCTGCAAGAAAACAAACTGGACCCAGTTTGGGGAGTATCTAGCAGCAAACTTGGAAGAGCCTGGAGAGGTACAACACAAACGATGACATCAACAGCAGCGGTGGAAAGACTGAAATCACCATAACAGATTCAATTCTGGCGGCAACCAAAACTTTACGGCGTACAGAAGTAAGGGATACCAGGCCAAATCACTTGGTGGAGATGATTAGAAGGAAAAAGTCGTGCCAGGAAGAGAGCAAGACGGACCAATCTGCAAGCAGATAAGGTGGAAGTCAACAGGCTCATCCACGAGCTCAGGTATGAGCTCCGGGAGCATAAAATTTCTAAGTTTCAGGAACACCTAAGAAGTTGTATTCTCGAATCTTTATTAGATATTTGGTGCATAACCAAAGCTCTAAGAGGAGACAGGAAACCTATCCCACCGATACACGGACCTCAAGAAATGGCTTACTCAGATCAGGATAAGGCATCAGCTTTCGCTAAGACCTTTGAACAATACTGTCAGGCGACATTTAAAAAAGTGGACTTGGACTTCGTAGAGGAGGTGGAAGAAAAGGTTCAAGTTCTTTAGGAGGAAGTGCCAGAAAAAGACGAAGTCATCCAACCGACTAACGAGGAGTAAATCCGAAGCTTTCTGCGCAAGCTAAACCTCAAAAAGGCTCCAGGACATAGACGGAATTCCAAACCAAGCTCTAAAGTCTTTTTCGAACCAAGCTGTCAAATACTTTGGAGCAATAGTCAATTCCATGTTTAAGTACCGGTATTTTTCCACAAGATGGAAGAGTGCAAACTTTATATTTATTCCTGAGCCAGCTACGGAAGGAACATTTTACCAAAATTACAGGCCAATCAGCCTCTTATCCAACTTGGTGGCGAAAAAAATTTTCAGGAAGCGTTTGCAGAATATCATCAGCGGTCGCGACATCGTTCCGAAGGAACAATTTGGGTTCCAACCTATGCACTTTACCTCAGACCAGCTGCTGAGAGTGGTTAAAACAATCACTCAACGCATGAACTGGAACCAGGTAGTTGGAGCTATTTTCTTTGATTATCTCCAAGGCATTTGACACAGTTTGGCACCAAGGACTAGGCTACAAGATGCACCAGTTTGGAATACCTCTAACAATGGTTCAAATGGTAAGCTCGTTTCTGGACCAGCGCTCATTCAGGACAAAGGTGGGAAAGGAATTATCAAACCAGTTTAAGCTACAGTATGGGGTGCCTCTGCCTTGTCACCTTTGCTGTATTCTCTGTTTACAGCAGACATCCTGAGAACCAATCCAACAATCGACCACACCTTAATGGCAACTTATGCAGACTACAGAGCTATGGGGGCGTACTCTTTTAGTCCAGAGTTGGTCACCAGAGAGTCTACTAGATTACTTCGGTCAATGGAGAATCCAAGTCAACGCAGACAAGACCCAAGCAGTCTTTTTTACCCAAAGAAGACTCCAAGATGCGGACATGTAAATGTTTATGGGGCAAAACGTCGACTGGAGACTTCAGGCAAAGTATTTAGATGTAATTCTTAATAAAATACTGACATTTCAGGCACACATCGATTATGCAGTGTCCAAAGCGAAAATGCTGAAGGGACTGCCGCAAACGGTGATTGATAGAAATGGTAACCTGTCCATTGGACTTAAAATGTTACTATGCAAATCAATCATAAGCCCAGCGATGACCTACGGATCTGTAGCTTGGTCACAGGTGACGGATAATCAGATAAAGAAACTCCAGGTGTTCCAGAACGTCTTTCTAAGACAAGTCATGGACGCTCCATGGTTTGTGAGGAACAATTAACTCCATATGGAACTACCTTTGGTAAGAGATTTTCCTAAAGAAATTAATTCCAGGGCGATGGTGAGAGAGGAAACGCATCCCAACCAACTAGTTCCACAGGCAGTGGATTACGATCCAAACATCCCAACCAGGATTAGGAGAACTCGGATGGTCCTCTAGGCTACGACTTCCATTTTGAAAATTGTTGTTTTATTTGTTTATTATATTTCAGGCAAAATAGCTTACAATATTGGTCCAGCACTATTATACTGCTCCGACGGAGGGATTGGGGGCCAAGCGCCCGTCCCGAAGAAGTAGGGGTTTTTAGCCGATATCCGTAGTTTGAGCAAAAGTCCGACACTATCCGGTTATCTTCCCAGATGTCCTTAACGGATTTTCCCCTACTTAAAAAAAATATAAAATAACTTGTTTCTGAGAATTTCTGAATTTATTTCAATTTTCTTACGTCACGGTGGGGCAGAATGTGAAGCTTGTTTCTCGTATGACTCAAGCAGTTATGAGGAAATTTATATATCCAACGAAAGAATTTCGACGTTTTTGTGAAATTTCAATTTTTTTCTGAAATTTCGACCATTTCCCAAAATAGGTTTTTTTCAATATTTCTACTCTGAAAAATTTCGAATTTCTTACTAAATTGACACTTTTTTTTTTTCGCAATTTCAATTTGTTTTTAAAAAATTTGGCCTTTTCTAAATGCTTTAATTTCTTTCTTTAGAATTCGTATCTGTTTTTGAAACTTTGGATTTTTACATCGAAATTCGTTTTTTCCTAAATTTCAATATTTTTCTTTAAATATTTTTTTTCCAAATTTTGCCCTTACTTAAAATATGACTCTTTATGTTTCTGAAAATCTCAAATTTTTCGTCAAAAATTTTCCCACAATTTAATTTTCTCTAAGAAATTTTTTTCTCAACTTGTCTTTTCTCCGCATTTCGACAATATTTTTAAATTTCGTTTTTCTTATTTAAGATTTATTCGAACAGATTATTTTTTTGTTTAGACTTTATTCGCAAAATTCTGTTTATTTTCTTTTAAAAGTTGACCTTTGGAAAATTTTAAAATTCTTTGTCAAAATTTCAACCGTTTTCACGAAATTTCGGATATTTTTCCTAATCCCATTCTTCTAAAAATTTTAACCATTTTGGACACTGATTTTCCAGTTTGCATTTTCTCGAAAAATTAATGTTCATATCAAAATTAGATATATTAAGATTTCTGGAGATTTCGAGTATTTCCTCGAACTTAGTTTTTTCTCGAAATTTTGCCTTTTCTTCCTCAAACAGTTGTTTTTTCCCAAAATTAGTATTTTCCTACAAACTAGTCGTTTTAGAAATCCTAGATTTTATTCTGTGTTTTTTCAATATTCGTCTCTTTCTAAAAACTTCGACATCTTTAAATTTAACTTTCCGTAAATTTCAAATTGTATCTCAAATTTTATCCTAAAAAGCAATGTTTCTTGCTTTAAAAAATGTCGTTTCCTTTGTTTAACTTAGATTTTTTTGGAATTTCTTAAAATTAGATCGTAATATTGAGAAATAAATAAAAATATACAAAAATTTTTTTTTCTTAATTTCGAGACCCAGTTTTTCTGTAAAATTAACTTAAATAAAAAGGTGCCAACAAATTTACATAAAAAAGTAACAGAATATTTGTTAAAATCCCAGTTTTCTTTTTAAAAAGTCGAGTTTTTTTAAAAATTTCCACTTTTTTTACCTTTCCACCTTTGAAAAATGTACTTTCTTTTTAAATGTTGACATCTTTTGGGTTTTGCGAGAGGTTAGAAAATTTGATTTTCTGAAAATATTGACTTCCCCAAAACTGAGTTTTTTATCCAAATTTCCTTTTCTAAATTACAACTTTATATTCAAAATTTTACTTTATTTTCCAGAATTTGACTTTGTTTCAAAAGTTTTGAATATTTATCAGGATTTTTGGTCTTTATTTTTCGAAATTTTGGCACTGCCCTTCAAGAAATTCGTTTTTTTTAATAATTCGACTTTTTCTAACTAAGTTCTTTCTTTTAATTTAATTTATCAGAAATTTTAACTTGTTTCTCAAATTTCATCCTATTCTTGAAATAAAAAGGAAATTCGAAGAAATTGTCGCTTCCTGGAAATTTTTTTTTTTCAAAATGTTCTTTTTTTTTGCTTAAAATTAATTATTGTTCCTAAAAGTAACCTTTTCCTCAAACACGTATTCTTAGAAATAACGAGTTTGCTCCACAGTGTTTTTTTAATATTTGTCTTTTTTCTAAGACTTCGACATCTTTTAATTTGCCTTTCGAGAAATTTACACTTGTATCCCAAATTTTGCTTTATTTTCAAAATATTGACTTTTATCATAAAAGAGTAATGTTTATTTTCTTAAAATGTCAATTCTTTTCGTCAAAATTTGCGTGATCTTGAAATTTCAGCTTGCACTTTATTGATATTTTTAAAATTAGATCGAAATATTAAAAACAAAAAAAAATGTCAAGAAAAATATTTTTCAACATTTCTAGATTAAGATTTCTTGTGAATTTAGCTTCTTTAGCAAAATCTAAATGTTTAGTCAAAAGATAAATAAAAATGTAAGAACAAATTGAAATAAAAAGCAACAACAATTTTAAATAAAAAAGTAAAAAAATATTTTTGGAAATTTCAATTTTTTCTCAAAAGTCGACTTTCTCTGAAAATGTTTTCTTTTTTCACAAAATTCAACCTTTGAAAAATGCAACTTCTTTGAATTTTCGGTATTTCTCGAGCTTTTCCAAAGGTTTGAAACTTTAATTTTCTCAACATCTCGGCGTTTTTCCAACAATAACTTTTTCCCGAAATTCTATTTTTATAAATTATGACTTTATACTCATAATGTTACTATTTTCTTTCAGAATTTGGCCTTGTCTTGATAGTGTTAACTATTTTACTAAAAATTTTGGCCTCTCCCTTGAAATTTCGACAGCGTTTTTCAAAAAATTTCTTTTTCCCGATAAATAATTTGGCCGTTATCGAAAATTTTTTTTTAAGACAATCTTTTAGAAATATTAACTTATTTTTTAGAATTCGTCTTGTTCCCAAAATTTTGATTTTTACCCCAAAATTAAATGTTTTTTTTCTGGAGATTTCAAGGTAAAATCGGGCTTGATGTTCAAGTTACAATTTTTTTCTGAAAATTAATGTATGTATTCAAAATTGGATTAATATTTTAATAAAAATCTTAAAGAATTCTAATGAATAATATTTATAGGAAATTTCGCAAAATCTATTTCAAGTTTTTTTTTTTGGTGGAACGGACTGGTCCTTAGTTATCTTCATAAATTAAACTACAAAAATTGTCCCCTGAAATTAGGAAATATTAAGAAACACAACAAAGGTTGCTCTAACGCTTACAATTTCTCTGAAGATGATAGCTTGGCTGTCGAAACACGTTTGAGCAACCTGTGTTTTTGATCTTTCAAGATTATGTCAAAATGTTAAATAAGAAGTAAAAATTTTAAGGCCAAAAGAAATTTTTATGGAAATTGCATTTTTCTTTCCTCTGATTCAACTTTTTCTGAAATTGCCACTTTATTTACGAAATTCGATTGTTGGAAATTTCAACATTTTTGGAAGTTTTTCGAAACATCGGTTTTAATTCAAATCTAATTTATGTCTTCTTCAAAAGCTCTTTTTTGAAAGTTTGCCTTTTGTCTGGAAATCTAATCCCCTCAGTTCATGTAATTAAATGAAAATATACACAGACTCAGCCAGAAGATTTTCGGGTTTGCTTTTTTTAAATTATTCTTCCCTCCTTAGGATGAAATCCTGATTACGGATGTACATACTACTAGCTCCTATAAATACAAACATTTCTAAGACAAATTTAAATTGTTGACAATTTCGTGAAGATTTACAAGTCGGTAGTTATATGAAAATCGACAACCTCTGGAATTCACAGCTCTATTCTATCTTAGTTGTAAACACTTATATTGAATTGGGTATTATCCATTACATTCCCAATTCTAATATTTGAAACTAGCGTCTTTATTGTCTAACTTGATAAAATCACATCTTACAACACGAGTAAATGAGTCTGTTCAGCTACTGTAAACCAACTTTGTTTTTGATACCAATTTCAGTGTTTGATTAATTTTATGGCATCATATCAGTCAGAACAATATAAACTCGGTCTTTTTCTTCTTCCTACGTTGCATCTTCTATCGGAAGTTTGCTATTCATCACAGCTATTTTAATCTTGTTAACTGCAGCTCGGAATAGTTGGTCGTTGCTGCAGTTATACCAGTCTCTTAGGTTTTTGAGCCATGACGCACGTCTTCTGCCAACATTCCTCTTACCACTTATTTTCGCTTGAACTATCAATTGGAGAAATATGTATTTGGAGCCTCTTAATATGTGACCCAGATATTGGAGCTTTCTTCTCTTAATGGTGTTAATGATTTCAGTAATCTTTTTGCACTTTATTCAGAACTATGACATTAGTGATCTGTTCTGTTTAGGAGATATGCCACATTCTTCGGTAGCACCACATTTCAAAGGCTTGTCCATATGGTTTTTCTTGCGAGTCCATGCTTCAACTCCATATAAAAGCGTGGAGAATACGTAGTAACGCAGCATTATAATTTTGAGTCTTATATTGATGTCTCGACTGGTGTACAGTTTTTCATTTTTAAAAATACCGATCTGACTGTTTCTATTCTTGACCTTAGTTCTTTTGTTTGATTCCCTGATTGATCTATCATATTTCTAGATATCTATATGTCTCAACATTTTCTACAATGGTGTTGTCTATTGTTAGATTTGTCAGGTTTTGATTTTGTAGTGACCATTAGTTTGGTTTTATTAAAATTTATCTTTAGCCCACAATCGTTACATCGATCATTTAGCTTTTCTAGAAGATGTTGTATGTCTCTAAAGTTGCTTGAAACGGTGTCATCAGCATATCTTAAGTTGTTAATATTTTCTTGATTTATAGTTATTCCTACTGATTTGTCTTCCAGGGTTTTGGTAAATATGGCTTCATTGTAGAAGTTAAATAAGAGTGGAGATAAAATGTATTCTTGTCGTACACCACGTCCAATCTCTATTTCACCCGTTAGTTGTGTTTCTACTTTTGCATTAGCTCTTTGCCCCCAATATAGATTGCTGATTATTTTTACGTCATTCAAGTCAATGTTTTTGCTGAGAATCAATTGATTTAACTTATAATGTTTCACCCTATCAAAAGTATTTTCAAAGTCAATGTTACATGCAAATACATCTTAGTGTATATCTAAACAGAGGTGGAATAGAACGTTTAGTCCAAACAGTGACTTTCTGGTCCCCAAACCTTTACGAAATGCAAACTGCGTTTTGCTTATGTCCTTCTCAATTTTTCTATATATTCTTTTATGAATGATTTAAAAAAATAATTTTAGGGTGCAAGACATAATAGTTCGGTAATCTGAGCATACTCTTGAATTTGGTTTTTTGGAAAGAAGTACAAAGATAGACAATAATCATAGTTTAGGAATTTTTTCTGTTACATAGATGTTGTTAAACAAGTCCAAAAAAATATCAATTACATCATTATCAAAGGGTTTGATAAACTCTAACTGTATTTGATTAGGGCCAACAGCTTTACCAGGTTTCATATTTTCTAAAGCATATTCTATTTCTGACCTTAATATTTTCAGGTGTGCGTTGTTAGCTTCTAAGTCTGGCTTTGGAAGTCTGTCGTCATGAAAAAGTTCTAAAAGACACGTTTTTCATCTCTTCAGTTTGTTTTTTTTTGTCTGTTATTATATGCCCATTTGCCTCCCTGATCATGTTTCCAATAGTTCTTTTCTTGATACATCCAGCCAATTCTTTTACCTTTTTGTGCGTATGAAAGCAATCAAATTTCTTTTCCAGTAATTCTATACATTTGCATTGACTGACTAAAGAGCTCTCTTTACCTACTTTAATGTTCTTTTGTATTTCTTTGTGCAGCGTTTTATATTCATCTACCTTGTTTTTTGTTCTTCTTTCTTTTTTCTATTAAGTCCAGGATTTCTGATGTTATTCAAGGTTTCTTATCCTTAGGTCTCTTGCTTACTACATGATCCTTAGCTATTACTTTAAATTTTATTTGTAAGGTGTTCCATGTTTCTTCTGCATTGACTCAGCCCTATATACTAATATTTACCTTTTCTTTTACCGAATCGTAAATTTTAAGGCCTTTCAGGAGTTTGGTGTCTAAAATTTGGCTTTTTGGAATCTTTTTTATTCTTATATTAATTTTGGCTATAACTGAGTTGTGATGAAAGTTAATATCAGCGCCCAGGTAAGCTTTTGCACCTTTAACTGAATTTTAATATCGGTTGTTGATGAGGAAATAATCAATTTGGTTTCTTATTGTATTTTTCGGGTTGTCCCTTAAAGATTTCCAAGTATACAATCTACGATCTGAAAATTCAAACAAGGTATTTGCAATCATGAGATCTTTGTCTTGGCAGAATTCTATTAATCGATCTGCTGTTGGCGCACAAATTTGTACAACGTTCTTATTGCCTAAGTGTGTTTTCACTTGTAGCATCATAACCCTATCTGAGTTTGGTATGAAGTTCAAAACTGACCTTGTTATACCCTTGTAACCCCAAGGAAGTACTTATTTTAGAAGAATTAATAGGGTGGCTAGCCCCTTAAATGGGAGGTAAGTCAAAAAACACATCTTTTGATTTCCCCAATATATATTTGAAATCCTTATGATCGAATTTTAATCTAAGACATAATTAAAATTATTAGTTTTTAAAGGTGTTGGTAATTTTAAACATCGGTATCTTAAAAACTAATCATAGCAATCATAGCATTTAAGATTTTGCTATAAGACTGTAAAGAGAAAGCAATAAGCTTTTCAACGAGATGCCAATCAAGGGGAAACGTATTTAACCAAAATAAGTTCTTGTGGCTGCACCTTAAGGGGTGAGGCAAGGTGAGTCAAAAGTAACTTTATATTGGTTCCCCCTTCAATTCCCCAATATGTATTTCACATCTTCTTGATAGTAGTTTTTGTCCAAGAAATATTCCTGGTTGCTACTTTTTAAATTAACACCCTGCATATCTCTCTTTCGGTGAAACGGACAAATCTTTGGTTATTTTCAAAAATTGAAATACAAATCTTGTCCTGTGAAACCAAGAAAGATTAAAAAACACAACAAAGCTTGCTCTAACGCGTTTCGATAGCCAAGCTATCACCTTCAGAGAGATATTAACACCTAATTCCAAAACTAACCCCTTACCCTTCACCCGAACTAAATATTCTTAGTATATAAGGACTAATTTTAGGATGAGGTGTTAGACGTATTTACACCATTTTGTTAGCAAGCAATTCAAACATAATTCGGTGTTACTTGCTAAAATACATTGGTTGTCATCTACAATAAAATAACTTGTTTGGGCGACGTGTCGGTGAGCTCACCAATTTGAATAGCATTTCAGTTTTCCCACAAGTTGTCAAACGGTTTGAGCCGTCTCAGATAATTATCTGTAAACCAAATATTTAAATTCCAATTAAATTCGGCTAGGGATTGCATTTGTACCATGCAGACGTTCTTAATGCATTTATACCGGAAAACCTCCTCCACTGGGGAGTAATTCGCTCAAGTTTCAACACACAAGAGAACAATATTATTTCAAGAGCAAAGGTTGCACTGCTGTATGCACTGTATAATTTGCATAAAATTTACTTAACCAGGCATCTAGAGCCAAGCCGAGACATTGTTGCGGAAACTCTTGAGGAGTGGTATGTATACTTGTGCATTGTGGTTGGTGAATATACACGAAATACACGTTAGTTTTGGATTATGTGAAAGAGATGACAAGGTGAAAGACTTGGAAGCCCTAAGTTTAAGTTAACTATGCAAGAATGCTCCCAACAATGAGAACTTTAAAATATTGATGGTGCTGCTTCTATTTGTAGTTCCTAAGCTGATCTGCGATAACTTAGAGAAAGAGAAAGTATTCGCAGGGAAATATCGTGCATTCAAATTAAAAAAATCATCAAGCTTTTTGTGGAAATTTCTTATTTTTATAACGTATATGTCTTATAAAATTGATATCTTGTCCCCTGAAACCAAGAAAGATTAAAAAACACAGCAACGTTTGCTTTAACGCGTTTCGATAGCCAAATAGTATCCCTCTGAAGATGATAGCTTGGGTATCGAAACGTGTTAGAGCAAATGTTGTTGTATTTTCTAATCTTTCTATCGAAACAAGTTAGAGCAAGTGCTATTAGGTTTTGTTAAACTTTTTTGGTTTCGGGAAACAAGATTTGTGTATTAATTTTTGAAGATAACCAAGGACTCAGTTCGGTGCACCAAAAGGTACGCCTTGGATAGATTATCATCAGTGATTGACAACTGCAAGGTTTTAATATATTTGAACTACTAGTATATCAAATCTACAGAAAGAAAGACTTGGGTTCCTTTCAATGAAAACTCGAAATTTTAAAAGGATTTAAAATAACTATAAGTTTGAAAGAGGGCCCTCGCTTCTTCCTGCATTTGAAATTAAAAATAGCTAAGTTTAAACTGGTCAAGAATCGGAAAATATACAGATTAAATTTTAGTTTTTAAATATTAAGGGAAAAGTAAGAATTTTAGGTTTGAAATCGAGAATTCCCCTTTTTTCCTGAAATGTGGAATTTAAAATCTAAATTTTGCGGTTAAGATTAGAACTTTAGGCTTAAACTTGATTCTTAGTAATTCCCATATTAAATTTATAATTTTCAATAAGAGATTTTACAAAAAATTTAAAACTTTAGGTTTTAAACTAAGGCTTCCATTGTTTCTGAAATTTGCAATCTAAAATCAAACTTTAGAAATAATGGTTGGAATTAAAACTAAGATGAGAAATTTAAGATCCTTTTATCAAAAAATTCTACTTTAGACCTAAAATTTAAAGAACGTCAACTGATCTTACAGCATGAATCTCATCTTAATTTAATTTTAAAAAATATCGCTTTGGTCAATTCATGCCATGGAGCCAAATCATCAAATCATATGTAATTGGAAATTGCATAATTTGAACAAATAAGTACCTATGACCTTCAGAAATGATCAGAGAATCTTCATTATCTTCTAAAATAAGAATGCGATGGTTTTATTTTCTGCAAATATATTTCAATTTGAATTAGATGTATATAACATCCACCAAACTTGTCTGATATGCGACATCAAACTTCCAGTTGCTTTGAACGAAAACGCGCGTAGTTTAAATTTTAATGTGAGAAATTAATAAAACAAACCGTAAAATGCCGGCTAAGTATATGTATATCTTTATATCTTCACTAAACTACATGAAAGATCGAATTTTCAGATTAAATTTAAAATTTGGAAATATAAACGAACTTTTGGAAAATAGTAGGAAATTGAATATAAAATAAAAACCAAATCTTTCGCAAAACTTTGAAACCTGTCGAAATTTCGAAGAAGAAAACTCGAAATTTTAAAAGTCGACTATTGTGAAAAAATGACAATTACCAGAATAATTGTAAGCCGAATTTAGGGAAAAAAAAATAATTATTTAATCCCCAAAAATATTTCTTTCAGGATTTTGACTTTATTTCAAGTTTGTCCTAACCTTGAAATTCACAAAAATTTCTTATCTTGAATTTCCTAAAAGCATTATTCCTAGAATATTTAGATTTTTATTAAAATGTCAGTCCAATTTTGGAACAGTAAAGATATTGAAAAAAGTCGAAATTTTGAGAAAGTGTTTCATTGTTAGTGAAAATTTTCAGAAACATAGCATTTTGTCAAAATTTAGAGATTAGGCTAAATTTTGAGAAACAATAAATTTTCGGAAAGTCAAATTTAAAAATAAGGAAATTTTTAGAATAATCCGTGTATTAAAAATATGTATTTTAAAAAAATATGGTAACTACTTTTGCAAAATATCCATGAAATGTAAAAATGGTAAAAAGTTCTTGAAGAAAAGTCAAAATTTTCAAAAGAATAATTTGGAAAGAGACAAATTTCGAGAAAAAAAAACAATTTTGGGAAACCTTATTGGTAAAAGAATTGCATTTAAAATAAAGAACTAACCTTTCGAAAAATCTCAAAAAAAGCTGAAAATTCGAAAAAAATATATTTTGAAAGGTCAAGTTTTCTGAAAAAAAGCAATTTTCTGAAAAACATGAAATTTTGAGATAATTTTCCACTGTTAGTGGAAATTCTTCAGAATCATAAAATAGGTCTAATTTAAAAGAATAAGACATATTATGAAAAACATAATATTTTCGGAAATTTAAATCAAAAAAAAATAAAAAATCAGAAAAACCAAAAATAAAAATATTAATTATGAAAAATAGATGAATTTTAAAAAATACTTTTAAAAAGTTAAAAAACAGGTCGAAATTTCTATGAAAAATTTAAAAGTTTCTAATAAAACTTGATTTTGAGAGAAAAAGCAGAGTTTCTAAAAATACAGTCGTAACTTTGAAAGCGAAAATTTTCGATAAATAAACCAATTTTGAGGAACTCGATTTATTTAGAAAACCAAATTTAGAATATTTGGACCTTTCCGAAAAACTCGAGAAATGTTGAAAATTCGTAAAATGCCAAAATATTTTAAAAAGTCGAATATTGTGAAAAACTTTGGACTTTTCAAAAACATTGTTCTCGAAATTTTTGCTTCTTTATTCTGATTTTGAAATATTATTTTTTCAATTATGAAATTTAATGTAGAAGAAATCTTTTCCTAGAAATTAACGAAAATATTTTTCTCAATATTATTAATTGTTGGTAACAAGCCAATCTAATTTTGAGAAAACAGACGAATTTTATAAAAACGAAATTTCAAGGAAGAGTTAATTTCTAGGAAAAAGTCGACATTTACAGGAACTAAAACTAAATTAATTTTGAAATTATTGTCAAGATTTCGAAAATAAAGCGAAATATGAAGTTGACATTTCTGGAGTCAAATTCAAAAAAATCGAAATTAAAAAAAAGACAAATTTAAGAAAAAATGGCAGAACTTTTACAAAAAAAAAGATTTTTGAAAGAAGAGTCCAAAAAGTAGAATTTTGAAAATAAAGTAAAAAAAAAAGAGGAATTCCAACTGATTTTAAGAGAAACAGTGAAATTTCTGAGAAAGTTAAATATTAAATTTTGGGACTAAACTAAAAATATTCAAAAAAAACTAACTTAAAGAAACTAGTCAAAATTTTAAAAAAATCAAATTATAAAAGGTCAAAATCTTCCGATGTTGATAAAAACAAATTTCGAAAAAAAACGAAGTCCCAGAAAAAGTCAAAATTTCTAGAACTATGAAGCAAAACATCGAGATGTTCAACAAAAAGTCCAATTTTGGGAAAAAGTAAAATTTTGGGAATAGTCGTTTGCGAAAAAAAATGAATCGTAAAAAAAAAGTCAAAATTTTAAGGAAAAGACAAATTTAGAGGAACACTATTCAGATTTCCGGGAGCATAAAAGATTGAATTTCGGGATAAACTTTAAATTATCGAAAAAAGACTGATTTTGAGAACAATACCAAATTTTAAATTTTTTTAAATTCGTCTTTTTTACTGGAAATTTCAAACTCTTTTCCTCCTTAACATCAAAAATAAAAAAAATCGTGATTTTGCTTCATGAATCGAAATTTTGAAAAAATAGTCGAAATTTAATAAACACTCGAAAATTTTCAGATTTAAATTTTATAGAAATTTCGGAGAAAGAACGAATTTTGAGAAAAATGATTTTTTTCCAATTTTTTCTTGATCGCTTGAATCAGAAGCAGACCTGCGTCCCGATCATTCCCACCCTAAGTCAGAAAATGTTCAATATTGAGATAAACGTTAAAATTTTGAGAAAAAAGTTTTAACTTTCATAAAGTTGAATTTCAGTTATAAACAAGTCCAAGGCAAATTTTCTCGAAATTTTTTTCTTGTTACAAAATTTACAAATTTTCCAAAAATAAATGTCAAAATCTCTAGATCAATATTTCTAGTTTTTTATCAAAAGATCGATCAAATTTTGAGGAAAAAGGTAAATCTTGATAAACAGACCGAAATATACAGAAAATCAAAATTTAAAGAAAATTTGAAATATTCGGAAAATAAAACGATGAATTTTGAGATAAAAATTCAAAATTTCAAGAAAGTCGGATTCTGATGAAAAAAATCGAATTTTAAGAATAAATTCGTTTCAAAAGAAATCTATGAAAAAAGACAAATTTTGAGAAATAAATTTTGATATCCCAAACAAGGAACGAATTTTAGAAAAAGTCTCCACTATTGAATATAAATTTTTGTTTGGCTGCATGAGCCAGAGGGGAGCAAGTGCCCTATTCTGTCCTATTTTAGCTTCGCCTATGACATCTTCTAAAAGTAAATACAAGGTGGTAAAATGTTATGGAACAGAATGGATAAAATAGCTATGCGTTGCCGGTTCGATATAATTAACGGCCGTAGATTTCTAACACTTATTTGACACCGCAAACTTATTCGTATAACGTCAAATCTAAGGATGACTTGCATATATTTGTACATGTCCATTCATTTCAAGATGTTCAACCTCTAGAGAGGTCTGGAATCAAACTCAATAACTCTTTAGACCTCTGACGTGGGGCAAAACTTTAGGAGGGGATAAAAAACCCTTTCCTCTAATACGCAGACCTCCAGGAATAATTTTTTTTAGATTTAAGATAAGGCTGCAACTTTCGATAAAATCTTTGCAAGATACTGTGAAGCTATGCTTAAGGAAGTACATTTAGATTTTGTAGAGGAGGCGGAACAAGAGGTTTAAGTTGTCCTAGAGGAAAAGTCTGACCAAGAGAAGGTTATTCGATCATCCAATTCGGTGGAAACCCAAGGCCATTTTGAAAGGCCAAATGTCAAAAAGATCCGAGATGTGATAGAATCAACAGAGCTCGGAAGAATTTCCCGCAACAAGCTGTCAAACACTTTAGAGCTATTTTTAATACAATGCTCAAAAATCGGTATTTTTTTAATAAATGGAAGAATTTAAACGTAATATTCATTTTAAAGCTAGGTAAGGCGAGGACTTATCCCCAGAATAACAAGCCAATAGGCTGCTTATCCAACATTGGTAAAGTGGCGAAGAGGATACTGAAGAGGCGCTTTCAGAACACAATTAACAATCTTGATATCATTTCTAAGAAATAATTTGGATTCCAATCAATGCACTGTACTTCGAATCAGTTGCTACAGGTGTTGAAAATATTACTTAGTGGATGAACTGGAACCAGGTATTAGAAACTATTTTCTTTGGCGTCTTCAAAGCGTTTGATATCGTTGGGCATCAAGGATTGGTTTATAGATACAACAGTTTCGCATTACTCGATCTTCGGTATAAACAGAAGTTTGTTTTTAGCGTTCGTTTAGAACGAAAGTGGAACAGAAACTATTTAAACAATGTAGGCTAAACTATGGGGTATTGCAAGGCTCTGCCTTGTCATCTCTCTTATACTTTTTGCTCACAGAAGATATTATTTACAACTAAGCAGTCGGTACTAGCTACCTACTCAAGTGACACGGGACAGGAAACACATGCCTCTAATAAACCGATCTCGAGAAAGTTTTTATTATTTAGATTAAGCTAAGGCTACAGCTGTCACAAAAATCTTTGCAAGATACTGTAAAGCTATGCTTGAGGAAATACATTTAAACTCTGTAAAGGAGATGAAACAAGAGGTTTAGGATGTCCTAGAGGAAGAGTCAGACCAAGAAGGGGTCATTCGATCATTCGATTCGGTAAAAACCCACGGCCATCTTTAAAAGCTAAGTGTCAAAAAAACTCCGGAATGTGATAGAATTAACAAAGCTTGAAAGAATCTCCCGGAATAAGATGTCAAACACTTTGGAGCTACTGTCAATACAATGCTCAAAAATTGGGATTCTTATAATTAATGGAAGAACAAAAAGGTGATATTCATTCCAAGCCAGGTTAAGTGGGGACTTACTTTTAAAATTACAAGCCAATACGCCTCTTATCCAATATTGGTAGAGCGGGGAAGAGGTGCTTTCAGATCACCATCTTGATATTATTTCAAAGAAACAATTTGGATTCCAACCAATGGTGGTTGAAAATATTACTTAGTGGATAAACTGGAACCAGGTAGTAGAAACTATTTTCTTTGACATCTTCAAAGCGTTTGATGCCGTTGGGCACCAAGGATTGGTTTATAGATACAAGAGTTTGGTATTCCTCTATCTTCAGTACAAACAGAAGTTCGTCCTTAGCGTTCGTTTGTAGCGAAAGTGAAAGAGAAACTCTCTAACCAATGTAGGCTAAACTATGGGGTACTGCAAGGCTCTGCCTTGTCACCTCTCTTATACTTTTTGTTCACAAAAGACATTCCTACAACTAAGCTGACGCGATACTAGCTACCTACGCAAGTGACAGGGGATATGAAACACATCCCTCCAATAAACAGACCTCGAGGCGTTGTTTTTTTTCAGATTAAGCTAAAGCTGCGCTGTCGCAAAAATCTTTGCAAGGTACTGTAAAGCTATGCTTGAGAAAGTACATTTAAACTTTGTAGAGGAAGTGAACGAGAGGTTTAAGATGTCCTAGAAAAAGCATCAGATTAAGAGGAGGTCATTCGATTACTCGATTCGGTGAAAACCCAAGGTCATTTTTAAAAGCTAAATATCAAAAAAACTCTGGAGTGTAATAAAATCAACAGAGCTTGGAAGAATCTCCCGGAATAAGCTGTCAAACACTTTAGAACTATTGTCAGCACAATGCTCAAAAATCGGTATTTTTGCAATAAATGGAACATTGCAAACGTGATATTTATTCCAAAGACAGGTAAGGTGAAGACTTATTCCCTAGAATTACATGCTAATAAGCCTCCTATCCAATACGGGTAAGGTGGCGGTGAATATATTGAAAGGCGCTTTTAGAACATCATTAGAGATCTTGATATTATTTTCAAGAAACAATTTGGATTCCAACCAATGCACTTTACTTCGGATCAGTTGCCCCATGTGGCTAAAAATATTACTTATTGGAACTAAAACCAAGTAGTGGAAACTATTTTTTTTGACAACTCCAATACATTTGACACAGTTGGGCGCAAATGATTGGTTTATAGATGCAACAGTTTGGGATTCCTCTATGTTTAGTACAAATAGAGAGTTAGCTCCCGGACTAGCGCTCGTTTAAGACAAAAGTGGAAAATAAACTCTCTAACCAATGTAGGCTAAACTATTGGGTAGTGCAAGGCTCTGCCTTGTCACCTTTCTTATAATCTATGTTCACAGCAGACATTACTACAACTAAGCAGACAGTACAAGCTACCTACACAGATGACATAGTTTTACCAGCTCATTCTTTAAGCCCAGTATTGTTCATCAGACATCTACAGGTGGCAACAGAGGACCTGCTAAATTACATCAGACAATGGGAGGTCCAAGTCATCACAAAGAGGTCCCAAGCAGTCTTCTTTATCAGGAGAAGACTTGAGCCGTATGAATATGTACGAGTCCAAGGGTGCAACGTCTACGGGAGAATCCAAGCTAAGTATCTAGGTGTAACTCGGGATAAAATACTTACATTTTAGGCAAACATGTAATATGCAGTGTCTAAGGCCAGAATTCTAAAGTGACTGCTGCAAGGAATGGTTGACAGAAATAGTCAACTGCTCACTGGACTAAATTGTTGCTCTACGATCAGAAAAAAGAAGTTGCAATAAAAAGGTGCGGACCGTATTTAAAAAATATGAAATGTATCATTGTTGGTCGAAGACGAAAGGTCGAATGGACACATTATTTAAGTTTATCAAAAGTTACACAAATAAAATTTCATTAGATTTGCTCTATCGTTATTATTAACTTCAGAAAAAAACAAAATATATTGTAAAATACAAAAATTCGCATTTTTTAAATAGCTCTGAAAATAAAAATTTCATTAAATATTTCTGGGTTTCATTTCATTGGTTCTTTAATTGCCCAACTTTTCCTTTATTTAACCGAATCTCTATTTCTTGCCGTTTCTAAGATCAGTCAAGAAACTTCAAGTGTTCGAGAACATCGTTCTAAGACATAATAGATGCTCCACGTTTCATCAAGAACGAGCAGTTCTACAGAAAATCCGATCTGACAAAGGTCAGAAAATTTCCCCGAGAGGTTAATTTTAGGGCCATGTTGAAGTCAATAGCTCATCCCAATGACCAAGTGAAACCGGCAGTGGAATATGATCCAGAAATTCCCATCACAAAATTAGAAGACCAAGGATGGTTCACTAGGCTGTGAATCACTCTAATGGAAATGGTTTTGTATTTGTTTTAGGCAAACAGTTTGCAGTAGCAAGCCAGTGCAACTATACAATTTTGACGAAGGGAATGGGGACCAATGACCCGGGCCGAAAAGAAGGGGTTTTAGTTGGTAACCGTTGATCGGAGTCCGACACTACCTGGGTCATTTTCTATAGAAGATTTCAGTACCACCAAAAAAGGTGCTGCACCAAAAAATAGGCGGCGAACGGATATTTCTTATAAGTCACTCCGAACAAGTGTCCTCTAACAACTTCTAAGCCCATACACGTCATGATTGCTAATAACTACTAATAACCTTATATCGTTCGTTACACATTAACACATTGATCTTTGTTCTGCATAAGTAAATTGAAGACCATTTGCAAAATTTATTACATGGAACAGTGTTCAGTTATATATTCTAGTGGTTTGGCGAAGGTACAAATCTAACACATTTTAAAATATGGCTCACATTTCATCTCTAATATAGCGAAAGATTTTTCGAATAATATACAACGCGAGGGGAAAATCTAATTTGGTGAAAGTAATATGGCCGCCTATAAACTTTTTTGTTTTATTGCAACTATAACCGTAAAATTTCAAAGATACACTTTCAAATCCTCGAAAGTTTGCATAGCGGAGAGAATGTATTTCCAACTCTGATCTTATAAGCGCGGGAAGGGGCGAATGTTTTAAATTATCACCGTTCTCCCTTACGACATTATTCTCGGCTTCGCCGATAGTGGAGAAACGCAAATATATATTAGGTGAAGAATCTAATAACGAGTTCATACTCCTTCACCTCATGTATCATAGAAGACATCTTATATGTAGTGCTCGATGGCCAATTTCACGCTAACGGCTTTTAACGGAGAACTTCGAAATATTAAGCCCCAACCGAAGACCATTATGTCAAGGGATCAGACAGCGGTGGGTATATTAAAATATGAGGTGCACTTGATATTTCAATATCTTTGGAGGAAAAGTGCACTCTTTTTACTTACCACTGAAATCTGTTCAGCATATTACACACGACTTGTTTTAGAATGATTAGCCATAATTAACAACAGACAAAGACCTCTAAAATGTACATTGCTTCATGATTTCCAAGCTTACTGACATGCTAGGGGACCACATCTACTCAGGCAGTGTCTTTTCGCTTATTTAAAATTAAATGAAGAATTATTTGACGGTTGTACATATAACTGAAACGTGTATGAAAATATTTGCAACTATTTATATTTTTATTTTCCATAATTAACTGATATGACAAAAAATAACGTACAACTTCTTGAAAATAAATAAACGTAAAAAGTGTATGATAATAACTATCCGATTAAAGGAAAGCTAAAACAAAAATTCAAACCCACACCTACTCAAAATTTACGTTCAAAACTCGAATAATTGGAAATTTTTGTTTTCGAAGTGTTATTAGATGTTTGTCGATAGGTTGGTTCCGTTTAAGAAAAATGGTTTTCGACAAAATATCCTAACGTATTTACCTAAAAATTGAAGTGGTCAGTATATGTAACGTACAATGAATATTTACCTTAAGTTGATACGGATTTGGGGATTAGGATATTTATGAACAAGAGCAAATGATTCCTCGCATGGTTTACAAAATTTCTCTCTCTCTCTCTCTCTCTCTCTCTCCCTCTCTCTCTTTCTCTCTCTCTCTCTCCCTCTCTCTCTCTATCTCTCTCGTATCTACTTTTTCTCAAAATATTCTGCACTGTTCGCAATTTCACATTAAGTTTTTCCGATTTTGATAAAAAAAAATATTCGCAAGAAAATAAATTCATTTAACTATACGCAACTTATTTACGCTATAAATATTGATATCCTACACCTAAACAATGTTTTCGTTCACAGACTCGATTCTAATGCGGAGACATGGTACTGCATCACAAATAAGCCATAATCATTATTCCATTTGTTGAATCGTATAACAAAGATAAAGCGATTTCTTACTCATTTATTATGATCGTTTTATGGGACAATAGAAATAAACTGAGAACAGTTTGGCAATTACTTTCTTCATAATTTTGCTTCGGGTTTTCATTGGGGGCCGAGCGTAAACTTTTAAATACTCTATATGTAAAAATGTACATGACTTGGTCCCTGAAACCAAAAAAGATTAAAAAACACAGCAAAGGTTGCTCTAACGTGTTTCGACAGCAGTTTCAGTTAGAGCAACCTTTGTTGTTGTTTTTAATTTGTCTTTGTTTCAGGGGACAAGTTTTGTGTTTTAATTTTTTACTGTCATGTACATTTTTACATATATAGAGTATTGAAAAGTTTACTTGGGCCCTCAGGTTTCCAATGAAAATCCGAAAGAAAATTATGGAGAAAGTAATTGCCAAACTGTTCTCAGTTTATTTCTATCATCCCATAAAACGATCATAATAAATGGGTAAGAAATCGCTTTATCCTTGTTATGCAAGTTTTTTATTTCAGTTTTTAAAAATAACCAAGGACCAGTCCCTTCCACCAAAAAAAAATGATAGTTAAAGATAATGTTAATTTGTTTTTTGGAGGAATGCTTTTAAGATGTTTCAATTTAAACAAACTTACGACAACAAGAAAACTTTCGGATGAAATGTAATTGGTAACCATAAATTTATGACAGGAGTAAGTGGCTGTCTGAAACAACGAAAATCAAGTTTTCTGCCCTCGGTAATAAAATTTTACTGCTCTTGTTTTCCCGGCGGATGGAGAGGTCTAGAAGTTCCCTGCTTAAGTGCGTTAATTAAGTTCAATTTCGACTTCATCTACACGCCAGAGCGAAGTGGATAAAATCTTGGCTTACATAAAAAAGTAATGTGGAAAATAATGAGTGCTCAAAGGGTATTCATAAAAGCAGCGTGAGATACTTCAGGATTAGGCCAATACAAGAAGCGTCCTCTGGCAATTTATATGTTAAACAAAAATTTGTGCAGTAAAAAAATAAAATAAATGCAATTTTGACTTTTAAGCTCCAAGATTGAAAGAAATTGAATGGATAAAATTTAATAATTTTCTTAATATATTCAGTCAAAATTAGATATTTTAACTGTTTTCGTCACTTTAAACTAAAAATGTTGAATATATTCACTTCATTTCATTTTTTATTCTGAAAGCCGTTTTCTCGATTTCTTCTCCAAAATCTCTGTTTTAATTTTAATATTTAGAATAAAGTTTAAAAATTTTAACTTTAATATAAACTTTTCACGTTATGTTATGATTTGGATTTTGCCCTCACAAGTTTTAATTGTTTTTTAAAACTTTGAGCAAACTTGCTTTCCTTATAATTTTTATTATTAACTATTAGCTACACCCTTTACAAAACTTCGATTTATAAACTTAATTTTGTTGGATTTTGACCTCACACGTTTTTTTGTAAAACTTTAGGAAAACTTGTTTTACTTACAATTTTCATCATTATTTATTAGTTATACCCTTTAAAAAAATTCGCTTTTTAATTTCAACAATTTTTTTCAAAATTTGAATTATAAAAAGAAATTTTGACTTGAAATTTAAAAATTGTTTTGTTATTTATTTATTTTTCAATTGCAATAAATTTTTCCAAATTTCAATTTTAAAAAGATAATTTCATTTAAACTTCGAAAACTGACTTTAGAGGCTGAATATTAAATTGTTATTTCATAGTCAAGATATTTTTTAATATATTTTGGTTTTAAAAGCGCAATTTCAACTTTAAAATTAAAACGGATTTTTTCAGGAAACTTGCCAAATTTTGATTTCTAATATCATTTTAAATTTAAAGTTTTTACCATTATTTTTATTATTTGAAATCTCGAAATATTGGAACATTTTTGTTTTATAGACTAGGTATTTTTAATTTTTAGTTGAATTTTAAACAATTTATTTTTTCCCACAATTTTTACTTTAAAGTTTGTTTAAAGCTTAAACCCGAAACGGCGATAAAAGTATAAGTAATTAGTTATGCAGCTTGTACGCTTCTCGACTGTTTTTCAACATTTTAATCTTAAATTGATCATTTTTACTTATCCCCAAACCTTCAGGAATGAATTCATCGTTAAAGTCAACATTTTCATTTTATTATCAAAACTATTATTAAAATATCTCCATTGCAGTTGGTCAATCTTGCATGAAAAATTGTTCGCTCTGGGAAATTAACGTTTTGGAGGGTCAAAATCAAAATATAAACTAGTTTTGTAATGATGTTTCTTATAATTTATTTTTTATTTATTTGTCAAACCTTATTTTGATTTTCTGTGAACTATAATCTTACGAAAAATACACTCTAGCGGACTGTCCGGATTGAGCACTTTGCCTGCGACGTCATGTCCGAGCTTCCCAAATTTTAATAGGGTCTAAACCAGATGCGGCCCGAGGGCCACATGCCCGCCTAACATTTTTGTGCTCCCCGCTTAGGATATGCTGCTTTAGATACAAGTTTTGGAAAAGAAAATCTCAAACAATTAAAAGAACAAAAGACTTACCATTTGAAAGAAACATATGTTGTCAAAAAACAGGAAACAATTTCCATGCATGAGAAAAAAACTCCTTCAGATAGAAGTAAGTATGGTCAGAAAATGTCAAACCTAATAAATCACTTTGAATCCAGATTTAAAATACTTCGATCCGAAGAAATTGCTCGTAGTTTCCGTATCCTTTCTTCGTTGTTTAATATAGGACACAGGACACTCCCAAATAAGCCCAAATGAAATTAAAAGATTTACAAAACAACACCAATTTGAGGATCATTGTAAAATTTGATCCTTAAAACTTCACAATAAGGACTTCTAAAAAAATTCTAGTGAAATAACCTGCATGATTGGTCAGGCATGCAATGCAAATCATGAAATATTTTGGACATTAGCGTGGGCAGGATTTTCTTCAAGGAAGGGGTAACAATCATTCTGAAAAATGCATGGACCCAAAACAAACCTTCTTGTTAAGTAAAGTGTATTTTTACTAACAACTACAGAACTGGGGAGGTGGCATTTTCAGATTAAAGTCAAAATTTTAAAAAAAGCTTAATCTTAAGAAAAAACATTTCGAAGAACTTTAAGAAATCGTCACCCTAATATAACAAGGTCTTATGTGAAAATTATGTCATTTTGAGAAAAATTTGTTTAACAAAATAACCCCAGGTCCAAGTCAGTCAGTTTGGTATTTTTTAAATTTTTTTTTCAAAGGGTGTTTTATTCGGGGCAATCAAGGTGCTTTTAATAAAAACATCCCAAAAAATGCAAAACTCTCAAAAAAAACATTTATTTAAAAAAAACATAGAACCCTGATATTCTTAGACCTTTTTTTTCAATAGAGGTAACATAGAACTTTGGAACTGAATAATATTTCCTAAAAACAAAATAAACAAAGCCTAATTTTTTTTTAATTCAAAATTGAATCATAATATTGCCTATCCATTTCAGGAATCCACTTATACATGGATTTTATTCCATCCACCTTAGTTTGTGGAGTGCAACAATTTTATCACACTTTTTTATTTGCAAAGGAATGGTCGGTTCTGTTTCGGCAGTAACGTGAGCCTTTCGCAAATTTCGTTGATGCAAGTTTATGGTCTTAAATACCTCAGATTCTCCTGTCGGTTCAAAAGATTCCTTATACTTGAGCTCATGAAAGTTTTTTGAAAATTGTAAAGATACAATTTTTGAGAATGGGACAGTGTTGTAGTTCAACTGACTTGAGTAGGACTGAAAATCTATAAAGTCTTGTTTCTTCATTTGAATTATTGTGTAGGGTTTTTGTCGGTTTACTTTCAGTAAAAAGCGAAGAAGTGATACCGGGGAATAATATTCTACTTTGTTTAATGACCTTTCTATATAGCTGTAGATGGCATCTACTTCTTGAATACAAGAATGTCCTGGAACAGAAAATTTCATTGTAATATTTTTTGTAGATTTTTGTGGGTTTGAATAGGGTGAGAGAGAGCATAGCTCATAAGACTATTTCTGTTTTGAGGAACGCAGCTATCGCTCCACAAAATTATTTCTGTAAATTCTGGATGGTCTTCCATTATTGTATCCAATATTTTATAGACTGCGCTTGCCATGTCATTTCCTGTTCTCCCATGTAAAGCCTCGGTCCATATCGCACAATAAACTTTTTTCCCGACAGATAGGTGACCAGTCATATTGTAAACATTCAATTTGCTCTTATAAAAAAAGTGTTTTATATCTGCCTTTGGGCAAGTTAACACGTTTTCGAGATCAAAACATAATATGGGCTTTCCACTTTCCTTATCTTTTTGTTTCTGTGTCCTCATGTATTCTTTTTCTTTCAAATGATCTATATGCTTTCTTTCTGAATTTTCATCCACCGTAGTCTCTTCTTTCTTTACTTTCATTTCTTCGCAAGTATCGCATCTAGCTTTTTGTGGTTTATAAAAGGCTATGTTAAAAGAATTGCAAAATATTTTCCTATATACGCAAAATGAAACCGGCGTTTTTTGATGATCATTTGCATAATCTAAATACAATTCATACATCTTTTTAATGCGCATTTCGCTTTCGAAATATTTTTTGTTGCTTTTTTGCGGCAATAATGTGATTTCACTCGCGGAATCAAGTTAATATGCACCTTGACGAAATCACTATCTTCAGGTGATGTTACCCGTTTTTGATGTTTCCCTTGCTTACTTTTAAGTAATGTATTGGCCAAATTTTTATTTGCATGAACTGTATAAATTGGTTTCTGGCTAATACATAACGTCCCAGTGTAAAAAGCTTCGCATACTTGAATTTTATGTCCATTCAACTTAAAGTAAAACCTAAAGGTTCTACTCTTTCTAAAATTTTTATTATTATTGCCTTCTCTTCTTCTCCAAAGAGCGTCAACTTCGGTGGTGTTTAAAATATAATTTTTCTTTTCAGTAGCAGAAAGCAAATAATAATTCTTAAAAATGTCCTTTCTTTGATCGTTACTTATTTTGCGAGAGCACTTAAATAAGCATTTCTGGATACAATCTTTTGTATTTTTAATTTCTTTTGCCGAAACTGCTTTTTTTCGGGAAGAAATATAGTCAAGGCCCCGATCAAATCTTGCTTTTCTTACATCACATGCCCATTCTGAAGTATTACTCTTTCGTTTTCGCGGCAATATTTTTTTTGTTTCATCGATTATATCTTCTCTAGAACCAGTAGTTGGATCTTAAGGATTTTCTGCGATATGGTCACCCTCAGAATCCTGGGGATGAGGTTCTTCTTTAGATGCTTCTTTGATCTCTGCGATATGGTCACCCTCAGAATCCTGGGGACGGGGTTTTTCTTCAGATGCTTCTTTGATCTGAATTTTATTGATTACTGAAACTTGTTTCTCGTTGGAGTTTCTAGTACTGGGATCATAGAACAACCAGGCCGACTCCTAACAAAAATTTAAATGAAAAATATCCCCAACACTAAGATTAGGCTATAACCGAGGCCATTACCTGCTGGAATCAGTTTGTAAATTTAAAGAAGCATCTTTACTTGCATCAGATTGCATTTGCAGATTTTTGAATTTGAAATCATGCCTATTATTTAAGGCTCGATTTATGGTTAATTTCCTAATCTCAGAGCAGCCAGGTTTATTTCTAAAAAACACAAAAACAACCGTTGTTGTTATGTTTTTTAGAAATAGAATTTTAGAATTTGATTGAAGAAGGTATAATATTGTATATTTCCGGTACGAAAAATATACAATATGATACCTTCTTAAATCAGGTTCTAAAATAGAATAATCACTTTCACTGCTACTGCTACTTGAAGATTGGGAAGACTTGGGAATGTCGTAATAGCGGCTGCGAATTTTTATTTTAAAAAAATATTGCTTCAAGCCCCCTAACCTAATTTACAAAATAATCTTTTACCTGACTACTTTTTTTGATGTTTTTTGATGTGGTAGGAATTCCTTATCTTCATTAGAGCCATAGCCGTGGCCATCTTGAATTACTATCACTCATTTTGATATTTTAAAACAAAACACTGCCAAAAACCGTTAATTACATGCTCCCACAATTTAGAACTAAACAATGTAACATAACCTAGAATTTGTAGAAAATGGAATAACAAGGTTGTGTGTTACAACATAGGACTATTGTAAGTAATAGTATTTTTATTAAAAAAAATAAATTACGAAGTCCTATGTTTAACATACACCCTTGGTATACATATGACTTATTATTTTTGAGATGCACCTTTGATTTCCACAGGATTAACAGAGTTCTATGAGAGCTAAAGTGTTCGTTCAATAATTGTAATATAATTTATGTCACATAGGACAACGTTACACCAAGAACTTGAAATATTCAAAAATGTTACATAGGACCTTGTAATATTAGGGTGACGAAATGTCGAAATTTCGAAGAAGTGGAAACGCAAAACAGGCGAAATTTCCAAAATTAAGTTTTGGTTAAAAGGTGGTAATTTCCTAAACAAGTCGAATTCAGGTAAAAAAATTACAACTTTTAAATATATTCTCTCAGAATTTTTATTTGATTTCAATTTTGTCATATTCTTAAAATCTTTCAAGAAATTTTTTTCTCAAAATTCCCTAAAAATATTTATTCCAGATTTTTGGATTTCTATTAAAATTTCGATCCAATTTAAAAAAAATAAACGAATTTTGTGAAAGAGTCAAAATCTTCAGAAAAAAATTCAGTTTTAAATGGAAATATCCGGAAACAGACAACATCGAATAAATAAAATGATTTTCGAACAAGTTGAAATTATCGAGAATCAAATTAGCAAAAGTCAGAAAAAACAAAGATTTCGTAAAAAAATTATGGAATTTGAAATTTTTCAGAAAAATATCTAGCTCTCTAAAAAATATTTTAAATTTTCGAAAGAAAGTCCAATTTTAAGGGGAAAAGTTGGAATTTTCAATAAATCATATTAAAAATAAAAATTTAATCGTTTTCAAAAACTCGAGAATGTTTATAATTCGAAAAAGTCAAAATTCTTAAAGGTATATTTTTAAGGAAAGACAATTTTCAGTAAAAGTCAAATTTTAAGAAAGAAAATCGCAATTTTCAAAGGCATTGTTCTCAAAATTCATAATTTGGTAACAATATTGAATTTACAAGAAATCTTTTTCTCGAAATCCCGAAAAATATTTTTCGCAACATTTTTATTAAAATTTCGATGTAGTTTAGAGGAAAAAGTGAACATTTTTAAAACCATAAAACCATTCGAGCTAAAGTCGTAATTTGTTGAAAAGGACCAATATTTAGGAAAACGACTAAAGTTTCAAAATGAATAAATTATTTTTGATAAAGTATAAAATATACGATTTTGAAAATAAAATCTAAATTTCAAAAAAGACAAATTTTGAAGTAGAGGCGAATTTTAGGTAAACACTATTTTAGAAGAATTTAAAATGATTAAAGAAAAAGAGGGAATTTACCAGGAAAATGAAAATAATTATAAAAATATTGGATATTGAGACATCAGGATTTCTCGAAAAAGGTAAACTTTAGAAAACCAATCAAAATTTCTAAAAAACAATCAGAATTTAAAAGATCGGCATTTTAAGCTTAATGTTGAGAAAAATATTGGATTTTGGAAGAAAAGCCAAATTTCAAGAAAACCTTGAAATGGAAAATTTTGCAAAGAAAGTCAAATTAAATAAATAAGTTGAAACTAAAAGAAAATAATCAAAACCCCAAGAAAAAAGATAGTACGAGAGAACTTTTGCGAAAAAGATTTAATTTTGAGAAAAAAAGTTTAATCCTAGTAAAATTTCGAAATATCCCGAAAAGAATCAAATTTTGTCACAATTTATATACTGAAAATATCTACTAATCTAGAGAAAAAAGTAAGTTTTCTAAGGAGCATTTAAATTTTGGCCTTAAGTTAAAAATTTGATTGTAAAAATGAAGGGTTAAATTTCAAACTCGGAAGTTCCGAGAATTTGAAAAAAATTTCAGTTTATATAATCTTTCATTAAGTTTTTAAAAATCGAACTGGGTGTGGAATATATAATTTATATCTCCTAAGCAGGGTGTACTTGACACAAAATACGAAGGCATTTATTTTATTAAATTTTATATCTAAAATGAATTGTTTGAACGTAGTGTTTATAAATTTTCATTACTCAACGCCTTGGAAAAAAGGTCTATCCGAAGAATGTCGTCAACTTCTTTTCATTCGCAAATAAAAAACCCCCTTAAGGTTCAAAATAAATCACAAAAGAATTCGCGGGTGCGATGTTATCAAGTAGGCTTGAGCTTAACAATGGCCGCCTTTCCATTCTCGATATTAAAAACAAGTCATTATCCGCGGATTCGCTCCGGTTGCGTACTGAATAAACACGAAAGGCTGATGAGACTGCAAATTAAAAACCGCCATTGTACGGGCAATTGATTTCGCTACTAATTGCCTTGTTTTAAATGGAGCGATTATTTTAAACTCTTATTCTTTCCAAAATAATACCGATTTATATTCGTTAGGGTAAGGAGCTTACGGCGCTTTAACACGGGGATTCGACCTTAACAAAAACTTTTTGCATTGGATTTTTTTTGTTTGTGAAATAGGAAGTTGCTTAGCGATTTAAGGCTTGTCTTACACATGACGGTGTAAAAGGCCCATCATTTTTCATTAGGACAAAAGAATTGTACGAACATACGTTTCGATTTACAACACAAAATTAAATGAAGATTAAGTTCTTGGAAGGTTATTTATGCAGCATGAGTCCATTGTGTATTTTTTTGCTAAATATTTTGTTAATATGAGCTTTTCGTCAAACTATTTTAAGATTTTAAATGTAAAAAGCATTTACACACCGATATGGGAACATGTTATACATGTTGGGAGCACTCTGAGTTTGGTTTGGGCAAACATTTGTTATAGTTCGACTTTCGTTAAATAGACAATAAGAGTGAGACATTTTGTAAAAGAATCAGGATAACTAACGGTGCGTTTCCACTAGAGACTTTGTTCCGTAGATTTAGTGTCAACTATCCTAAGCGTGCGTTTAGATTAGACACTTTATTCCGTACATTTCTCTCTGACGTAAGTGTCAACTATCCTGAGAGAAGCTATCCGAGACTTATCTACACAGCTCAGTTTTATATATTGTCACCAAAGTAACTCATATTTATCGAAATATATTTGTAAAAATATTTTCTAATTTCTAAATGACATCTCGATAAAATATCCCGCATCTCCCTTTTTTTTACTATTCATCTTGTGCGGTCGTATCAAAGTATTACATAAATAACTCCACAGAAGCTCGTCCCATCCGATATCTAATGTTAACTTCAAGACTTCAAAGACTCATAGCGTTCTTATAAACGGCCAACGCCAGTAATATTTATTGGCAATTGATAAAAGGCCAACGAATTTATGGTCCTCTGAACTCTTTCTGAATCAGATATAATTGTCAGAAAGAATTAGAACGAAACAAAGCTTATCGCATTAGGAAGAAATCTGCAGCGAGAATGGTGGGTCCAGAAGGAATAAGTAGGTCGGAACATCGAAGTCGTAATACATCTCATGTGTCTCGCGGGAGCTATCTCGAAGAGAACTAGAAATTGCCAGACACCGGATGCATCGGCAACGAAATTTTCGAGATTGGACTCGGACGTGCGGAAAAACAAAGCTTTTGATTTATTGAATGAAGACCTTTATGTGTCATCTGAACGCCTGCCATCGGAAATTATGTTATACCTCCAATTGGCTCGCTCATTAAACTTGAAAAAGCGACTTTAATTTCGGGCAACACGGTTCAGCTGAGCTGACACGAATAGAATTTTAGATCGAAGGGAATCTTATTTTTTACGGCTTAATTGATATCGACCTTACGTCGAAGGGCATTAATTTATTAGTTTTTTAAGAACATATATATACACTCATTTGGGAGTTGCTCCTATAAAACAAACAGTAAATGGCGATTTTTTGTACAATAAATGCAAATGTCGTAAAAACATTGTAAAATTAAAGAAAATGTTATAATTTAGGGATAATTTAAAATTATTACCTTTAGCAAATTTCCTAAATTTTTTTACAATTAAATGAGTAATCTTGTGCATCCACCAATACGAACAAACCTACAGCTAAGGAGGAAGAAATTAAACATCGATGTACATTAATATGACGGGCAGTATCAATGCAGTCAATAGCACAAGCATATCGTTGGGTGTTATCGGTTCGAAAATTAAGGCTTTGTGAATTGTAAACACTTTATTTCAAACTTATTTCGAAACAATACAATTATAATTCACTTAACTATCAAACTATATTACTATCCGCCTATCTGACTAACTGACTAACTGATTAACTGACTGACTCGAGAGAAAGACGACTGAGTATTTATACCGTTCCAGTTTCTAGAACGAATCTCCGTACAGATAAGATTATCGCTTGCGGAAACGTCTAGAGCGCTTATCTGGCGTATGATTCATTCACGCGGCCGCTTTTCATTATCAAATGTTTTCAGAGTATTACTTAAACTACGCAATCACTTATAAAACTTTTATAACTACATTTTGTTAGAATATCTACGGTTTGTAAAGTCAATATGATTTTTTTTCATTTCCAAGAATTTTTATTAGGGAAAATTAGAGATTATTCCAGTTGTTTTCAGAGATACAGCGTTAATAGCAAAACTAACTAATTTTTTGTGGAGGTTTACAAATATTATTTTTATACAGAAATTAAAATCGAAAACTCATGGAGTACGTTTATATCGCTGCTTTCGATCCGATTGAAAGTCGATCGGATTAATTCAAATAGATCCAATTTGTCGATTAATACGCTTAAAATTAACATTTCAAACGGATCGAACACTTCAATCCGATCCTGTCCTTTGGTCGGATTGGATCAAGTCGGGTAGATTTAAACTCATGTTTGACCCGATGAGTACCGGACCGGATTGACTTCAAATTTTGTTCATGTTTATATCTTGTACATTTCACGCCAATAACACGATACAACCTCATTTTTAAACTCCTGTGATTAATTTTGCTCGCCCACAAAATTTGTCTGTTTTTGACTGAAATATTATTTGTTCTTCTTTAGTTTTGACATATTGAAAAGGGATGGAATCAATCCAAGTTCAGATGGATTGAAGACCAGAGGATGGAAGCTCATCTGAGTTACTTCAATTTCAATGAGATGAAAAACCACGATATAAACGTAGTAAAATTGGACAAAATACCAATTTTCATGCAGTTTGCAAAAATGTTTTTTTATTTATTTTTTTCAACAGATTTTTGCTTATCAGGAATCTGGCTAACAATTATCGCCCTATAACTTTGTTGCCTGTTATATCTAAAGTAATGAAAAATGTTATTAACATTGAGATTCTCAAATATCTGAAGGAGAATGGAATCATCTCGGACAAACAATACGTTTTCAGACAATAACGTTTAACTGGCCAGCTGCTGGCATATAATACTCAAATATGTAACTCAACTATGGAAAAACATGGTTAGGTTAGAATTGTAGTATTGGATGTCTCAAAGGCCTTTGACAGAGTCTGGCACCGATCTCTCCTCACCAAATTAATTTCTTACAATCTTTCTCCTGGACTCTATCATTTGATATCCAATTTCTCGCCTGACAGATCTCTTCAGGTTGTCGTCGATGGCATTTCATCCGAGACATTTTCGATCAATGCCTCGGAGATCTATCCTGCTTTCTACTCTGTTTCTGTTATACCTAAACCATCTCTTAGCTACAACTTCCAATTCGATATAGAGCTACTCAGATGATAGTAGCATGGTGTCATCTTTTTTTCTCCGACAAACCATTATTCGTCACTGCTTTAGATCGACCAAGGAAACAGCAGCTACAGATGATTAATTAAAATTTTGAAATCATTCTGGAATGGGAAAAGAAAAATCTGGTATACTTTAACTCTTCAAAAACTCAGGCCTCGGTTTTTCTAAGAAAAAATTGAGGGATAACGCAACAGACATACTAATGGAAGGTAAACTCTTTTTGATGGGTTCTAATCTATTCTAGAAGTAAGTGCGAGCACTAAATTTCCTTAAAATGATCATTTGCATGCTATTACTAAGTCCATCTCTCAGAAGCTAGGTTTCTTTTAAAGCTAAAAAGTATTTCATATCTCATCATCTACTCATACTATAAAAAGCTTAAATTAAGCTAACACTAGAATATTGTCCTCATGTTTAAAGTTCAGCCCCAAAGCACACTTCAGGTTTTTTGGATTTAATTCAAAGAAGAGCGATTCCTCTAATTGATGACGGGGGCGAAACACTAGAGCACAGGCGGATGGTTGCTGATTTATCTCTTTTCTAGTACTAACATGGAAGATGCTTGGAGGAACTATTATGATTGATCCTCCCAACGGCAAGATTTTTGAGGGATACAAGACAGTCAGAGACAGAAAATTCCCGTGCGGTCCAGCTTAACACAGTGAGGACTTTTGTCTGCGGAGACTCTTTTTTCTACAAAAACTAGAACTAGAAGAAATTTTTTTTAAAAACTACAACCTATTCTTGTTTAACAAGGCGGTTCATCGCCATCTATCCTTATATTTGCATTTTACCCGTGATGCTATGAAGACATAATGGGGTTGCCCTTTGCGAGTAGATTAAATTTAAAAAAAACTTAACTGTACCATTTGACAATATAAAAACCATTGCAGAATTGTATTGTATTGTTTAAAAATTAACAATAAATAAGTTGTTGACATGCATTCTAGGTGCGCCGAGGGACCTTCTATGGGTGAAGTAAAACTCTACAAAATCCTACCCTATTAAAATAGATGAACTACAGACAAAGATGCCAGACATGTCGCAGTCCTCTAGTGTGATTAGCCATTTCATAAAAAGTCTAGGCAGTTCATGAAACGCTACCAAATGCTAAAACAAATGAGTGTTAGGTTAAAAGGCTAGTAATTTCAGGTGTTTCATGAAATATCAGCCCTTTGATAAAAACATATAAAATTAAACTAATAAGTAGCTGATTTTATTGGAATTTTTATGTAACGCTTCAATCTCATTTTGCACTTAATATATTGGGCGCATAAAAAGTTCCTTCGAATTTTTTATTTTGGAAATTGCGTTTAATTGACGAATTGGGCGTGCTCTGATAAAGTGTTATATTGACATTTATTTAATCTAATATCGGGGTAAGAGTTAAGTGAGTGTTAAGTTATTCCAATTAATTTTTTCATGAGTTTACTCTTGACTGCAAAAGTGTGAGGGAACAAAAATCTAATTTTCGGGCATTTTGATGTGTTTATTTTAAATTAAGAAGGATGCAACACTTCACAAATAACACAAAATGTGCTTCTTACAAAAGAAGTGATTTACCAAAAAAAATGAGTTCACAAGTCGTTTGCCAGATTAAAGGTGAAGAATGTCTTGAGAAAGGAACGTCCTGGACGTTCAACCAAAACTAATAATGAATGGGTGAGTTAAGGTCATTGAAAATTCTTAACATTACGGTGAGAATATTAGCAGAGCAGTCAAATATTTTCAAAACAACTGCTTACGA
Source organism: Dastarcus helophoroides (assembly GCA_028583605.1). Classification (NCBI taxonomy): domain Eukaryota; kingdom Metazoa; phylum Arthropoda; class Insecta; order Coleoptera; family Bothrideridae; genus Dastarcus; species Dastarcus helophoroides. Next base: position 54,542,251 of record CM053325.1, on the reverse strand, counting down.
TCATTTAGTGAAATTTGAATTAGTGGAAAACAAATCGGGCAACACGATAAAGCTCAACATATGTTTGCAATTTCGGTAAAAATTAATGAAGTTTGGATGGGATAATAATAAAAATAAATAACCCCTAACCCCTAACCACCATACACATCTGACCTAGTACCGTTAGATTTTCATTTGTTTCATTTGCTATAAAAAATTATCAACAGAAAAATCCAGAACTTGGAGGGTACAAAAGCTCTTTACTATTATAAACAGGGATGAGTGTTCTAAAGGCCCATCCCAACCATTCATAAGTTTGTCTGCAGCTTTATGGGTTGCTAGTTGTTAGTTGGTGTGCGTCCAGGTCTCAGGATCGTTGGTGCCGCCACAGTGCGATTAAAGTGTAGTGAAGTGACCGTGCGAGAACAGAGAGGTTTGTTCTCCAACGGAATTGTGCGACAATGAAGAGAAAACAGCTGAAGATCTGCCAAAGGGCAACAAGCCCGAAATCCGACACCGATTTTCAAAGATTTGGCGATAGAAGCATTAAAGGAAATACTTTTATTGAGAGAGACGGCAATAAAAGACAAAGTAGGCGACTTGAGCGCTACACAAAATGTAGAATGCTTGGTTGCTGAAGAAAAGAAGGAAGATTTAATCTTGACACAAAATGGAGAAGACAGCGAAGAAAATACTGAAAATCCCGTCGTCAACTCAAAGAGTATAGCCATGAAAAAAAAAGAAAAAGCGAAGAAAATACTGAAAATTCCGTCGCTAACTCAGAAAGTATAGCAATGGAAAAGAAAAGAGAAAAAAAAAGCGCGTAAAGCGCAAGAAAATTGAAGAATTCAAAATAACGGCTATTCAAGCAAAGCCAAGCAAAAGTAACAACAGAACTTGTAAAAGAAAACGACGGAGGTATCTGTCGTTTTCTGTTGAAACAAAAAAATCGGACGGTAATTGCGAATACCACGAAGACGAAGAAAATTGAATACATCAAGGCACAAGCGCGCAAGAATGGAATAAAAATCTATCCTACACGCCCCGGAGATCATCAAGCCCTTGGTAAGAAACACAAAGAAAAGAAAATTCAGTACCACACGTACTCCCTTTCAGACGAAAGAAACCTCAAGGTACTACTGAGAGAAATTTCTACTTTCCTAAAGGAAAAAGAAGTTGAAGCCGATTTAAAGGAAAAACGATTTCATCCAACTAAAGTTGGTCTGACGTGCAAGAGAAGCGAGGAGAGGACAATAATGCCGCTCGTCTTTAATGAGCTAAGCCGAGACGAGAAGAAGATCTACGAAATGAAAACCTGCTGCGGCCTAGATGTAGGAGTAGAGGCCCTCAGGAGAAGCAGTTGGGCAGTGTTTCAACTGCCAGAGCTACGGACATACGCAGAAGAATTGCCACGCGGACCAAATCTGTGTCAAATGCGGGCAAAAGCATGCGACGAAAACTTGCGAACTTCCGAAGGGACAGCCGGCAAAATGCACCAACTGCGAAGGAGCTCACCTTGAGATCTATCGTGGTAGTCTCGCAATACCGAAAATCAAAAACAGCAAAATAAATACTGCGAAGAGAATCGAGGGAGTCTCTTACGCATGTAAAACTAGGGTGAAGATAGCAAAACAAGAAAACAACGAAAAGAAGACAGAAAAAAGGGAAAACCTAAAGGCAAAGAAACAAGAAGAAAAAAAGAGAAGACAAAAGGTCAAAGGTAAGCATTATTTTGTGTGACATGGTAATACAATTTTCCAGTTCAGGAGCATCGACAAAGAAAATTACCAATTTATAGAGAAGATGCAGGAACTACTGAAGATAGTCGGGTAAAACAAGAAGACAGGAAGCAGTCTACTAACCTCGGGTTTTTGTATGGTTGCCCCTGAGGCTAGGTCAAATGACTAGAAGGCGAAAGAAAAACAAGGCGCTTCATACGCGTGAAGAGGGTGTTTTCAGTGAATTGCACAAAAAAGGCAGATATGTAAAGTCTGCAGAAAAAAGAGAGGCAGACATGGTAGGTCTGAAGCTGCAAAGAGGCAAAAAAATCAAACAGAAACAATGAGGGGAGATAAAGTTCCTAATAGAAAGAACAGAGCGACGAAGAGGTGAGAGGAAAGAATTCCTGACCCCACATGGAGATTGGAAGACAAAGACAAAGACAGCTTCATGGAAGGCTAAGATTTTACACCATTTAACATATGATTCCTATTTACTGCTCTTAACAGTTTAATATTACTATCTGTCGTATGAACTAATTAAAAAGCATTGGCTTCTTAGCTCTTTCGTATTTTAAATAAACCATATGCTTCTTCAGCTGAATTATAAGATATCGTCTGGTTTTCCCGACATACTGCAACGCAATGTAAATAGGTGGAATAGAATTTAGAATAGAATTGTATAATTTAGTAAATAAAAAAAGTTTCTAGAAGGATCCGATACGGGGAAAGCGGCCGCGATAACAAAACAAATGGCAGATGAGCGTTCCAGAAATTTCGGGAACGATAAGCCTTATCTGCCGAAAAGTTCTAAAAGCTGGGGGCCAAAACTATAAAAGGCGGTCAGCTTTCCCTCGAGTCAGTCGGTTAGAGTTAATGTAATTAGTGAGTTAGTAGAAGTTAATAATAAGTTAGTTAATTATTCAATTGTGGTGATCCAAGTTGAGTTCGGTAATAAAGTGGTGTAATTCACACGTGGTAATCAATTCGAACCGATAAGCCCGTAACAATACTTTTAATTACAATATTTACAGAAAATTTCGTAAATATCCGACTTGTTCGTTTGCTCTACTTTTATCGTGCAATCTACGGAAAGGTGATTTTAATTTCTCATTACAACTGTAAACAACCCTTAAGCCCCGTTTTCGTAAAACTTTACTTAAACTAGGCGTAAGCCAGGCTTCAAATGGAAATAAGATGAACTTTAAGTTGCTGCTTTGTGTCAGTTGGGAAAGTCGTAGTATTTAGCAATTGGCATATAAATATTTTCTTATTAATAATTTTAAAAATAATATTTGGATCGAAACCATCGACTTCAGCTATATGTTTAATCTCCAACTTCTTTCTGAATCTTTTTTTATTAGGAGGAAGGCTCAGAAGGCCAAGGGTGGGAAAATTGGAGCTTGCCATTTTGTTGCATGCAGGTGGAATCAGAAGTTATACAGCGGAAAGTGCTGCTGGCTTTTCTGTTTACATCGAATTCTAATCTTTTATTATTTTTTATGTAATAACTAAAGTATGTAAAAACGGTAATGTTCCTGCTTTCTCTAACTTTACGGTAAATTTAATAGTTGGAAATCGTGAATTTGATACATCTACAAAATAATCTAAATCTTGATTTTTTTGCGTCAAAGATAGAAAAAATATTCTCTTCATATCTAACCCATACCCTAGCAAACTGACCGCATTTATTTTTGAGACGATTTTCAAGAACACTCATGAAGAGCTCAGCCGCGAAAAGATGCAAAGAATTTCCTATGGCTGCACCCTCAAGTTGTTCATAACATTTTTTTAATTAATTTGGAAATAATTTTGATCCATGCGAAATATATTTGTCAATGACTTTGCCTGAAAGATTACTAGATTCAAGCAGCTCTCGAAGGTATAACAGAGTTTGTGGTATTGGTACACGAAAAAATAGAGAAAACATTAAAAGAAAATGAAATGCTTGTTTCTTTTCCTTCAGAGCAAATAAAAAACTTAAAATTTAATATAGAAGAGTACGGTAGCTCCTTATGTTAATCATAAACCATAGTAGAGGAAAAAATATTTTAAAACAAAAATGACAGAAAATTCATTGTGTCATGCATAACTCTTTATTTAGAAGGTAGTACAAAGGATATAACAAAACAAACAATGAGTACTCAGTAAATGTAAAAAATATATCAAATTATTGAAAAAAAAAATTAATTTCGGTCTCCCCTAAGTATACCTCTAAAATAAATGTTTTGCTGGAGTATACAAATTTGTTCATCTCAAGGGATTATATTAGAAACAGAATTAACAATATTTGGTAAGATATTATATAGAAATAACCAAAAAAAAGTTACCCAAAATTGCGAAAACCTCAAGAATCTCAATAATGGGAAAAGTATTGCCCTTTGGGTAGGGTTAAACAGCATCAGAAATTTATTTTTCTTTATCAAAGTTGATCTTAGACTGTGAAAAAATAATTTATTAGATAATACCAAAGATAAATACGTTAATTTTGTAAATAACAAACATTTTAGTGGACTTGTAGCACGTGGACACGTGAAAAATCTTGAAACTCAACCTCCAATTTAAAATATTTTCGTGGATAAATTTTCCAAATAACTTTCCGTTCATTTGTCAACAGCCCCCATCCTAACTATTTGTAAGTGGTTGAAGACTATATATAAGTATAACAATAGAATTAAAGTGTTAAATAAATCACTTACAATATGCTGCAAATATTTCTGGTATTACTTCTGGGTCTATGTTCAAGCTTACAGGTAAGTTCTTAATATTTTACTATCTACGAACAAGGAAAGTACCCGAGGTGTACCCCACCGATTTTTTTCATTTTGTGACATGTTATAGTACATAAAAAAATATTGGACACGTATTTTTTTAGATGCTAACTCGGCGATTTAAGTGGTGAAACCACCCCTTAAAGTTAACCCCAAAAACAGTTTTTCTTTAATAACTCAAGAATTAATTGGAACTTTTTAATGAAACAAACGCTTTCTTATTTCTTATAAAAAAGCGCTCCCAAAAACATATTAGTTATATTTAAAAGTTGCAACCCCTAATTTTTATGGAGGTGAGTTTCATGTTTTTTCTTATATATCAACTTTTGAACAACTGAATTCTATCAAATTTAACAATTTTATTAAAAAAACTAAAGAATAAAATTGACCTGTCTCAGGATTTTGCAAAACAAATCCTTGAAAGGGGTGATTTACCCCTTGAGTTAATTTTTTTCTGTATAGTGATATGGAAAGTAAAACACAACATATGTTTTCAATTTTATTTTGATAATGCTTATTTTAACATATATTTTACATTAACAGTAAAATAACGTAACACCCCTATTTTTCTGACGCTTGGAGAACCCCATGGATTTGATCATTATTAGATTGCGAATCAAAACATTTTTTTTTCACCTTTAACTTATTATATGTTGAGATTTTATTAAAATAATGTATCAACAATTTGTTTATATGCTTAATTTGTGATTTAGGCGGTGAACTCTCCACCCCTAAAGATCACCCCCAAAAACAGTTTTTTTTTAATATCTCAAGAATAAATTGGAATTTTTCGGTAAAACCATTGTTACGTTATTTCTCATAAGAATTTTCTTCTAAAAACGTAGTTTTGCCAAAGGGTTGCAACCCCTAATTTGTATAGGGGTGGGTTTAATTTTTTTTTATACCAACTTTTAAATCATTCTATTTTATGGAATTTGCCAATGTCATTAAGAAAATTAGAAAATAAAATTGACCTGTCTCAAAGCTTTACAAAAAAAAAACATTGGAAAGGGTAATTTACCCTTATAGTGATTTTTTTTTGTAGAATGATATAAATAATTAAACACAACATATGGTTTTAATTTTATTGCTCTAATGCTTTTTCTGACATATATTGTGCAGTAAAAGTGAAATATTATTAAACTTTTACCTTTATAGGGGTCGGCGATGGAATTGAGCATTACCAGATTGTCAGTCAAAACATTTATTTTTTCACTTTCTACCTATTTTATGTCAATATTTTAATAATATAATATGCCAACAATTAAGTTTTAATTTGAAAATACTTATTGTTTAGAGTCTTTCCCTAAAATTTCTATTTTCGGTTTTTTTTTTGAAAAACCCTGAGACAGGTCAATTTTATTTTTTAGTTTTTTAAATAAAATTGTTACATTTGATAAAATTCAATTGTTCAAAAGTTGATATATAAAAAAAAATGCAACTAACCCCATAAAAATTAGGAGTTGCAACTTTTTAACATAGCTTATATGTTTTTAGGAGCGATTTTTAACAAAAAATAACAGAGCGTTTGTTTCATCAAAAAATTCTAGTTAATGCGTGAGTTATTAAAGAAAAACTGTTTTTTGGGGTTAACTTTAAGGTTGGTTTCACCACTTAACTCGCCGAGTAAGCATCTAAAAAAAATACGTGTTTAATATTTTTTTATGTACTCTAGCATATCACAAAATAAAAAAAATTGGTGGGGTACACCTCGGTTACTTTCCTTGTAAGCCAAAGCAGAGCAAGCAAGTAGGGGAACGCCGGGTAATGTCGACCACCTTAATATTAACTAAAATAAAAAAAAGCGATATAGCTGGCCAAACAATTTTTGTAGTCAGAATAGATAGGGTACATATCAATTTAGTAAAACTTACTAAACACTAATATTCAAATACACCAGAACCCCAAAAATGTACAAAAATAAAGAAAATAATTGATCGATATTAACCTACACGGTAGGTTAAAATGGATCAAATAAAAACAGTGGAAAATTTTTGAACAGCATACATTTTTTATAAATCCCAAATGGATTTATTAGCGACCTTTGTACTATACACAGAGGTTGCATATTTTACATGAGCTGTGTTAGGCAAGACATTATTGCCCACTAGGGTGGGCCGAAAATCAGCTTTTTTAGAATTTTGTTTAGTAATAGCAAAAATATTGTTTATTATGTTGTAAAACAATTTTATATGAAGGGAAAAAATTTTTGGTCAACATCACAGGCTCGCCCATTGCAGTCAAAGATAAAAATGCTGAAAAAATTTTTTCATCAACTTATTTTAATCGAAAATGTTATGCTCTACAAAAAAGTTCCTTACACAAAATTACGTAGGACTCATAGATTCAGAGATAATCCCGATTTTAGTATCAAAATAGTAGATTTTTGCCATTAAAATAATTTTGTCAGTTTGAAATCTAATTAAAAGTTCTCTATTCGACAGGAAATTGAATTTTCCATCAAAAAGTTTCTTTGTACAATTTTTTACGAGTGATAATTATTGAAATAATTCTGATTTTCGTTCAAAAAGTGGCATTTTCGACAGTAAATGAATTATATCTTGGTATAAAATGATCAATAAATTAATTATTTGGTACAAAATTTAATTTTCTTTAAATCATGAGAGAAAAATTCAAAATTCAAAAAGCTTTAAAACTTGCAGAAAATAATACTGGATTTGAAAGTGTTTATTTCGATGGTAGGAAAGATGTCACTGCTGTTCTAGTGAAAAAAGGTTCTAAATATTTTCTTCAATTAATAGAAGAGCATATTTCTCTTATCAGCGAACCAAACTCAAATTATATCGGACACGTTACTCCCACTTCTGGACAATCCGATGATATTGCTAAGTGTATTTTTGACTTTCTGTTAAAAAACTATCCGCAGTCTAAGGAAAATATTAATGTAATCGGTTGCGATGGATGTCCTGTGAACACTGGGTGGAAGGGTGGAATAATTCGACGTCTTGAGGAAAAATTTGATCGGCCTCTCCAGTGGGTAGTTTGTTTATTACACTTGAATGAGTTACCGTTGAAACATTTTTTTCAATTTCTCGATGGCACCGCAACTGTTATAAAGGATCTATTGGAAAGAATCTTTTAGCGTGTGAGAAACGTCCCATTGTTAAATATAACATCGTGGATTGTGATTTGCCGTCTGTTTCAATTTCTGATTTGAGTAACGATCGAAAATATTTATTAGCAATTACTATAGCCATTAAAACAGTTAAATATTCAAATGACTTACAAAATAAAAACCCTGGTCTTCTATGTCACGCCAGGTGGTTAACAACTGCAAATAGAATTTTGAGATTGTATATTTCTACTGAAAAACCTGACCCAAAATTGAAAAAATTAGTTGTCTATATTCTTAAAGTTTATGTACCTGTTTGGTTTTTGATCAAATTAAATAGGTCAAGGTCCAAAACATTTTTTTGAATTGCTCAAGAGATCTCGTTATATGCCTAAAGCTAAAAAAAAAATTATCAGTGATTGTCTCTCACGAAATGCCTTTTTTGCATTTCCGGAAAATTTACTTCTTGCGATTTTAGTTGATGATAACTCAAATGTTCGCGAATTTGCTTTAAAAACTATTATTAAGGCAAGAGAAAATTCAGAATCATCAAAAAAACATTTTATTCGTTATTTCAAGTTACCAGCTCTTCAGATCAATGCCAAAGATTATACCAAAATGATTAATTGGAATCACTGTACTGTAACATCTCCTCCTGTTCTAACTAATGTATCTACCAAAGAATTGAGAGAAATTTTAGCAAATAATAATGTTAGTCCGAGAAGTATATGGGAATTTCAAAATTTTCCTTGTCATACACAAGCCGTAGAACGCACGGTTAAGCTTGTGACAGAAGTTTCAAATAGAGTTTGTGGTTACGAAAGTAGAGATGGAGCTATTCGTTCGACTTTAGAATCTCGTCGAAAAAATCCAACGTTCGACAGTAAAAATCAATTTAATGTTTAAATTCTGTAAAAATATGAATTAAAAGTAAAAATCAATGTATTAATCATAACCTTCCACTCATTATTTCTTTTGAATTTACTTTCTTAGTACTTCCTATCCTGAGTTGTCGAGTTCTCTTACTAATTTCGATAGAAAAATATAATACATTTGACTATATTGAGAAAACTTATACTTTTTCTAATAATTGTAATTTTCCGATAAAAATCAAAGGTAGCTGATTCGATATAAGAACCTTTTTTGTAGAAAATTAAATTTTGTACCAAATAATTGATTTATTGATCATTTTATACCAAGATATAATTCATTTACTGTCAAAAATGCCACTTTTTGAACGAAAATCGGAATTATTTCAATAATTATCACTCGTAAAAAATTGTACAAAGAAACTTTTTGATAGAAAATTCAATTTTCTGTCGAATGGAAAACTTTTAATTAGATTTCAAACTAACAAAATTATTTTAATGGCGAAAATGTACTATTTTGATACCAAACTCGGGATTATTTCTGAATCTATGAGTCCTACGTAATTTTGTGTAAGAAACTTTTTTGTAGAACATAAAATTTCCGATCAAAATAAGTTGATGAAAACAATTTTTCAGCATTTTTATCTTTGACTGCAATGGGCGAGCCTGAGATGTTGACCAAAAATTTTTTCCCTTCACCTAAAATTTTTTTACAACATAATAAACAATATTTTTGCTATTACTAAACGAAATTCTAAAAAGGCGGATTTTCGGCCCACCCTATTGCCCACCTTTACCAACTTCTTTACATACCGTTCAGGACAATTTTAATATTCTAGAGATTTTATAAAATTTTCATATTTTTATCATTAGACACGTGTTGCTTTTTTATCTATAATAAATAAAAACATATAAACTTAATTTCAATAATCATGGTTTCAAGTGATATCCATCCTTTTCGGTTCCTATCGTCGTCACGTGTGGTTAATATTAAACGAAAATATACAGGTAGATTTATTAAGAATGGGCAATCTCTTAACTGGAGATACTACGTACCAAAGTATGGTGATTGAGCAACTTTATGTTTTTTGGCATGAGAATTACGAATTTAATGCTGAATTTTGCACTATTTATACAGGGCGTTAGTTACAACATGTGACTTTGGTAACATACAGCATATTTTTTTGCCAGAGTTATGGCTAAAATGACTAAAAAAACTAAAGGACAGTTCAATTTTAAATAGAAATGGTACTCTTGTTTGTTTCATGTAACTATATCAGTTTTTGAGTTATTTGCATTTTAAACATTTAATGAATTTGTTTGTTGTAAAACGAATTTATTGTTTAAAATTACTGCTATGCGAGATAACAACAGTAAAGGCAACAAATAACAATCAGTAACAGTAATAAAAGCGAACTTTAAAGTAAATGCTAAAAATGACCGCCTTCCACTTTAGTACACTTTGTAAGGCGAATCCTTAAAGATCTTTGAATATTAAATAATGTTTGTCGATTATTTTTTAAAATATTAGTAGCTTCTTGAATGTTCTGTCGTAATTCTTTGATGGAATTAGTTGTTTCTTTGTAAAACATGTCCTTCATTTGTGACCATATTGAGAAGTCTAGAGTGTTTAAATCTGGACTTGTAGGTGGCCAAACAAATTCACTGCCACGCCCGATGCACCGGTGATGAAAATGTTCATTCAGGTATTGGCGTACTGGCAGAGAAAAATGTGGCGAAGCCCCGTCTTGCATAAACCACATATTCCGCCTTATGGCTAGTGTTACATCTTCTAGTAGTGTGTTTAAATTTTGTTCAAGGAAGTTTAAATAGAGGGGCCCATTCAGATTAGGAGGAAGGTCAAAAAAACCAGATATCACACCACACCAAATGTTTACCTTGAATTTATGCTGAAAATGTCTTTCTTTAAAGCATGTGGATTTTGTTTTTCCAATTAAAAACACCTTGTCTATTAAACGTCACCTCACTGGTAAAAAGAAGGTTACTAAGAAAATCCTGGTTTTCGGTTTGTTTACCCAATATAAATTGAGCAAACTGTAGACGAACTGGTAAATATTGAGGTAACAAATTTTGGACAGGAGTATAGTGGTATCGACGGAGATTATCTTTCTTTAAAATTCTCCAGATAGACGTTTGGCTTATTCCTGTAGCCGCACTTAACCGACGAGTACTGATATCTAGATTTTCCGAAATACGAACTAAAATCTCTTCATCATCATCGACGTTGATAGTTTTTCTAGCACGATTTAAGCTTTTATGACGAAAACACCCTATTTCGCCTAGGCGGGTTTAAATACGTCTGAAGAGATTGTGATTGGGTTGTCTTTGATTTATGTATAATTCTAAATACCTTCTGGTTGCACCAAGTCTATTACAATGTTACTGAACAAAAACACAAATCATATCACGCATTTCACTATTAGAAAATTCATTATGTCGTGGTATTTTCTTGTTTTAGAATGTTTACTACAAATAATACTAAGTAAATTAGAAAAATACAATAAGCACTCTTACTTAGTGACGGTAAAATTGTCAAATATTTTTTTACACGAAAAATTAATAAGTGCTGACACAATCCTACTTGTTTTCTTTAATTTGTTTAACATTTCTTCGGCCCAGTTTGGAAATATTTAAATTTTTATGGTTTGTTGACAATTTTATAAACAGTTTTTGAAATGCGACTACGTGATATTTAAATTTATTGAAAACGTCACTTCATGACAGTTTACAAATTAAAAGGTTAGTTTATTTTACATAGAATAGGAAAAATGAAAAATAGGAGACCAAAAATTAGATATGGAAAAAATAAAAATTTTGTTTTTTTGATAAATTAAGAAAATATAAAAAAATACATAAAAGAGGTTGTAGCACTGGACATCGATGTTTCGCTCTCATTTGAGCTCGTCAGCAGTGCATAACATGGAAAGGGAACAATGGGGAATAAATACTTAAAAATAAAAAATTTTTTAAATATAAAAAAGAAAAATAAAGAAATTTTAACATGAATAGACGTTTCATCATTAATTTGCTGTGTTAAAAATTTACTGTGTTAAAAATTTAAATATTTGAAGCCCAATCCACAAGAAACAACTACTCCGAGGGCTAATACCCCTTCCGGCATTGAACTACACTTGTGGGTTGAACTTACATGCTCTTGGTGACTACTGTTCCTAACCGCTGAAATCTATTCAGCTTGGTAGTTAGAAGCACTCACCATTTGCGGAGTCCGTTCGTTCCGTTAGAGGAATAGGTTTATTCTTCATGGTAGACCCTTATTGACCGGAAATATTATGTTTTCTTCAATTCGTTTAACATTTCTTCGGCCCAGTTTGGAAATATTTAAATTTTTATGGTTTGTTGACAATTTTATAAACAGTTTTTGAAATGCGACTACGTGATATTTAAATTTATTGAAAACGTCTCTTCATGACAGTTTACAAATTAAAAGGTTAGTTTATTTTACATAGAATAGGAAAAATGAAAAATAGGAGACCAAAAATTAGATATGGAAAAAATAAAAATTTTGTTTTTTTGATAAATTAGGAAAATATAAAAAAATACATAAAAGAGGTTGTAGTACTGGACATCGATGTTTCGCTCTCATTTGAGCTCGTCAGCAGTGCATAACATGGAAAGGGAACAATGGGGAATAAATACTTAAAAATAAAAAATTTTTTAAATATAAAAAAGAAAAATAAATAAAGAAATTTTAACATGAATAGACGTTTCATCATTAATTTGCTGTGTTAAAAATTTACTGTGTTAAAAATTTAAATATTTGAAGCCCAATCCACAAGAAACAACTACTCCGAGGGCTAATACCCCTTCCGGCATTGAACTACACTTGTGGGTTGAACTTACATGTAGTCACCAAGAGCATGTAAGTTCAACCCACAAGTGTAGTTCAATGCCGGAAGGGGTATTAGCCCTCTTGTGGATTGGGCTTCAAATATTTAAATTTTTAACACAGTAAATTTTTAACACAGCAAATTAATGATGAAACGTCTATTCATGTTAAAATTTCTTTATTTTTCTTTTTTATATTTAAAAATTTTTTTATTTTTAAGTATTTATTCCCCATTGTTCCCTTTCCATGTTATGCACTGCTGACGAGCTCAAATGAGAGCGAAACATCGATGTCCAGTGCTACAACCTCTTATGTATTTTTTTATATTTTCCTAATTTATCAAAAAAACAAAATTTTTATTTTTTCCATATCTAATTTTTGGTCTCCTATTTTTCATTTTTTCTATTCTATGTAAAATAAACTAACCTTTTAATTTGTAAACTGTCATGAAGTGACGTTTTCAATAAATTTAAATATCACGTAGTCGCATTTCAAAAACTGTTTATAAAATTGTCAACAAACCATAAAAATTTAAACATTTCCAAACTGGGCCGAAGAAATGTTAAACAAATTGAAGAAAACATAATATTTCCGGTCAATAAGGGTCTACCATGAAGAATAATCCTACTTGAATAAAGTCAAAGTAATAACGTTGGCTTAGAAGTCTTTACACTGAATGTTTAAAATGTAAATAACTTAAAAACTGATAGAGTAACATAAAATAAACAGAAGTTTCTTTATATTTAAAATTGAACTGCCTTTAAGATTTTTTAGTCATCTTAGCCATAACTTATTAGTTATAAAAGATATGTTGTAATTTACTTAAGTAACAGGGTGTAACTAACGCTCTGTATAAATAGTGCAAAATTTAGCATAACATTCGTAATTCTCATGTCAAAAAACATTAATTTGCCAATTTTCTAGACGATACTACTTAAAATCACCAAATTATTAAAAAGTTTCAAATCAAAATTCAGCTTTGAACACCCTGTACCTCGTAAACCTGCAACATTTGTACAAGGCATGTTAAGCTCAATCACCACATTTTGGTGTGTAATATCTCCAGTTCAGAGATTGCCTATTCCTAATGAACCACCTTGTATAGAGCACATAAAGTTGTTGCATCCTTTAATATGTGAAGCTATATTCGAGTTCACCGACTAGTTTTACAATAAGAAAAGCTGTAAGCCATTTTTAGTTCATGTTCCTAGATTAAAGCATGCATATATTACAGTTTACTTATGGATTTCTTACACAACACCTTTGCAAAAATTTCCCTTAAATACAAATACTTACTTCGATTATTCTTTTTTTTTTCATTTAAAAATGGCTATTGCAATATGACCATCTATCATATTTCAATAATTGAGCTTTCTTTTTCTTGCTAAGAAAGAATTCATATCCCATCAGCTTATCACAGTGTATCAGATTATTAAGTCCAAATAACACCAACACTGCAGTACTGTTCTTACGTTTGGAGCTCAGAACCAAAACATAGGTTACTTCATTTGGATTCCATGCAAAGAAGAGCAATTTGTCCCAAATATCTACCATACATGAATCTCATCGAAATATGTCGACCGCAAACATGCCTGTTCATTTAATTTCAAAATTTAGCTTAAAACCAGCGTTCAGTGATCCCAGTTACTCAAGAAGACTTTGTATCATAGACAAGCAGTGTCGGCTTGAGAAGCTTAGGAGCCTTAGGCAAAAGACCTACACATTGTCCCTTATTGTCTTCGGTAGACTTCAAGTTCTTCTAAATGATTTTTTCTGTTGAAAAAAAATTCTTAAATTATATTTGGCGCCCCTCATATTACCCATTTGCCGGCCCTAAAATTCCAGCGTTTCTACAACTCCAGTAACTTAAGGAAACATTCGAAAATTACATATCATTAAGTTTTATTTATTTACTATTACTTATGTATTATTCTAATAACTTTTTTATACAATTATAATAATAGGCAAAGGTGATATTTATACACAAGTTTGAGTCAATTGCTTGGATTGTAGAAACTCTTTCTACGAAGATCACATTTTATCGTATGCCCCATATAACCTCGCAATTTACAACTCACAAAAGTCATAAACAAAAGATTATATAGGATGTAAAAAAGCAAATAAAACAAGTCTTTGGAATGGATTATAATTATAAATTATTCTAATGATTACAGTCAGAATTAGAGAATTCGGCAGAGCTTGTTCTAGAAGAGCAACCTAATGTTCAAATATCAGGTGGAGACGAAGCTAAGCCACATGATTATCCTTACATGGTAAAACTTCGCATAATGTCCCGCATCGATGAAAAAAATTTCATAAGCGATTGTGGGGGTTCGCTTATATCCAAAAAGTATATCTTAACAGCTGCACATTGCCTAGTACCTGAACTGGGGTAAGTTAATAACATTTGACATTTTCAACCCTTACTTTGTGTAATTCCTTAATATTCATAACTATTAAACTTTATTAACGATTAAAAAGCAGCAGATATTGAAAATTCCACAATGTTTCGATAAATATTTGCTAACACCGAACCTGCTTTCGCATTACTGCATCATCGGCGATATACCATCAATTGCTGGTATGGTGGATGGTGCAGTAATACGAAGCCTGGTCCGGTGTTAGCAAATATTTATCGAAACGTTGTGGAATTTTTAATATCTGTTGCTTGTTAATTGTTAGTAAAGTTTAATAGTTATGATTAATAACATTTTTTAAAATGTACACTACATAACATTTTTAGGGAAATAATTGTAGATGTCGTAGTTATTTTGGGCGCTCACAATTGGAAAAGTTTAAGGGAAAAAAGTCAGCAGGAATTTCACTCCACTACGTACGTGATACATAAAGGATACTCTTTAAACAAAAACTACTATGATGATATTGCCTTAATTGAGTTGCCCACAAAAGCCAACATAACTAAAGAAGTTGATTTTGTTAAATTGCCAAAACGAGTCCATGCCGGTAACAGCTATGTCGGCGAAATTGCCAATTTAACAGGCTGGGGCAGAATACAAGATTCGGTTGCTTTCGAACCGGCGAAATTGAGAGTAGTTGCGGTGAAAGTTAAAGATTCTAAACTATGCGGTGCTGAATATCGTAAGGTTTTGAATAAACAAATATGCACAGCGGGGTCGAAGCCCATCAACAAGTCTTCTTGTGTCGGTGACTCTGGAGGTCCTTTGGTAATAAATGGAACTCAAATCGGAATTGTTTCGTATGGAATTAAGTTTTGCGAAACGCCAGGATCGTCTTCTATTTACACCAAAGTTGATCAGTATTTAGACTGGATTGCATTACATTCAGATGTAGATATTAATTAAACTGTTTTATAAATGTTTTAGAGGCATTTGGTTTTTATCTCCTTGTTTCAGAATTACCCATAGTAATGGTAGAGAGAATATCAACAGGATAACAAATGAATTTTGGAGTTCTCGGAGTCGAAATTTCTAAAAAACAATTGTTTTACAAAAACATAGAATAAGAAAATTAGAAGGTTTTAGAAGGTTATTAAAACTTTAAGTTCAATTTGATAATTTTGTAAAACAAAATTTCATAAAAATCGAAATTTTTAAAAATTCTGAATTATCGAAATATTTCCAGTTCCGAAAATATGTAATAATTATAGGTGTATGAATTTTGCTGTAAATTTCGGAAACAAAAGTCAAAATTAAAAAAAAATGATTTGATAAAATATAAAATCGAAATTCTAAAATAATTAACTACGATAAAGTATATCCAAAAATAATTAAGCGGTCTGTCAAAAACATTTAATTTGTCAGAGTAAGAATAGTTTATTTGCAAGAATTTTCCAATTTTTCCCAATATTTGAAACTTGTGACTTTTTGAAAAAGATAAGATATTTTGTCGGTAAACAACACGCGTGGTTTTAAAAATGTTCGTCAACGTCACCTGTTTCCCTCATAGATTTACAAAACTCCAAACATTTTTGATGGTCGTCGTAAAATATCTTTTGTGTATTAGCCACTTGCTTCGATTTCATTTCAAAATATTCCGCACTGTTAGGCATTTCATATCAAAAGTCAGTTTCGCAATTCGTTATCGCTATGTCTGATTTCCATGCGAAAAAGCGAATCTTCCAGCGACATTTGAAGAAAAAGTCAAATTTTTGAGAAAAGGTGAAATGTTAAAAAAAAATTAAAAATTATTTAAAAGACTAACATGTTTAAATAAATCAAAATTTTTGAAAAAGGCCAAAACTTTAAAAAAATGTCAGTTTTTCTAAGAAAAGCCATTTTTCCTATAAGAAAAGTAAAAACTTTGAAAAAATTTCCAAAAAACCCATGATTGTGAGAAAAAAATCAAACGTTTGAAGTAGGGTCGATATTTTTAAAAAATAGAACTTAAGAATAAGTCAAAATTTAAAAACATTACAAATTTCTGGAAGTCAACACCTTCAAAAAGATCGAAATTTGGAAAGACTGAATTTTTAAAAGATTTAAAGTTTTAAGTGGTAATTTTCACTTAGATTGAAATTTTCAAGAAAAGCTGAACTTTCCGAAAAACGCATTTAGAAAGTCAGAACTTGAAAAAAGTTTAACCTTCTCTGAAAAAATCAAAATTTTGGAAAAAGTTGAAATTTTTAATTCAATATTTTCAAAATAAGTTAAATTTTAAAGGAAAGTAGGAATTAAAGGAAGAGTGAAAATTTAAAATTATTAGAATTTTTAAATTGAAAATTTTCAAAAACAGTAACATTTTAAAATATAGTCGAGGTTCTCAGAGATACGTCGAAAATTTCGAAACTTAAAATATTCAAAATGGTTCGAATTTTTAATAAAAAATGAAAATTGCGAGAAAGCCAAATCTTTTAAAAAAGTCAAAATTATAAAAGTCAAAATTTTCAATAAGTCAAGTTCTTCAAAAAACGTGATTGTTTTAACAAGAAGTCAACATTTCGAGTAAAAGTTGAGAATCCAAAAAAAATAAAACTCAAAATTTTCCAGAAAAATCTAAATTTACGTTTTTTCATTTTTTCCTCATAGCGTCAAGGTAAGGATTGAGAATTTGCACACAAATAGATTTCATTTAATTATTTGAAGGAAAACTAAAACATAGAATTGGTCCAAGTGCTCTCAAGTTTGCAAACCAGTTAAAAGTTTGAATCCAGAGTCGAAGTGTTAAATAGTAAATTAAAAATTTAAGCTCATCGTGAAATCACCTAAAATTTTGCTCACCCTTGTGACTTTTCTCACAATTTTAACTTTTTCTTGCCATCTTCGGTTAATTACTTAAAAGTTCGATTTGTTTTGCAAACAATTTTGAAATAGGTCATACTGAATCCTTCCAAGAATTCAATTTTTTAGCGCATTTATTTATTTTATGCAATTTTTTAGGTAAGCTCCACTTTTCAAGGGCCATTTTAAAAGACTCTGGTTTTACTGGAGCATTCGGTCTTAATCTCGAAACGTCAATGTTTTCTTAGAAATCTTTAAACATGTCATAAACTGCTGAGATAATAAGCCTTGTATATACGAATATATACAAGTTTATTACGATGCAATTGAAATCCAATTTCATTAGAATCTAATGAAAATTAGACTGCAATTGCAAAGTTCACGTAGATGAGGCAAAGCTTGTAGCACGGGTTGCATCGCAACATCCATAGATACAAACGTCCTCGGCGTGACTTTACTTTCATTTAGTTTTGACAAATGAACAATTAAATGTTCTGTAATTAAACAGTTAAACGTGCTTAAAATTGAGAATATGAGGCCAATGAAGGTAGAAACTAGTCTATGGTTGCGGTTGTACATATTTTCAATTTTAAGCACGTTTAACTGTTTAATTACAGAACATTTAATTGGTCATGTGTCATAAACATTCTAAAGAGCAATTAAAATTTTAAAATTCAAAATTTGAAAAATAAATTCCTGAAATAAGCACAATATTTATAAAAAACATATTTTTAAATTTCCAGTTGCTAAAACGGTCAATTAAGACTTAAAATTTTCAATACTCCAAGTTTTATCAAATCTTAAAATTTTCTGCAAATTTTGATTTAGTTCAGACGTAAAAGTTTACTCTTTTTTTCAAATTTTCCATTGCATTTCGTTTTCAATTTATTCTATTTTAAGGAGGAATGGAGGAAACGTGAAAATCTCTAAAAAGACTTAAATCTTTTGAAAAAAAATTATTAATTTGGAAACAAACATTTTCCCATATACTCTGGTTCCTTACTGAAAAATTGAACTCGTCACTCATTACTTTTAATTTAAAAGTAAAATGTGACTTTCAACTGACAACAATTATAAATTAAAAATTTGAATTTAAAGTTGAAAAATTTGACTTCGACACCAAAATTTTATTTAGAAAAATAAATATTAAAACTTCTTGTTTAGAGCAAAAAAGAATTTTAAAAATAAATCAAAGGTTTTTAGCTTCTTTTAGAATGTATTGCTGAAAAAATTCACCAAAAGTTGCAATTTATAATTTAAATATATTGTAACGAAATGTAAATTATAGAATTTAGTACGTAACAAAATTTTCTAGATAGATCTGATAAGTGAAAGCGGCCGCGATAATGAAGCAAACGGTAGATAAGCGTTCCAGAAATTTGGGCAAACGATAAGCCTTATTAACTGGATTTTTCTAAAACCCGGAAGCGAAAACTATATAAGGCGAACGCCTTTCTCTTGAGTCAGTTAGTCAGTTAATCAGTGTAGTGAGTTAGTAGTTAAAAGTAAATGAATAAGTGAGTTAATTATTCAGTTGTAGTGTCCCGAGTTTGGTTTAGAAATAAAGTGGTTATATTTCACGCGTAATAATCATTTGAACCGATAGCCCGCACCAATATCATATTTTGAAATTTCTTGAAAAAGTTTCAGTTTTAAAGAAATGGTCGAATTTTTCAAAAAATTTCAAGTTTTTTTGAAAATTTTACGTTTACTCTATTTTTCAAAATTTTTACTTTACCTAGTTTAAACCCATCTCTTCAAATTTTTTAAAACCTGCTTAACTTTCCACCTGTAGACCCATATTTCGTAGGAGGCACAAGGCTTATAGACGAAGAAAATGTATACACTAACGGAAATAAAACTTTTTTTAGTAGACCTATTTTAGAGGCTGTAAAATCAAACATAGCTACCTCTAATGGTGTCGTGCCCTGGATGATGCACTATTATCGAGTCGAATTTTTACACAGAGAACTTTAAAACAGTTTTATCATGAATCAAACATATTTAGGAGAGATTACTATCAAATATGTTATACACTAAATGTAAAATATGCCATTTCTGCACAATTTCACAATAATCAAACTTTAGGAAAACATCTTATTTGAACAGTTTGCAGTCGAGTTTTCTTTTCCTCTTACTGGGATATGTAAGAAATCTGGCTTTAGATTCGATAAACGTGCAGCTATTCAGCGAAGTCGGGATGGAAACCTTTTAGGTAAACGATCAATTCGGAAGTTCCCTTTCCTGTTAAGAATTACTGATTTATTCTCCCTCGGCATAAAATGTTCCGTTTGGGATCATATGTCCATTTACCATCCTATCTTCTTTATAAATAATTCCGGTTTTACCAGATACGCGATTTCAGATGCAAAATTATTTTTTATTCTTTGAAACTCAAATAACATAAATATAACTGGACTTCAAACTCCCAAATAAATTTCTCATTTATCGATTGATGACATAGACATTATGATGTTAGTGTAATATTATATAATTAATAAAAGCCAAAGAAACTTGATTTTATTCTTGTATATTCCAGACAGAAAGTTGTAATTCATTTCTCAACGGTATGGCTTAACTAGTCTGGTAAAACACAGACGTCAGACGCGAGCATATTATAAAACCATTTTAATCTTTCACTTCTGCATTAAACTGCAGCTCAAGTCGTAAAATCCCAATTTCTCATCTTTCAGCACTTGCCTTTCAGCTATCTAAGTAAAACTAATTGAAATGTTGAGGGATTTTATTAGATTAAAGCAGGTTATAAAACAATATATGCAAATTCTGATCGTAATTGGTAATTTTTTTACCAATTTTTATAGGCGATATATTTGAGTTTCGTTTAGGTATTTATATTTACTTTTATTCATAATACTCAAGCGAAATATAAATTATACAATTTATTACGTTAGTTAGAGTCAGTCAGTGTAATTAGTGAGCTAGTAGTTAAATGTCAATAAGTGAGTTAATTATTCAGTTGTAGTGTTCCGAGTTTAGTTTGAAAATAAAGTAAGTATTATTCAGCAAGTGTTTAATAATCATTTCGAACCGATAAGCCCGTAACAATACAAAAAAGTCTTTTTAACAAGAAACTTTCCAAAGTAAAATAACCGGACAATTTACGTAAAGTTGGCGAACTTTACCTAACTCTTTTGGATCCGTTTTATTTTTAGGTGTTTGTATGTATAGTGCCATGTTTTCAAAGTGAAATCCGACCGAAGGAACTGTATTTGCTGACAACTTAAATAGATACTTGTGGTGTGTCGTCATATAAAAAAAATATTTCAATTTATTGAACTATAAACAATTTGAATTTAGTGATATTTTCCTTTAACGAGTTAGACTCTTTTGATTCGTTACATTTACCGTTTACTTATGAGAACATTTGAAGTATCTCCAATTAAAAACGTATTTATGTATATTTTTGCGAAATATGCGAGTCGTAAGTATTCTCGTATCGTTATTTCAATAATTACAAACAGGGAATAACAGTCCCAACTTCGCTCATTTTGAGAGTCTCGAGCCTGTCGGCCACGTTATAATTACTCAGCAGCTGCCTTCATACAATACCATTTCGAGAGCACTCCACCATGCAAAACCTTGTTGTGTTCCGCCCTTAGCTATCCATTTATAACCGTTTAAACGATGTTATCTGAATTTATTACGCACTCATTGTTTATATTTTTCTTGGGAACATTGTGCTTGATTTGGTATAAGTGGGTAGCTAACGCATTTATGGTTTCTGTGACTGAATTCACGTTTAGAATCACAAAAATTCTCTTTCCTTAAATCAGATACGGTGTTTTGTTTGTGTACCCATTTATAATATTGAAGGATTTTATTCGCGAAGTACTCATTATAAGAGACCGGATTTTAGGCACAATCAAATGGGGTAAAAAGGTAAATAAAACGTTAAATTGGGCAAAAATGAATAGATAAAAAAGGCATTAAAAAGGTCAAAATCACAATAACCAAGAATAATCAGGGCCGTAGTGTCAAGAATCTTACGAAAGAGTTTGAAATTTATAACAAAAACTATACGAAAAAATTGCAAATTTTGAATTGTGAGAAAAGGTCGATATTTCGAAATCACTGAAAATTTAAAAAAATTTTATAGAGTCCAGATTCAAAAATATATATATAAGACCAAAAGTTCTACCAAAGGAAAAAAATTTTGAGTTTTTAAAATTTATTACAAAATTGAAAATAAGAATTATGAAAGAACATTCGTTATTAAAAAACACGAAAAATTTATAATTGTGTTAACTGAAAAATCAAAATTTCCGGATTAGGATCGAAATTTTAAAATAAAATCAAAATCACTGAGTCAAAATCAAGGGTTTAAAGGGATAATTTTAAGAAAAGAGTTAAGTATTTAATTTGGCATTTTGAGAAGAAAGAACATTACACAAAAAACAATAACAAAAATTGTCTTGAAATCTCAATAAAAAAGACATTTTGAATTGAAATTCAAAAATAAATGAACATATCTGGAATAAACCTAAAATTTGAGGTTTTAAATTGAATTTTTAACAAAACAATTAGAGATTGAAAGCTTAAATTTTTAGTAAAAGACATTTCAAAAGAATCTACGATTTCAAAATTATCTCAATTAGTAAATTTTAATTCAAAAGGAAAAAAAAACATCAGTTTTCGAGTATAGAATTAAATGTTTCAAGAAATAAGTTCAAATGTCAAAGTTGAAGTAAAACTTTTAACATTAAAAGACCAAAATTTCAAGTCTAGATTCAAAAATTTGCGATAACGTCGAAAGCTTACGATTAAGGGAGAAACTTTGAGAAACCGTGTAAATATTAAAAAGTGTTCACTCGAATTTTAAGAAAAAAGTAAATTTTAGCTTATACTCAGGATATTTAGAAGAAATAAGAAATTCTTACAATTTTGAATTTATTTTCGAATTTTCACCATAAATCTTGCACTTTTTATTTCAAACTCTAATATTCGAATTCTCCCCGAAATTTTGAATTTTAAATTTAAGATTTCGTTTAAAGGTTACACTTTCCAGAAAAAGTCAAAATTTTGCGAGTTAAAGACGAAAATTTGAGAAAAAAGCCAATATTTCGAGGTTAAGCTACAAATTTTGAGACTCTTTTAAAAATCACTTAACTTTTTTTGAACATTTTTCGTTTTTATTTAAAATTTTCATTTTATATTTGAAATTAAAAAAAAAAATTTTGAATTATGCATTCCAAAAATTTAAAGCTTAAACTTCGCATTTGAAAACATAAATTAAATTTTAAGAAAAGCTCAAAACTTGAAATTTGTAATGTTTTAAAAAATATTTAAAATAAAATTTAAATTTGGTATTTGAATAAAATTTTGAATATTACACTCTTTACTAAAAATTCGAAATCTGTTCTAAAGCCATAAATTTGAGAAGCCATTTTTTATACATTTTTCCTATAAATTTGGTCCAAAATGTCAATCTGTTTATCAATTTATTCAAACTCCGAGTATTTTTAAATTTCAGGATTAAAAATTCAAATTTTTTTTTGCAACTTTTAATTAACCAATTTGAACCGATGTTGAGTGGACTTGACATTCCGATTTTATTCCCAAAATTCAAATTTTTTCTCAAAATTGCGACTCCAAAGTTGAAAACTTCGTAAAAAAAGTTTGTAATTTGAAATTCAACTTTGAAATTTCGATCTAAGTTACCAAATTTCGACCTAAATTAGAATTGTTTTTATTTTTAATCACGATATCAGGAATTATATTTTGAGAAACCTTGAATTATAAAGTATTTGCAACTTTTTGAGTATAAAAATGCCAAAATTAAATTCGAAATTTAGAAAAAAAACTGGTTTTGATAACTTTGGTTTTTTCTTTCAAAATACTTACATAAGCAGTGCTTAAAATTTAAACTATTTCAAATTATTTTGACCTTTTTGTCTCGACATTTTAACCTTTCAAATTTCCTCTCTAAATCTTGCTTCAAACTTCAATTTTTTTTAAATGTTGAATTTTGGTAATTTTTAATTGATTCAATCTTTTTTTGAAATTCGGACATTTTTGTCTAAGGTTCCCAATTTTAACTTGCCTTGCAATTCCCATAGTTTATCAATTTTTTGATTTTGATTTCAAACCTCTCTTTTCTTAAATTATGGCTTTTTTATATCGAGATTTAGACAGCAATTCTGAAGGTCAACTTATTTCTACAATTAAGAGTTTAAAAAACTAAAAATTTCTCCAGTTGACTCCAAGCTTGTGCTTAATTAGAGAATTTTGTCTTTCTGGAGGCATACAAAACTTGTACCCTATCCCTCCAGTTTTGTGTTTCAATTTTTAAAGATAAGGACCAGTCCGTTGCACCAAAATTTCTGCAGGTATGTTGCACACAAAAGTCCTGTTTACAGGAAAAAATTCAAAGATACTTTTTTAAATTGTAGTAAAGTAATATCCCTTGGGTCATTTCATTATTTTACTTGCACATTTGGTTTTACTCAAAAATTAAGATTAATAACTAACGTAGTTCAATTACCTAACGTCTCAATGGCAGGCAAGACTTATAGCGGGCTGAGTGGGTCATAAGGGTAATTGTTATTAAGTTACTTGTCTTAGAAATTTATGTTTGAAATTTTTTGCTGTTATAAGGATGAATTTAATTTTTACTTTATTGCTTTATTACGTATGTATACATATTTCTGTTTAAATTCTTCAAAAGTGTAAGTAAACTCTGGGAAATCCATAGAAAAGGATAAACAGCCATTAAACTTTTTTAAAATAGGTTTAAATCATGTATAAAAAGGCAAAAAAAAACCAAAATTTAAATTTAGACAATACCTTACGAAAAACCTCGAAAAATGTGGAAAGGTAGGATCGTAGGATTTTACCTAAATTCAGGTCTCTACTATATATGGTTTACAAAATTGTAAAGCTTTTATTTTTGCTGCATAAATTGTTTATAAAAAAATTGGTGTTATTGGGAGTTCGAAAAATATCATAAATGTCCCGCTGTTTTTGATAAGACTAAAGTATCGTAAATTTAAAATGATTAATTCAAATCTTGAGATTAAAATTTGAATCAAAAAATTTGCCAATCTCGATACCTCGTAAACTTAAAAATCTCTATTTAAAAAAGTAATAATAATCACTAACGAATATTTTAAAACTTTTCATCTCACTGGAATGATGTTGGCTGGATTTTATGTATTTTGGCCTACTGAATCCAAATCTGATCTCAGATTTCCGATATCAGTCTCCAATGATGAGAAAGGCTTTGATATTAAAAAAAAATCAATAAAAACGCCCTGTAATGTTCATTCATTTATTAAATTTAAACAATTAAAAACTTATAGTACATTTTATCAACAGTTAATTCAGCCGCAGTATAAACATTTTTAATTAATTTTTGATATATTTAGTATTCATTTCCTTGACGTCTTTCTTTTGTAAGAACTTCTGGATGTTTCTATTATTAGGGTCCAGCAATAGTCGGATAACATATTCATGCCTCACTTTTCTGTATACCTTCTCTTTATGGAGGCAAAATTTTGATGAAGTCGTTTTCCATGCTCATCTGATAGTGATCCTAAATTTTCAGGACAAAAGTCCAAATGAAAATCGAGAAAGTAAAGTTTTAGTGACATGTTGAATCCTTAAATGTGATAGGCCGTAAGTAGTTCTTCTACAAATTCTTGAATTTTCTGACTTATTATTTCCAAGAAAATTTTTGCAAACACTTTAAAATGCATTCCATGCTCGACTTTAATTGTCACTTAAAATTTGCCCGAACAAACAACTGCCTAATTTGGAAACCAACCAAAATTACACTTAAAAGCATTTTCCTTCTTTACCTTCAGCAAAATTTTTAATCGGGCCTAGCCTAATGTGAAGTGAAGATAAGTATATTTTTTCTTTCTGAACATTGACGTGGTTGTGTGATGGTGTTCCATCTTGCTGGAACCATATTACATTAGCTGGAACGTGTGGATTTTCCTGAGTTGGATATAAGTTTACCAAAGCTAGTACAATGTAGTTATGAACCAATGCCAAATAATTATCGCCATTTAAATTTTCATCAGTGAAAAGTGGACTGACTTGTGTCAAATTTTCAACTCCAACTTCTATTGTTTCACGTGAAGTCCAAATCTTAATTTTCTAATGTAGGTCTTTTACAGGGCTGTCTCACTCACACCAAATGCAACAGTATTCTGTATATCCTGATTGCAGTCCTGTCAATAACACGATCACTTTAAAATCTGCACATATGTTCCATTTGTGATCTTCATACTTTATTTATCTAAGTAACTTTTTAAGATTGTCATATGTTTTTTTTTTATATTTACCGAATGACCTATAGGAACTGATGGATGTTCGTTTCCATTCAAAAGTAAAACCGCTTTTGGACTTGATTTAGATGAATCTATGAAAGTCTCCATTGATCGAACGTAGATGGTTAGTTCAGTTCGGTCATTAGGCCAGGTATGTCATGGCAAAATACCAAATCACCTTCCACTGCAAAAAGATCTGTTTGAACAAATTGTCTTTTTCTGTTAATGGGCAACTTAACTTCTTATTCCAAGAGGTTTCACTGCTTCAGGTGGGATCCGAGAAGTTCCACTTTTTTCTTCGGGAAGTTCAAGTCACGAAAAAGGTCATTCAAGTCACCTTGAGAGATTAGATGAGGTGTATCATGCAAATCATGAGAACTAAGGATGTAGCTTGGTCCAGCTTCTGGTAGAATACCTCTAGGTTCTGATTCTGAATCAAGCGGGTAACTCTTTGGTGGCTGCAGAATTGGTAATGAGTTGTCATGGGGCACTGGTCGCAGAGGGAATATTGTGGTACTGAATGCTATGCTTCGTTTTGCTAGTAATCTATTTGATTACAAGGTTCCCTTCAAACCATTGGAACTGTGAATGGCATAGATTTATGAGTACCTTTCAACTATCCCGCCAATATTCTCGAACACGAACTGCAACACATTTTTGGGGCCTAAGACTTACCTTCACCTTTAACTTTGCATCCAGAAAACAGTTTACAAACACTTTTTACTAGTGAAGATAAAGGTTTTTGATACACTTTCGCTGTTACTTCGCCACAAATATAACAGTTGTTGTCGGCTTTATTAACGCAAATTTGCGAAGACTTTTTTGTTACTGTTTTAAACAGGTACTTAGATCTGAGCAAAAATATAAATGGATGTTTACAAAATGATTATAAAGTAAGGATTAAAGGGATATTTCAAGCATAGATCCAACTATCTGCAGATAATAATGAGACGCCCGTTTATTGCTTACAAATTGGCCTACTCGACCCTTCTAAAAAATGTAAGGATAATTTAAACATTTGGGGGTCAATTGTCCATTAGCGCAAAATATTTTTATTGGGAGGATTTTTGTGCTGAACAGTGTAATATTATAACACTGCCAAATATTATCTATTATTATGGATGGTGCAATTATTCAAATCTATCTAACTTTACGTTTTCATGATTATTTATTTAAGGTGAAAACTGCTTAAGACGGTAAACTTATGGTTTCGCGTGACCATTACTCATTACCACCATGCTGCAATTAACACCCTATTGTAATGCTTATTATATTTCATTCCATTATCAATAAATATTAGATTCGTTTCCACATGATTACAAGCATTCAAACTACAAACCTAAAAATGTAGGTCTGTTTACCAGAATTTTAAAATATTTCCAATATTTTGACTTGTTTACTAGTGTGGGTTTGAACTACACTACATAAACACTGTTATTTCCTAGTTTTAAGTTTGTACTTCGGTCGACAGACTGGCCTATGTTTTTGTTATGAGTCATTTGTTCAAAAAGGATTCGTAACTGATTCTTTAGCAGTTTGTTATTAACTTATTTCAGTAATTACACTTACTAAACATTGCTGACTTAGGCACATTGCATTCAAATGCAAATAAACAAAAGATTAAAGCATTGTCATTTTTCCTAACAGCTGAAGACCCTAATTATTATTGTTCAACACAATATTCCAAAAGACAATAAAAGCAACTTTATATTTTAGATTTGATCAGTTGAGAGTCTCCTGACGTTATCTTAAATTTCCTTGGAAAATTATAAAATTTTAATAATCTCATTGTCTTTGTTTCATATTCAATATAATTTTTTTCATTATACAACACAACTAAATTGTTAATAATTTTTTATGATGGTAAGCATTTGTTTCTAGCATGATGATTATAGCTACCATTTGATCATAAACAAATTTGCGGTTCACAATTTAGTATCTGGTTCATACCGATGTCTAGGTTATGTCTAATGGTGCGTTTAGATTAGACACTTTATTCCTTACATTTCTCTCTGACATAATATTATATCAAGTGTAAATAATAATAATAATAATAAGTTTATTTGCAGAACACTTATGTTACAGAAGTATACATTATGCATATATGTAATACTTCTATATGGCCAGTTCCTCGTTTCTTATGGAAAAGACTTCTCTTTCTCGCTGACCTTCACACGAAATAATGAGTCGCAATGCGCAAGTGTTACAAATCAGCTGTGCACGGCCAGACATAAACACCCGTTTAACCCGCGCGTAGCGATTGGTTCATTTCATTCATTCATGCGCAATACACGCCATTTATCCATGTTCCATCTTTCTCGGATTTGGTCAGAACAAACTCGCGAAGAGAATAGGGAGCTGGCCATATAGAAGTATTACATATATGACATTATGTATTCATATCTGCAAAATGGAGCGGCAAACAGCATACGCTGATCCAAGTGCCGCCCCGCATGATTATAATACAACAACAGAATAAAATATTCACGGCTCTAAAAATTTAAATTAAAAAAAGAAATTAGAACACTCACTAACCATATATTTATAGCAGAAAATACTAATACTCATGCAAAACTCGTCCATACCTTGCCCGAAACCCATTCATTGGAAGATTTTTAAGTCAGGAGGAATATCGTTGTATAGCTTAAAAATCATGTAAGAAAATGATTCGTGGAATTTACTGGTTCGGTGGTGAGGAGGTGAGATTTTGCTTCTGAAGCGAGTATGCACACTGTGAACATCACACCGAAAGGTTATTTTATTGTAGAGATAAGGAGGAGACTTATACATAATAATTTTGTGATACAATGTTACCATATGCAACTTTCGTATGGCTTTCATACTTAACCAATTGGCATCTTTCAATTTATAACTTATGCTTTCATACTTTCTTATACCATAAATATACCGTAAGCAGGAATTTTGAGTTTGAGTTCTCTGAATCCGATTTGTATCTGCATAATCAATGCAACGACCATATTCAGTATCACAATAATTAAAATGACTAAGAACCATAGTGTCGCACAATAAAATCTTAGTTTTTTGATTTAAAATATGGCGATGTGGAAAAAGCATTTTTAGATTTGCATAAGCTCTATTTATACATTTTTACCATGTTGTCTAAATCTTAAACTAGAATCAAGCTCAAGACCTAAATTTCTAGCCACATCTAAACAGGGAACATTAACCCCATCAACACAAATTGATAATTGTTCTGAAAGTTTTGTTTTATCTTTTCCAAATATCAATACTTGCGTTTTTATTGAATTAATAGCTAACTGATGTCTTTTGGAAAAGGTAACCACTTTTGACAATTCTAAGTTAACAAATTGATTCATGATTTTAATTAGGGTCAGAAAACGTAAGTCTTATTTAGGTATCATTAGCATACATATAGACTTTACAAATATTCAGAGTTGAACAACTATTATTTGAATAGATGCTGAACAAAATGGGCCCTAATACTGAACCTTGAGGCACGCCGCATAAAATGTTTTTTTGTATTAGATTTTCCTGCGTTTGTTTCTACAAATTGAGATCGATCAGAAAGGTAGCTTTTAATAAAGTTAATAGCATCATTAGAGAGACCCACGTAGTTAAGTATACTGTAGAGCAACTTATGATTAATAGTATCAAATGCTTTTGTATAATTAAGTAATATTAATACAACAGCAGCTCCTTGATCTATATCCCTAAAAACATCATCTGTAAGCTCTAGTAGGGCAGTTGTGCAACTATAACCCCGCCTAAAACCTGACTGACTGCTTGGCAAAATATTGTATTGGTTAATATGAGCTTCAATTTGATTCCTTATTACTTTTTCTAATACTTTTGATAATACAGGTAGAATTGAAATTGGACGTAATTCATTAATACTATTTATAATATGCTTTTTAGGCAAGGGATATACTTTTGTCACTTTCCAATCTTTTGGAAATATCGATAATTCTATACAAGAATTAATAATGTGTGTAATAAATGGTAATATGTAGGGACAGCATTATAAAAGCATGTCAATTTGTAACTTATCAACTCCTATGGCTTTCGTTTTAATTTCTAATAAATGTTTATACACAGTATTTTGAGTACTATATTTGAAACGCAATAACTCGTTATAATCTGCCTTGGCATTATTATTGTAAAATAATAACAAATCCTCATCAGCTCCAATTAGGTTTCCTGTAGTTGATAAAAAGTGGTCGTTTATTTCATTAGGTTGATTTAAATTTTCTGGTATTTCGGATTTTACAGATTTACAATGTTTTATATTCATTTCTTTCATTTTCTGCCATATTGCCTTACTATTTCTACCATAATTATCAAGACAAAATTTCAAGTAACCCTTTTTTTTCATTTCTAATAGCAAGGGTTGTAAAATTTTTTAACTCCTTGTAATACTGAAAGTGGGCATGGTTTTTGGATTTTCTATTTTTGGCAAATGTTTTGTCCTTTAATTTAATCATTAATTTAATGTTATCCGTAAACCACGCAGAATTTCTTTTTTTCAGTTTCTTTTCTTGTAAAGGAGCTAACGTATCAAATATATTCAGCAGTAATAATGTAAAATGAGCAACTTTATCACTTATATCTTCCAACCAAAAAATTTCCTCGAATGGAGTAGAATGCAAGAAAGTGTGCAGAAATTCTTAATTTATATTTTTTTAAATTCCTAGCTATCTGAGACTAATCGCACACCTGAGATAAATTACTCCACATAAATTGTCGACACAAATTTCAGCCAGTGTCTATATGTATCTCAGAAGTTGTAGTTGTCTAATTTCCCCCGAGTTATTTGCAAATTTAATTAAACAAAACCTATTCAATATTTGCAAATATTTGGTTACAAAATTGAATATCCAGAATTACTAATTAGAGCTGGTCATATTTTGATCATTTAAAGCAGCAGACATTTTATGTTGACTCTATCTCAGCTAGAAGGGTCAGCAATTTTATTCAGCTACATTTGTGTTATAATATAAACGGATTTCTATTGTAAAATAAGTCTCTAATCTAAACGCATCCTAAGGTATTTTAATTCCCAAGTGTTTTAGTACTGCAACAAAATATAATTATAAAATTAGGTTAGGAATTCTCTAGAAAATTTGATAAGGGGAAGCGGCCGCGATAATAAATCAAACGGCAGATAAGCGTTCCAAAAATTTTGGCAAACGATAAATCTTATCTGCTTGTTCCTTCTAGAACCCGAAGCGGGAGCTTTTGCCTCAGTGAGTTTGTTAGAAGTCAATGAATAAGCAAGGTAATTAAACAGTGTTAATTATTTGAACGATAACGCGCAACAGCACT
Source organism: Dastarcus helophoroides (assembly GCA_028583605.1). NCBI lineage: Eukaryota > Metazoa > Arthropoda > Insecta > Coleoptera > Bothrideridae > Dastarcus > Dastarcus helophoroides. The sequence goes on along the minus strand of CM053325.1, from coordinate 54,511,177 downwards.
AATAATTAATAACTCAGTAACGCGTTGTGCCTTTTATGTGGAGTATATCCATATCATTAATTTTAAGAATAGAGATAGCCAAAAAATGGGGCTGATACGAAGAGGTGATTACAAGACTTGTGAACGGAAATTATACCTAATTTTTCAAATTATAATTGAAACTCACTTTAAGGCTGGCATTGACTTCAAACAGCGTTGACATGGCTAGATAATACACCAGTTGCTCCACAACTTGCAATTCGAAATGGGGAGAAATAAAAATTCTTTTATGTTATGCCTGAAAGATAAAGACATGTAGAATAATAATGGATACTTTTGACTCAAGATTTTTTACATGAAAGCCAGGCGATAAGGATAACAAATTGTAAAAGAAAATTAAGGTGAAACAATGGAAAGTGCAAAATATCTTAAAAGAAAATGGATGAAAGTGCTATAAAGTGGCTAATACTGAAGCCAGACGATAGGGATAACGAATTGTAAAAGAAAATTAATGTGAAACAATGCAGAGTGTAAAATATTTTAAAAGGAAATGGATGAAAGTGCTATAAAGTGGCTAATACTGTTCTGAGAACCAAATTTTATCGTTGGCGCATTTTTCATGAACAAAACGCCAACTGCCGATAAACCCTTTAATATGTTTTGTTATTGAATATTCCGGTTGTCTGAGGATTTATGGATCCACTGTTATTTAATTTTTTAGAATTTCCATTTTAGTTTTTCTCAGATCGCCTAAATAATTTCATACACCTTGTACATTATTTATTTTTTAGAATTCCTGTCTTATTCTCAATTAGACCGTTTAATTAAAGAAATTAAGATTGTTGAAATAGCTACAGTTATTTTTATGTTAATTTCAAATGTATGGAAATACAAATGCAATAGTAAATGAAGGACATTTGCAGCATAATCTTCATGGAGTTTATTGTAATGAATTATCTAGTTGTTTTAATTTCTAAATGAAAAAAACTTGTTATTGAAAACACAAAACTTGGCATTTCCAACCCTTACTTTGTAGATTTTTTTAATATTCATAACTGTTAAACTTTATTAACGATTAAAAGGCAATAAGTATTAAAAATTTCACAATGTTTCGATAAATACTTGCTAACAACAAACCAGGTTTCGCATTACTGCGTTATGGGCCGTTATATTAGCAATTTGTTTAACCGTTGTTATGGTAACAAGCTCCATGGATCACAGACTCCTACGAATATTCGGTCTAATCCGAATTCTTGTCCAAAGCTTCAATTGGAGGTGTGTTCAGAAGATTAACGAGCAGTTGATCAACTGACATCATTGGTGTAACAGGAGAGGACTTTAAGAGGCTCACTTATTTTTCGGCCTTATAAAGTCGATTTCGTAAAAACTTTATTTGGCCATTAAATGGACAGTGATGACCTACAAATCGAAAGTAGTCGTTCATATACAGGGGTATTTATTTTAGAGTACCACAAAGCTTTAACATTTTTTTTTTTCATTAAAACATATTTTTTTGTTACGGTAAAGCATGTTTACTTGTTATCTATTTTAAATAAGTATTTACTTATAGCCCATTAAATTTGTAAACATTTTACATATTTTTTTGGTATAAAAATAACTAGTGTAACCAATATGTAATTTTTCGCAAATTTAATAGGCTATAATTAGGTAACCGTTTTAAATAGATATCAAGTACCTTATACCCTGAAGTGTACAGGTTTTGGAATATTATGTATTACTAAAGATTTTTCTAACTCAGTTTAATATTTACATCCGAATAGTATGCAATCCAGTCTAAATACTGGTCAACTTTGGTATAGACAGAAGACCATCCTGCGGTTTCGCACCACGGAGCTGCGTACGAAACGATTCCGATTTGGGTTCCATTTATTACTAAAGGACCTCCAGAGTCACCAAGACAAGCAGATTTGTTGATGGGTCGCGATCCTGCTGTGCATAGTTGTTTCTTTAAAACTGTACCATGCTCAGCGCCACACACATCAGAATCTGTAACTTTTACCGACACTACCCTCAATTTTGCCGGTCTGAAATTAACCGAGTCTTGAATTTTACCCCAACCTGTTAAGTTGGCAATTTCACCCAGATAGTTGTTACTGGTATCGCTTCGTTTTGGCAACTTAACAACATTTACTTCGTTGGTTAACTTAGCTTCTGTTGGTAGCTGAATCACAGCAATGTCATCATAAAAGTTCATGTCTGAAGAAGAGAATCGTTCATGCATCACATAGACCGTGGAACGAAATTCTTGGTGACTTTTTTCGGTTGAATCTTTCCAGTTGTGGGCTCCCAAAATAATTTTGATATCAACAATTGTGCCTCTGAAAATTTTTATGTAGTGTAAAAATTTGGAAGAATTATAAACTTACCCTGATTCGGTTACTAGGCAATGTGCAGCTGTTAGGATATATTGTTTGGATATTAATGACCCCCCGCAGTTGTACGTAGTGTTATATCCACCTCTGTACTCTGTTATGAGAAGTTTCACCATGTAAGGGTAAGCATGTGGCTTGGCTTGGTCTCCACCCGATATTTGAACATTGGGTTGGTCTTCTAGAACACGCTCCGCCGAATTTTGTAATTTTGCCTGAAATTATTAGAAAGATTTACACTTTCGATTTCCGGTTTAGTTAAGAATCTTGTTGCTTTTAATTCCTATATATGTACCCATTTGCGAAAATAAGGTCGTAAGTTTACAAATATTGACTGTATACAGGGCTAGACTGTAACTTAAAATAAATTCACTAAATCAAAGACAGTTTTTTTTTCTCGAAAATATGTTTAGTCACGTCAAATAACATTTAAATTTGCGCTCTTTTTGATGTAGAACAATTTTGCACAGAATGTCCCAAATTTAAGGTATTACGTCATCGACAATTTTTTTAAATAGTAACCATATTTTTCTTGACTACTCTTAAAGAATATATGTATATACGTATGCACATCAAATTGTTATTTTTTTATTTTTTGTCATTTAAAAGATATTTACAAATGTAATAACTGATTCGAAAAATCAAGAAATCTGATTCAATTTAATACAATTGTCATAAATTAAAAAATCGCGTATCTGAAGGTATCCGTTTGACATTTTTTGTCAAACAGGTTTGGCGTCTTATCACAATCTTACAAAAAAAGTTAATAAAAACAAATAATAAGATTAGTATCGTATTGATCGAATAGGCTATTAGAGTCTCGTTTGGTGAGAAACACTGTTTATTAAAAATTCGACCAAAATGCCGTACTTAACTGAAACCGATAAGATTAAAATTTTAATAATGATTGGCAGCGGATATAGAACAAATACACAAAATAATTCATTCGCTTATGCAGGAAGAAGTATCCTGATTTACCACCCAAATCGTAATGTACCGTAAGCAAGATTGAAAAACAGTTTCGGGAAAATGGACATTTTAGAAAAATAAGTCACCATCGTCAGAATGCGCTTAATGAAGAAGTAAAAATTAATGTACTTCTTTCTGTCCAAAAAAATCATCATGTCCTTACTTGTCAGATAAAGCAAACAATGGAAGCTCACTTTCTAAAATTTGATAGAATTGTCAGAGAACTAAGGTCTACAGGTACCACATTGGAAGAAAATGATGTAGTCTGTCATTTATTATTAACAATATCATTAGAATATGACACAGTAGTGATAGCTCTGAAAACGCTATCCGCCGAATTTCTGACTTTGTGAAAAATCGCCTACTAGAAGAACAAATGAAAGGACAAGGTGCAAGACCGGAAAAACAAAATAAAGGCATGGAAAATACGGTTTTTGGAGCTTATTCAGGAAAAAATTCTAACAAATAAAACTTTCGTTTTAAGTGTTACAACTGCGAGTTGATTAATCATAAAAAGTCAGAATGCAGGAAAATGATCCAGAAGAAAGGTGGAGTGAGATAACCTGAAGCTGATGCAAAAATCCTCTGTGCTGAAGAACATTAAGCATTCCCTGCTGTACACAAATTGAATACAGATGAAGACTTATCGTGGTATTTGGACTCGGGTGCAACAGAACATTTGGTGCGCACAGACAAGTTTTTGAAGAACACTCGACCCCTCGAGCAGCCAATAAAAGTTAGAAGTGCCAAGCCTGGGCAGTATTTGGTAGCAAGACAAGCGGGGGACGTCTACGTGAAGACTATAGTTGGAAAGTCTGAATTTAAAATAGTATCGTGGTATTTGGACTCGGGTGCAACAGAACATTTGGTGCGCACAGACAAGTTTTTGAAGAACACTCGACCCCTCGAGCAGCCAATAAAAGTTAGAAGTGCCAAGCCTGGGCAGTATTTGGTAGCAAGACAAGCGGGGGACGTCTACGTGAAGACTACAGTTGGAAAGTCTGAATTTAAAATAGTAATCAAAAATGTTCTTTTAGCTCCAGGATTTGAACTGAACTTGTTATCGTTCGAAAACTTGAAACAAGTGGTTTTCAAATTCTGTTTGAAGATGGAAAAGGGAAGATCATGAAAAACCAGTTTGTTGCTGTTGCGGTAAGAAGACAGAAACTTTATGAAATGTTGTTGTCTAGTTATGAGGAAGCCTTTGCTTGTAGAGATTTAGATATAAAAAATGAACTGTGGCATAGAGGACTAGGACACATCAGGAAATTTAAAGAATTTAACAAAAATTGCTAATGGAATTGAATTAAAACTGAAGATAAACCTGAAAAAGTATGTTAAATTAGTATCAAAAGAAAGCAAACATGTCAACCGCATAACAGTAAACGTATAAAGGCAAATAGACCTCTGCAATTAGTGCCCAGCGGCTTATTTGGTCCAATTACTCCTGAATCACATAATGAAAAAAGGTATGTTTTAGAATTTATTGATGACTATACATATTTTTCAGTGGTTTACATATTGATATTAGAGTCGGAAGTGTTCCACTACTTTAAAGCATATGAAGCCATGGCTACGGCCCATTTTAATATGAAAATCAGTAGATTTAGATATGATAATGGAAAGGAGTACTTATTAGATGAGATGAAGAACCATTTTAAACAGCAAGGAATACAGATGGAAACCACCATTCGCTATACTTCACAGCATAATAGGGTTGCAGAACGAATGAATCGCACTGTAATAGAAAAAGTTCGGTGTATGTTACTCGAATCAAAACTTGAAAAGAGTTTGTGGTCGAAATCAGTTATGGCAACTGTTTACCTAATAAATCGAAGTCCAACCAGAGCATTAGAAGAAAAAACTCCTGCAGAAGGATGGTACGGTACAAAACCAAATCTGAAGAAACTAAAAATTTTCGGGCGCATTGCATATCGACACATTTCTACTGAAATTGTGGGAGGAAAATTTGAATCAAGAACAAAGAAATGTATTTTTGTCGGATATTGTCCGAATGGTTTTCAGTTGTGGTGTTCAACAGAGCAAAAAATTATCTATGGAAGTGACGTAGTATTTAATGAATTTAAAACTATTTTTGATTTTGTAGGAAATAAAACTGTTCATAAAACTCCAGCTGAGTATATTCGTGTATTCGACACAGAAGCTGTTAAAGAAAATGAATCAGAAACAGATACAAATTAGGAAATTAAAATTAAAAATGATGGAAGAAATGACACAGTGGAAACTGATGAGAAAAATTTGGAAAGTATACGAAAAAGTAGTCGAGCAAGAAAAACACCTGCATTCCAAGTGCTGAAACTTTTGTGGAAGATGTTTCAGAAAATTTCCAAGATATTTAGAAAAGAGGGGACAAGAGTTATTGGTATGAAGCTGTGAAAAAAGAAATGAGATCTTTAGAAAACAATAATACTTGGACCCTTGTAAAAAGATCTCCTGGAAGAAAAATAATTAAAAATAAGTGGATTTTTAAAATAGAAAGAGATAAAGACGGAAACATAGATAGATACAAAGCAAGGCTAGTTGCCAAAGGTTGTTCACAAAGGAAAGATTTTGACTACACCAAGACTTATGCTTCTGTTGCTCGCTTAACAACTCTACGAGTATTACTTGCTGCAATTGACAAAAACAAACTAGAATCTGTTCAACTAGATGTGAAGAATGCATTTCTTCATGGAAAAGTCGAAAAAGAAATATACATGAAACGGGTTGAAGGATTTGAGAAGAATCCGAACCTTGCATGTAAATTAAACAAATCTCTCTATTGTTTAAAACAAGCCCCTCATGCTTGGAATGGCCGACTTGATGACTTTGCAAGAAAAATTGGCTTCAAACGTTTCGAACTCGACATGTGTTTATACATGCAGTTAACTGCAAATTCGAAAGTTTATCTGTTACTTTATGTAGATGACATCATAATAATAACGAGTTGATTAAAGTTAAAGAAAAGTTGAAGACCGGATTTAATATGACCGATATAGGAAATATTCGATTATTTGTCGGCATCAAAATTCAATCTACTCGAAATGGTTTATTTCTGAATCAGAAAAATTATGTAGAGAGCTTATTAAGACGATTCGGAATGTCCAACTGCAACTCAAATAAAACTCCTTTGGAAGTTGGATATATGAATTCCGAAAAACAAGAAACTACCGTAATCGACAAACCCTACAGAGTTGTTGTTTAATGTATCTGACGTTAAAAACAAGACCAGATATCAGCGTAGCTGTAAATTATTACAGTAGGTTCCAGAATAAACCAACAGAAACTCATTGGAATCGTCTGAAAAGGATCCTTCGTTACTTACGAGAAACAGAAGACTTTGAACTATTGTACAATACTACGTAGTCTGAAAAAATTCTAATTGGATATACTGACTTCGATTGGGCCAGTAATTTGACAAGAAAATCAACAACTGGATTTCTACTTCAACTTTATAGCACAACTGTAAGTTGGACAACAAGAAACTAAACTACAGTTGCACTATCATCAACTGATGCTGAATATGTTGTACTGACTTCAGCAGCCACAAAATTTATTTGGCTAAGAGGATTGTTAACGGACTTTGATATTTGGCTAGAAAAGGTGACTATATGTGAAGACAACCAGCCGTGTATTCACATATTGCACAGACGAGAACACCAAAGATTGAAACATGTTGATGTGAAGTATAATTTTGTTCGAGACCTACAACTTTCAAATCAGATAAACGTGCAATATATTTGGACTAAGGAACAGATAGCGGATGTTCTAACTAAAGAACATAAAGCGACTCAGTTTAAAAAACTTTGTATGTTATTGGGGTAGTAAAAATATTGAATTGGGGAGAAGTGTTGTGAAATGCCAAATCGATATTTAAATTGTTGCTTTCTTTAGGTTGGCATTGAAGGTTGTTTTATGTTCTATGTTTGCTAAATGTCAATGGCCGTTAAGAATTAATAAAAAGTTAGTTATGCAATAAAATGTTTCTCTATGCAATATATTAAAAGAATCCAGCATCCTGCCTAAAAGCTATTCTACTAATCAAAATTAACAACAAAATTGTCTTTGGTTTAATCAATTTATTCCAAGTTACAGACTATCACTGCATTCTCCGTATCTTCTTTGCGAAGGTTGGTAAATTCCATTCCTTTGAAGTGGCATTTTCTTCGCCAGTTGGAAGAAGCACTGACGACGAAAATGTCTCTCGATAGAAATGGAAATACCTGTATCTTCATAAATTGTGAACAGTTTCCACTATTTAATTCTATCACGTGGATATGGTTAACGTGGGTCATATAAATAAAAAAGAATTTTTGCGCTGAAATTATTGCTGTAATTATTTTGTAGCTACAATTTAGCCCTAAATTGTTGCATTTTGCATTCAATACTTTCACGCTGTTAGCGCTGAATGCAAATCGAAAGTAATTAACGGTTTCTTTTTTACTAATGCAGATGTATACTGTTTTCTTTGACATAATTTCAAGTTATTACTCTCGGATAGAAAGTTAGATTGTAAAATTGGAAAAATCTAAAGGGTTACCAGTATCACTAGTTGGCATGATCTTCAAAACCAAATATTTTTTTACAATTCTGCTCTTGAGAAGATCATAAGTATGAGCTCTTGCCAACATCTGTTATGAAAACTCTTGCGAAAAAAGCAGCATTAAAAATATGTGTCTTTTGGGACTGAGCTCTAGACACGAGATTAATTTTCCAGTGTTGGTATAATTTAGGTTTCATTACGGGGGATTTAGCTGCAGAGATTTGAACTATTTCTTAACTAGAACAAGAAAGTCAAGCTTTTGAGAGACAGATTTCAAAGAGGCGCCCACATGGTCACTGAATTGCATTATTGCATTGCACTGTTTGCACTACTCCAAGAAGAGATAGATAAGATGTCATACATATAAATTCTCGTTAATGTAAATGATAAATATGCTAGTTGCATTATCCATTACTTATCGCTACTTTTTCTTGGTTATATCGAATTGTCTAATTTTAGTGTAGTATGAAATGAAAATACGTGCTTGTTTAAATTTGGAATTGCTCGGTAAATGACAAAATATTAGAAACTTACCTGTAAGCTTGAAGATGCCCACAGAAGCAAGAGCAGAAAGGTATGCAGCATGTTGTAAATGATTTATCTAGCATTTTAATGGTGTTGTCATTTATATACATATTTCATCCACTTAAGGATATACTTGTGAATATCACTGAAACATACACTTAAGCGGGCAATATTGGCCAATAAACATAAAGTTATTTGAAAGTTTTATCTAATAAAATATGTTCTTATGTTGAGTTGAAGGTTAAGTTTTAATAGTTTGATATGTATACAGGGTGTGTCAGTCATTATGTTATTAGCTTCAACCATTAAAAAGGATTAAAGAAAAAAAATGTTGTTTTACCTTTTAGAAGAGTGCTAAATATATCCACACCTCTCCCTAAGAGCGAACACCTTATTCATAGTAAACTTTTTTATTAGACATTGTTTACGATTTTATAACTCGAGGGACCCTTTGTACTTTATGAACATATTCACTTAGCAGGTGTTAGAAATGAGTGATGTTGACAAAACATCGATATTGACATTGTTATAAACATCGGTGGCTGAACATCGAATATCCACAATAAGCGAACCCAAAATATCGATGATTTTTAACATCGATGTTGTAGAAGGTTGAGCAATCACTGCAGTGGTGAAAATTCATAATACCTAAATAATAATAATAATCATAATATCTTTTTTGAGATTACGCCAAAGACATTGGGTCTTTGAAGCAATTTAGATTTTTTTTGGGGGCATCGAGTTTTTGGAGCAATCTCAATTGTTTTTAAACATTTGGGGTTAACCTAGCAAACTTTCAAAAAATATTGTTTAAAAGGCAAACTCTCTAAAAAAAATTAAAATCTTTAATTTAAAGTCTAAATTTCAAGATACAAGGCGAAATTGGAATCCTAAACTCGAAGTTTTAAGTATTTAAGTCAAATTTTCGAAAGGGAACTCAAAATTTAGACCGTTACGTTAAAAGGTTATTATCTCGACATTTACTATTTCAAATCACAAAAACAACTTTCTTTGTTGGTGGGAGTTCTAGAAATATTAAGTTTTTTTTTTCAAACTAATTCAAATTTTAATATTTTTACCTTTGAAATACAAATCTTGTTCCCTGAAACCAATAAAGTTAAGAAAACAAGACGAAGGTTTCTCTAACGTGCTTTGTTAGCCAAGCTATCTTCTTGAGATAGATACTAACATCTTTTTTTTTGAAGTAGGGGAAAATCCGTTTAGGATATCTGGTAAGGTACCTAGATAGTGTCAGACTTCCGCTCAAACTACGGGTACCGACTAAAAACCCCTACTTCTTCGGCCCTTGGCCCCCCATCTCTCCGTCGGAGCGCTGGAGCATTATTGTAAGCTGTGTTGCCTGAAACATAAAAAACAAACGAAACAAAAATTTCCGAAATGGAAGTCGTAGCCTAGACAACCATCCTTGGTCTCTTAATCCTGGTTGGGATGTCTGGATCGTAATCCACTAGCCGTGGAACTAGTTGGTTGGAATGCGCTTCCGCTCTCACCATCACCCTGGAATTAATTTCCCTAAGAAAATCTTTTACCAAAGTAGTTCAGCTTTCATAAGGAGTTGACTGTTCCTCACAAACCATGGAGGGTCCATGGCTTGTCTTAGAAAGACGTTCTGGAACACCTGGAGTTTTTTCATCTGATTATCCGTCACCTGTGGCCAAGCTACATATGCGTAGGTCATCGCTGGGCTTATGATTGATTTGTAGAGTAACATTTAAAATCCAATGGACAGGTTACCATTTCTACCAATCACCGTTTGCAGCAGTCCCTTCAGCATTTTGGCTTTGGACACTGCATAATCGATGTGTGCCAGAAATGTAAATCTTTTATCAAGAATTACATCTAGATGCTTTGCCTGAAGTCTCCAGTCGGCGTTTTGCCCATGAACATTAACATGTCCATATTTTGGAGTCATCTTCGGGTAAAAAAGACTGCTTAGGTCTTATCTGCGTTGACTTGGATTCTCCATTGAGCAAAGTAATCTAGCAGAATATCTGTTGCTTCCTTAAGTCGTCTGGTTACCAACTCTAAACTGTAAGAGTACGCCACCAAAGCTGTGTTGTCTGCATAAGCTGCTAATAAGGTGTAGTCTAGTCGATGGTTGGATTGGTCCTCGGGATGTCTGCTGTGAATATAGAATACAGCAAGGGTAACAAGGCAGAACCTTGAGGCATCCCATAATGTTGCCTAAACTAGTTTGATAATTCCTGACCCACCTTTGCTCTAAATAAGCGCTGGCCCAAGAACAAGCTTACCATTTGAACCATCGTTAGAGGTATTCCAAACTGGTGTATCTTGTAGACTAGTCCTTGGTGCCAAGCTGTGTCAAATGCCTTGGAGACATCAAAGAAAATAGCTCCAACTACCTGGTTCCAGTTCATGCGTTGAGTGATTGTTTTAACCACTCTCAGCAGCTGGTCTAAAGTAGAGTGCATAGGTTGGACCCCAAATTGTTCCTTAGGAATGATGTCGCGATCGCTAATAATATTCTGCAGCTGCTTTCTCAAAATCCTTTTCGCCACCTTACCCAAGTTGGTTAAGGGGCTGATTGGCCTATACTTTTGGGGGAATTTCCCATCCTTACCTAGCTTAGGAATAAGTGACGTTTGCAGTCTTCTATCTTGTGGAAAAATACCGGTACTTCAACATGGAATTAACTATTGCTGCAAGATATTCTACAGCTTGGCCCGGAAGAGACTTTAGAGCTTGGTTTGGAATTCCGTCTGGACCTAGAGACTTTTAGCTTGCGCAGAAAGCTTTGGATTTTCTTCTTGTTAGTCAGTTCTATGGCGTTGTCTTCTTCTGGTACTTTCTACTGAAGAATTTGAACCTTTTCTTTCACCTCTTCTACGAAGTATAAGTCCACTTCTTCAAGTGTGGCCTGGCAGTGTCGTTCGAAGATCTCAGCAAAAGCTGCGGCCTTATCTTGATTTGAGTAAGCCATTCTTTAAGGTCCGTGTATCGGTGGGATAGGTTTTCTATCTCCTCTTAGATCTCTGGCTATGGGCTAGAGATCAGATGGAGTTTCGAGGTTGCAACTTCTTAGGTGTTCCTGAAACTTAGACATTTTGTGGTCTCGGAGCTCATACCTGAGCTCATGGATGAGCCTGTTGACTTCCGCCTTATCTGATTGCAGATTGGTTTGTCTTGCTCTCTTCCTGGCGCAATTTTTCCTTCTAATCAGCTCTACCAAGTGATTTGACAGTGGTTTCCTTCCTTCTATACGCTAGAAAGTTTTGGTCGCTGCCAAAATTAAATCTGTTATGGTGATTTCCAGTCTTTCTACCGCTGCGTTAATATCATCGTTTGTATTGATCTCTCCAGGATCCTCCAAGTTTGCTACTAGACAGTCCCTGAACTGTGTCCAGTTTGTTTTATTGCAGGTCTCTGAAGGCTTGGGTCCCCGATCATATTCGATGGTCATCATGACTGGGTTGTACTAACACCTAATTTTAAAATTAACCCTTATATACTAAGGATATTCACTTTGTGCATGATCGACTGCATCCGAATGCGCATCCGCGTCTAATCATGTACTCCGCAGGGTCGCAACTCCTTATCTATCAACTTTAACTACTTTTAACCGAGATGAGTGACCTAAAGGCCACTTTAGCTTGGCTATCGAAACGGGTTAGAGCAAGCTTTGTTGTGTTTTTTAATCTTTCTTGGTTTCAGGGGACAAGATTTGTATTTCAATTTTTCAATGATAAATACTCAATAAATGAATAATTATTTCATTTAAGCTGTCAAATATTTAGTGTACCACCGTCAAATTTACATTTACATATAATCGTACTTAATTATTTAAAAAATTGGAGGGCAGCGGATAAAATAGGGTCATCACTCCTAGATTTACCTTACAATGGAGCTGAAGGTAAGTAATTTATGTACTACATGAGTGCGTGTGGAGAATGCGAATTTAAAAAAAGAAAATATCTCATAAGTTATAAATTTTAGATTTACACTTGTAGGTACATATTTATATGTAAAATTAAGGCGATTTGAAATTTAAGCTCCTTTTAGAGGAAAAACAAAATGCTCTACTTCTTCTATTCTGTGCTTTTTTTAAAGTTAGAAGAGTAATTTCAAACAAAACATACGAAAACATAAATGGTTGCTAAGCACTTACAATTAGTTAAAATTGCATTAAAGGAGATAAAAAACGATGTCCTTTGGCGGAGAATTGCCATAGAGGGTAATCAAAAATTATGCAATGTATGTTTAAACTAAGTTTCTGTAACCTGCAAATGTCGTGAAATTTCTTGAGCTCAAATGTTTTACAAAACTTCAATATTTTTGTAATTCCTTTGTTAAATTATTGACTTGTACTCAAAAATTTTATATTTTTCCAAAAACTTGGCGTTTTCTCCTATTCTGTCAAGTATACTCGTTACCATTAATGGTAAGTGGAAAACAAGGAGATAAATACCAAATGCTAAATACATTTCTAAGTCAATTTAATTAATATCTACATCTGAATGTAATGCAATCCAGTCTAAATACTCGTCAACTTTGGTGTGCACTGTAGGCGCCCCTGGCCATTCACACAAACTAGATGCGTACGAAATAATTCCGATTTGTGTTCCATTTATTACTAGAGGACCTCCAGAATCACCAGAACAAGCAGATTTGTTGATGGGATACGACCCTGCTGTACAAATTTGTTTCTCCAAAACTGCTTCAAATTCGGATTCGCATACCTCTGAATCCGTAACTTCTACCGAAACTACCCTCAATTTCTCCGGTACAGAATCGGCCGAATCTTTCATTCTGCCCCAGCCTGTTAAATTGGCACTTTCGCCCACATAGCTTTTACTGGTATCGCCTCGTTTTGGCAATTTAACCAAATCTACCTCTTTAGTTATATTGGCTTTTGTGGGTAACTGAATTAAGCCTATATCATTATAAGCGGTACTGTCTGAAGAAACGAATCCCTCATGTATCACGTAGACATTGGAGTAAAGTTCCTGATGACCATTTTCCGTTGAACTTTTCCAGTTGTGAGCTCCCAAAATAATGTAGATATTGTCGATTATTCCCCTAAAAATTGTATGTAGTGCGAATTTCGGAAAATATTATAAACTTACCCCGGTGCAGTCGCTAGACAATGTGCAGCTGTTAAGATATACTGTTTAGATATAAGCGATCCATCGCAGTCACGGAAAATATATCGTTGACCTATGCGTTCCAGTATGGTAAGTTTCACCATGTAAGGGTAAGCATGTGGCTTAGCTTCGTCTCCACCTGTTATTTGAACATTGGATTGGTCTTCTAAAATAAGCTCCGTCGAACTTTCTAATGCTGACTGCAATCATTAGAACCATTTTTAATTTTGACATATAATCCATTCTAAAAACTTGTTTTATTTGCTTTTTTATATCGTTGTCGTCATTGCATAAAAAAGTTATTAAATTATTTTATGAATAATTGAAATACAAAACTTGTCCCCTGAAATCAAGAAAAGTTTCTCTCTGAAGATAACAGCTTGGCTGCAGAAACGCGTTAAATCAATCTTTGTAGTGTTTTTTAATTTTTTTTGGTTTCAGGGGACAAGTTCTATATTTCAGCTTTTGAAGATAACCAACGACCAGTCCGTTGCACCAAAAATATATGAATAATAATAAATAAAACTGAGCGGTATATAATTGTTGGATATGTTTTCCTAAATTGAAATACGAATCTTGTCCCCTGAAACCAAGAAAGATTTAAAGACGCGTTAGAGCAACCTTTGGTGTGTTTTTAAATCTTTCTTGGTTTCAGGGGACAAGATTTGTATTTCAACTCTTGAAAATAACCAAGGACTACTCCGTTCCACACAAAAAAATGTTTTTCTAAGTTACTGGAATTGTAGAAGACCTGAAATTTTAAGGTTAGCAAATGGGTACTACGAGGGGCTCCAAATATAATTTAAGAACTTTTTTGGTTTGCAAATATTATTTAGAGGAACGTAAAGACCTTTTTTTGGCTGTCAGAAACAATTAAAAGCACTAGGACGCCTAACCTACTGCAGCTGACACTGGGTACCTATGATGCAAAGCTTTTTCTAGTAAAATAATTACTAGGGGCTGGTTACAAGCTTGGTTCAGAAATAAAATAAACACGCATGTCTGCGATCCGCATATTCCGGGAAGATGAAGATATGTGTAGGTTAGATATTTGGGACAAATAGCTCTTTGCATGGAAAAGTTTTGCAGCTGATCTCCAGACGTGAGAATAGTACTATAGTGTTGGCTTTATTTGGAATGGCAGGATGTGAAACATTCCTTAGTAAGAAAAAAAGCCCACTTTTTGATCAACACATTTTCCAATGTTGCTTGGATGGCCAGGTCAGAATGGTTCGATTTAAATAAAAGAAAAGAAAATCAAACTACTTGCTTGCTCAGCTTTGGCTCAGTAGTAAGTAAAATATTAAAAACTTACCTGTAAGCTTGAAGATAGCCACAGAAGTAATACCAGAAATGTTTGCAGCATATTGTAAGTGGATTATCTAACACTTTAACGCTATTGTTATTTATATACATATTTCAACCGTACATATTTTAACGTGTACTTAAGATTAGCGATCTTAGCCAATGAACAGAAAGTTATTGGAAAAATATGTCTCTTGAAATATTTTAAATTAAAGTTCCAAGATTTTCCACCTGTCGACGCGCTGCATTTCCACTAAACTGTCCGTCATTGGATTTGTTAATTTTAGTATCATCTAATATAATATTTCTTTTCCAATCATTAAAGAAAAATAAGTTTCTTATGCTGTTTAACACCGCCTAGAAGACAATACTTCTCTCATTTATAGAACCTAGGGTTTTTGCACTTTGTAGTTTTTTCCTGTTCATTTGTTTATAATAACTAGTCAAATATTATTAATCCTCACCTGTAAGCTTGAATATAGCCACACAAGTAACAACAGAAATATTTCCAACAAATTGTAAGCGATCTATCTAACAGTTTAACGCTGTTGTTATTTATATAGATATTTCAACCACTTGTGATCATACCTCAAACATGTATTTAAGATGAACGCCCTTGGCTAACGAACACAAAGTTAATTGGAAGTATTCATTATTTAAATATTTTAAATTAAAAGTAAAGTTTTAATATTGTTGATATTGGTACAACGTGCCTTAGTTTTTGTATCACTTATGCACGTAAAACAAATATAAATCGATAAAAATTGTTATTCTACATTTTAAAATCCATAAACTCTCCTTAACAGCGCCCTCCTGATTCACAATAAACTCTCTCAGTAGATATTGCTTACGACTCTATATGTCGACAGGGTCTCATCAGGTTATAATCACATCCTGTGCTGGATATAAGCGATGCTGACAAATCGTCAATATTAACTTTGATGTCAAATGTTCCTTTCTCAGTCTATTTTTGGAGCATTAGATGGAATCTGTTAAACCAACCTGACGAAATCTAATAATATCAAAACCGGCTCTTTGGTTCCCAAATTCTAAGTCTAATAAATGTTCATACCTATTGGTCTTCCCATATGACTGGTTATAGTCGTTACAAAGAAAAATGTTTGTTTGGTAGCATCTTATTTGGTGAAATTGGCCCAAGGATTTAAAACTTAAAGACAAAATTGTCAGCGAAAGGTCAGTACGCAATTTGTGTGGCTTTTTCTTTCCATGACAATTACTACAATAATGTTTCATTTCGGTACCTCATGGTACACAGTTTAAGCACTTCAGATTGTTGTATATTAGTAGTGATCATTATTCTTGGAAGATGATAGTTCACAAAATCAATAATGAGTGACAATTAAAATTGCTTTGTCATAGTTTCATCATAATTGATATATTAAACAGATTACCTGAGAATGAAGCGCAAAACAATTTCTATGGAATGAAAACGAAAAGCTTTTTGTTAAATCTATCACCTTGAAATCGAAATTAAATTACGTCCTATCCATTTAAACTGTCCTCGCTAAGTGTGTTCCAAAAGTCTAGAATATTGCCTGCAACTTTTGAAACATGTTTTAACAACTTCAAATTTTTTTTGTATGCAACTTTTGTTGTTATAGAGACATGTTGATTTTTCTAAGAAGCAACCTACATCTTTTTTGACATTTTTAAATACATCTTTTTCTCGTTAATTTCGCAGCACACTTTGCTTATAGGATTAAATAATAAAACATCCATACTTTTTGGACACACTGTATGAGCATCTCTGTTTCCTCAGTTTGATTTTTTCTACTACCCTTTAATAAAAATTAAGATAACAGCAATCCTTTCTAACAAAAACTTAAAATACGCGTATTGTTTCCTGAAACTAAGAAATATTAAAAAACACAACAGAGCCTGCTCTTAGGCGTTTCGATAGCCAAGCTATCATCTTCAGAGAGACACTAACACCTTATCCTAAAATTAACCCCCATATAGTAAGAATATTCACTTCGTGCATGATTTACCCCATGCGAACGCCCATGATCATCTAATCATACACGTCGCAGTGTTTTCGCTTTTGGATAGTTTGAAGAATAAAGTAAAGCAAACGGACCAGTCAGATATTTACCAAATTTCCTGTAAAGATTGTACTCAAGAGTACGTCGGACAGAGTAGATGGTCTCTTAAAATTCCACTGAATTTGGCTCATTTGAGGTACAGAGGAACTGAGAAGTCAAGTGTGGCTCGACATGCTTTGGAATTAGATCATAAGATAGATAATAGTATTAAACTGTTAAGAGTAGTAAATAAGAATTTCATGTTAAAAGCATGTGAAAGTTAAGCCATCCATAAGACTGGAGACAACCATATGAAAGGTCGGGTTGGGCCTTTAGGCCACTCATCTGTCTTAAAAATAGTTAAGGTTGATAAATAAGGAATTGTGACACTTGACGTGTATGATTACATAGGTATGCGCAGTCGGATGCGGTCGATCATGCACAAAGTGAATATTCTTAGTATATAAGGGTTAATTTTAAAATTAGGTGTTAGTATCTCTTTGAACATGAGAGCTTGGCTACCGAAACGCGTTAGAGCAACATTTGTTGTGTTTTTTAATCTTTCTTGGTTACAAGGGACAAGGTTTGTATTTCAATTTTTGAAAATGACCAAGGACCAGTCCGTTACACCAAAATTCGATCTAATATCAATAGGCCTCCATTTTGCAAAATTCGGAATTAATAGAAACAATAATTTCCAAAGTGGTTCAAGAATTGCAACCTGTAGCATGATCACCATCGCATGGGATACCAACAGACAAAAATTAATGTTTTTTTTTTCAGTAGCAAAATTTTAAATTAATAGCAATTTTTGATCGTAGGAAATTGTGTCCTTGTTATAAAGAGTTCACTTCTGTTAAAAATGCTATATTATTGCTTTGATATGAAAACATGTTAAAGAAATACAAAATGACGAGTTCCACACCATAAATTTTCAAAGTTGTGTCAAATATGTTCTCAAACTAAATAGATTTGTAGAAAAAAATTACTGGATCAGACACTGTGGAATTTTAAGACACTTAAAATTTTCCAGAATTAGACTATGTTATTTAGACTTTGTCTTGATATCAGTTACTGTTTAAAATTAATAAAGTAAATAGTTTTAAGTGGTCTGTAGTTTGCTTCATTTGTTCACTTCGTCTAACCAAAGGAAATATGTTTACAGCAAGTTTATTTATAATTACTTGTTTGCTGCTAATTTATTTACAAGTATGTATTTGGGAATTATTTTTATTATTTTTTGTAATTATTATTTAGCGATGTCACATAAGCCAATTGAAACCAATTTATTTGCTCGTAGTTATTTTATTTCATTAACTTTTTTATATTTTTAAAGAGGTATATTTTAACTACCCTTGTAAAATATACTCAGATTTGGAAAGCAGAAACAATTTTTATGGCACTAACTTTTTATTTAATTGATTCAATATTATCGACTGCTGTGTCGAAATAAGTTGATGCGACTTATTCTAAATTGTGCTTACTAAAAAACGCCTGGAGGGCTAGATGAATTTGTAGTCTAGGTTGTATTCTACTTGCATACGACATTGTTGGCGATGACCATAGTTTTCTCTATGGACCAATAGGTGGCGGTAGTCTGAGAGTCACACGCTTAATGTTCGTTGATTCTTTAATACTTACTTGTCGGAACATTTGTTAGCATTTGAGCTGGATATACCAAAGTGACGAGATCTAACAAGATCGAAACAGGTCTTTGGTTCTCAAACTTCGAATCTAATTGATGTTCAAACCCCATTGGTCTGTGCATTAGAATCCTTGTCTTCTGGGAACTTTTTAGAGAGCAACCTCTTTGCTAGATGGCAGTTGGTAGTTCAGCTATCTATGATTCACTATACATGTCTGAAGGGTGCATGAATTTGCAGTCTAGGTTGTATTCTACTTGCTGAGGAAAAAATCTGTAAAGAATCCTTAAACATAATAATTTTATTTTCTTAAACAAACACTATAAGCTATACTTCTATTGAAAAGATAATTCTCAAAACCATTTAAACCGGAAATGGGATTAAGTAATTAAAGATGATTTTGTTCTCTATACTCGATTATCTTATTTTTTAACGATACTCCCAAAATGCAGCTAGAACAAAATGAGGTTCTCAGTTTGATATATAACTTTTTCTAAAAGTGCAAAAAATTATAATAATCTAGTCCGCAACAGGAACAAACGCCTGTAGAATCTAAATTTAAATAGCATCATTTGGCTCTAAATGTATTTTTTTACTTCTACCAAAATAGATTTTTTGACCTTTTTTAATCTAAAATATGACAATGTCATCCAAACTTCTAGTGAACTTTACCATGTTCTTTGCAGCAATCTTGCCAATTTCTTTAAAAGTTACATCCATTATTTCAAAGTGTTTTATTCTGCCTCAGATGAGTAAGAAATTGTTGCACAAAATGTACTTCATCGTCCAAGAATTTGCTGCGTTTACAGAGACCATTATTAGTTTTACTTATGATCTTGAGATGATATTGAAATACAAATCTTGTCCCCTGAAACTAAGAAGAAATAAAAAATACAACAAGGGTTGCTCTAAGGCGTTTCGATAGTCAAATTATCATCTTCAGAGAGATACTTTAGTATTTCAGTTTTTGAAGCTAATCAAGGACCAGTCCATTTCACCAAAATTGAGATGATATTTCAAGGGACAATTACTGATTAGAAGCGCAGTGATGAGTTTTAAATTACTCTTATGTAGATCAATGCATTTTTGTTTTTTCTATTAAATATTTATCTAAAATTTTTGGTATGTACTATTCTTTTATAGCATGCTTATTTTTTCCATACAATTGAGACATGGTTTTTGATAATAAAAAAGGATGTTTCAGGTTTAAGCAATTGAGCTTTGGTATCTCTTTTTGCTATTTCATTTCCTTGTATTCTTTCATAACTTGACACCCATATTAAGGTTGATGTGTTGCCTATTGTTACCTCCATTAGGTATTTTTTTATACTCCCAAACACTTAGAGTTAAAAATTACTATTTAAGAGCTCTGAGAGCTGCCTAAAACCAAAGTGATTGATGTTGGTAATAACTAGAGCAAAATTCATGTAAAGTGCATATGTGCACATTTAGAAATTTTTCAATAAATGCATATGCAGTTTTTTATTTTACATATTTTAGGTTTTTTCTAAACTAGTACGATAAATTTGTTTTCGTTCAGTTAATACAAAAGCAATCAAGTTACATAACTAAGCTTTAAAATGAAATAAAGGCGTGTTGGGTCTAGATATCTTGTTTTATATACAGTACGTTCATCAAGAAACGTTCCTCGGGTTTAAGAAAACTATTAAAGATTTTTTGATTTTTACTTTTTAATCGAAAGTAAGTAAAAAAGCTTACAGTGCAACCACCTATTGCATGGTCCAATCTCCATTGTTTTCCGGAATAGCCTAGCACCCTTTGGACATACTTTTTACTAGCTTTTCAGCATATCCTAGGAGTAATAATCGCCATATTTTTGTGATTTTTTGTGAAAGCTGCTTCAGGATGAAGACACGTGTTCCTAAAGTGCTCCAAATAATATTCATTGCATTTGCATCAAGAGACTGTGAAATCCAGTTTGAAGTTACGATGCCAGTTTTTGCTCTCTATGAGGTACAGAGGTGACTCCGATGTTTGGATCATTGTTCTCCCCTAAAATCCAGTCTTCGCTTTTGACACCAAACATCTTCTGGATAGACTTTAGAAAACCACGTTTATGAATAATGACGATTTTCTGAGCATCCAAGTTTTGCATAAGGAACTCTAAACACCTAAAATCGTGTTCAGATTAACATCCCCAAACATGGAGTTTTACTGGGTGTTTGATAGTTCACTGAAGCAATCGCTCACCAGCATACCTTATGAAACTCCATGCCCAAAACGATGCTTTGTCAGAAAAAATTACATTGGACCAATCGCAGTCGAGATTCTCGGCAGCCCAGACCTTGCATTTTTTCCTGTAGGTTTTTGAAAACAACGCATTCTGCCTCGTGCTTCGATGTTGTATGCTTTTTTCAGCCAAATGGTATTTATGCTGACGTCAACTCCTCTTTTAGCTAGCTTGGCTTTGGTTTTACGTAACTGTAGAGTAGGATTGCGCTAAGCAGCTGTAAGATGACTTTATCCTGCTATTTTATTGTCACTTCCGATTTGCCTCTATCGAGAAGATCTTCGTTGGATTTATAAAATTTAACCCACCTTTTAACGAATATCTTAGATTTTTTAAAATATTTAGTAGCCGCATTGTAAGACATGCGTGAAACTTTTGGTTGACAGTTCCAGCGATAGTAAAACAATTTAGTATCTACGACGTGGCAACCAGATGCACTTTATCATTAACAAGTCTACAAAAGCCAAATCATTGACAGTTCTTGAAAAATCAAGGAACGTTTCTTGTTGAACCGACTGTACGTAAATGTATTCATATTTCGTATGTCTATTTATCCTTAACACGGCTATTGTTTGAAATTTTTTATAAAAATAAATGCATATAAAATATTTTATAGTGCATATTTTGCAAGTATTTAAGGGCATATTGCATGCATATTTTTTATCTTTCATTTACTTGTATTCTCCCATAACTTGACACCCATATCAAGGTTGATGTATTGCCTATTGTCACTTCCATTAGGTATTTTTTTATACTTTTAAACACTTAGAGTCAGAAATTACTATTTAGGAGCTCTGAGAGCTGCCTAAGACCAAAGTGTTTGATATTGGTAATAACAATAGTGCAGGTATTTCTAAAACTGTTTGGTTTGGTGCGTTTTTATTATTAATTCGGGCAATTTGTGTGCTGGTGTTTTTAATACAACTCATATTACGAACCTAGTTAAATTACTTTAGAAAGTAAAGTGTATAATAATATTTAAGGGAAAAAGATATATTGTTAAAAGAAGTATCTCTAAGATTCTAATATCATGGATGTCATAGAGTAAATAATAGGTGATGTGTCAGATATATGAAATTGTGCCGTTTTACCGTGTCTGTGTTAATGTTCTTTTTACTTATTTAACGAAATTCTTTAATTCATAAAGTATTTCCTTTATCTGGCAGCATCGTTTTTTAACAATATTTTTTCCGGGATTCTATCGTGCCTAAAAGTCTTCCACGTTTTGCTTACCCTCGTATATGGTTTCTCTAGGAACAAGTAAAAATAGTAAATCTAATAAAAACAGCACAGTAATTCTTCAGACCGGTTTTGCCTTGGATTGACAAATAAGGAAACTTTTTAGAACAATTTTTTTGGAAAAGTTACTGAGATACTGTGGTCTTTTGTCTTGCCTCTGTCTTCTCTTGTCTCTTAAAAAACCCTCTACTACAGTGAACGAAATGTAGAATATTTTTAGTGTTTTCTTGGCAATCTCCAATTCTGGAAGAATATCTTAGTAATGAAAGCTTTTGTAAACTTTTATTTTATTTATTTACTTTTATCAGGTAACCCATGCAGATGAAGTCATAAAACCCGAGTATACACTAGACATTACAGGAGGTACTACGGCAAAGCCGCATGCATTTCCATACATGGTGGCTATCAAAATCCATCGATATAATGGAAGCGATGAAATTGAGAACCACTGTGGAGGGTCCCTTATTTCAAACCAATATGTTCTAACAGCTGCACATTGCTTTGTCAGAGAAAAGTGAGTATGAATGATATAGCCTGTAAAATGTATATAATCTATAAAAGCCATTGCAACAGGGAATATTTTGAGATTCAAAAACAAGTGTTTGGCTGCTCAAAAAGAGTTTTAGTTTGTTTCATAAAATGTACGTAAAAATTACTTTTACCATCGTTTTTACGAGTTGATACTGGCATAATGTCGAAAACATTTTTTACCGCTTATCTCATTGTTTTTAATACTTCAGTAGAATGGCCAAAAGAAAGGATCATTTCTTGGAAACGCAGCAACACTTTTCTGGAAATACTGATAATTATAAAACAAAATATAATCATATCCATCTCTAGTATGCTTCAGAAATAAGGCTGTAACCTGTTTTATGTCTCTCTCTTAACCATATAATGTCATAATTATACAAAAATGTTGCCAAATGTTTTTTCTGCAGATAATTTTTCTACAACTCTTAATGACCTTTTGGAGTTACCAATTGATATAGACATATTCCTTTAATTTGGTTTGTAATATTTCAGCTACATCACTGATTCCGTAAAAGTAATTCTTGGAGCCCACAACTTATTATCAGAAAATGAAACGGGAAGAGTAATATACATTTCAAAAGAATTCACTTACAATAAAAACTTCAATGAGCAGAACCACAATGATATTGCTCTCGTTAAACTTCCAAACCCAATAAAACAAACAAAAGAAATAAATCTAGTCAGGCTTCCCAAACGTATCGACAAATTCAACACACATATCGGAAAAATTGCAAATTTAACAGGATGGGGAAAAACAGCCGATAGAGATACAAAATTGTCAGATGAGCTCCAAGTGGTACATCTTAAAATCGTGGCGCCCACCGTATGCGAAGAAAAATATCAATACCCTTTAAAAAATATGCTTTGTACAGCAGGACAACTGAAACCGGTTAACAAAGGGGCTTGCGCTGGAGATTCTGGTGGACCACTAGTTATCGATGGTGTTGTGGTAGGGGTAGTGTCATATGCCCACACTTTTTGCGAAACAGCAAACAGTCCAACCGTCTTTACAAGAATTGACAGTTTTCTCGATTGGATAGAAAAAAATTCTGATATTAGAAGCAGATAACTGATGTGACAATCTTTATAATATTTAAATAAAATAAATAAATATCTTTAAACATATCATTTAATGCAACTTTTTATTTTGGTTCGTTTCTGATCTTCCATGCAGACTGGTGTCAAATATTTACGTGATGTTTCTAGGTATTTTGTATCTTTAATGCTCTATATGCCCGAGAGATTTTTTTCAGATTGTTAGGTGACGCTATTATGCATTTTCTTTTTAATTTTAGCATCACTTTGCATGTAAATCTTCTTTTTGACTCGAAAAATCCTAGTTGCCAAGTTACGAGAATTTTTCGTAAGCATTCTTTTAAGAATTTTTGCTTAAGAGTTGGGCTCTTTAGAAAGGTTAAAAAATCTAAATAAATCTGGAGGCAACTGTAAAGTTCAAAATTAATTTTCTTGATAGTCTATGTGTTTTACTTAGGAATTTACTACTATAATTAAATTTTATTCAGAGTTTAGAGCTTCAAATATTTAACAGTTAAGGGTAGTAGATGAGTTTCTTTAAGAATTTGACGATCTAAATTTTTTTCCAAGAACTAAAAGTCTTAGAATTGTTTTATTTGAAATGTGCCTCTTTAGGCGAAAATTTTTGATAATTTGCTGTGTTCTAAGTAAATGTCTTAAGGATTCGATAACTGTGATACTAGACTGGAACTTTTAGTCGTTCGAGGTAGTACCTGCTTACATGTCTCTGACACGTGAGTTGGTTCCTGTTATTCTTCCTCTTCTGTTTAAATTCAAATCCGAACTCGGTTCTCCAACACTTTCAAAATGAAACACCCCATGTGCTGTTTCTGATATAAACCCAAGTCTCCCCATCCATTAATACAGTACATTTGCTTTGCCCTAACTACGATTTACACACAAAATTTAAGCACAAGAAAGAAATTTGATATTTTACGCAAAGCAATCTGTTCTGTCAACGAGAAGAAGTACTGAAATCCGTTGATCATGATGTGATTTGTCTAAAAATCTTCTTCAAAAGCAAAGTAATACTCATTTATTTACTTTATTTTATTTCAAATGATCCTTCAGACAGCTCTTCTCTTATGCCTCCATAAACTTCGATCACTTACAGACGAATTATCCAAACGCTGAGATTGTCTTTCTCGGTGACTTTAATGTACACGTAATTTGCTGGTTAAGGTTTGCTTCCCAAACTGTCGGTGCAAGAGGGGTGGCAGAGGCTTTCGCCTTGTGGATTATTGCAATTAGTTGAGATATCTACAAGAATTCCTGATATAGGTACCCATCAACCTCATCCACCCGACTTTTTCCTTACAAATTCTCCAAATTCGTATAAAATCTCTCTGATACCACGGCTTGGAAAACCGGATCACAAGCTTGTAGCAGCATCTCGCTCACTTTATATATCATCTTCTTCTTAGACACAGTCTTGTAGGGTTTGAAACTTTAATTCTGCTAGCTGAAAAGAATTAGGAGACTTCTTTGCATCTATTTCATAGCAAGAAGTCTACTTTAACTTAGACAACCCTTCCTCAGTCGCCGAATCCATCGCTGAAACTATCCTGATTGACATGGAATGCTCAATTCTCCAGTAAATCTTGGTTCAGCAAAAATGTGCTCATGCTGTCTTCTGCAAAAATCGCGCATATCGTAATGGACGAAGCAAAAAATGATTTTGATCGTAAAATGCCCCAGAGGCTTATCAACTGTCCAACGGTTCCAGGTTGTTTTGGGGATTTGCAAAGTCGACTAAAAGGGATTTTGCATTTTCAAATTTTTCACCCTTACTCGATGACAGTAGCAATATTGCGACTATTTCCGAGGAAAAGGCTGACATTCCAGCTTTAATGTTTATTGAAAATTCCAATGTTGATTTCCGAAACGCAAAACCTCCTATTCTTCCTAAGCTTGGCACTTCGATGCCTGAAGTTGATTTTACACAACGCACAATCAGAAAGATTCTTCCCGAGCTCGACACCTCGAAAGCTTCTGGCTTTGATAGTATCCCCGCTATTGTTCCTAAGAAGTACACCTTAAAGTTGACTTCTGTCCCAAGCGAATTGTTTACACTCTTTTACAACAAAAATATATTTTCTAAGATTTGGAACTCTGCTTAAGTGCAGCCTGTTCCTAAAAATAAGAAAAGGAATCTGGGTAATAACTATCACCCTATATCTTTGTTACCCCTTATACTAAAGCGATGGAAAAAATTACCAACATCGAGATTCCCAAATATCTGGAGGAGAATAGAATCATCTCCGACAGGCAATACGCTTTTAGACAACAACACTCGACTGGCGACCTACTGGCATATGTTTCTCATATCTGTAACTCAGCTATGGAAAAACATGATGAGGCTAGGATTGTATCATTAAATATCTTAAAGGCCTTTGACAGAACCTCGCACCGATCTTTTCTTTCCAAATTAACATCTTATGGTCTTCCCCCTGGACTCTAACATTTGATATTTAATTTTCTTGCTGAAAGATCTTTTCTGATCGTCATCGATAGCACCTCATCTGAGACATTTGCAATTAATGCAGGGGTGCCTCAGGGATCTCTCCTGTCTCCTGCTTTCTTTCTGTTACTCATGAACCATCTTTGCTTTAAATTGGCTGAGAAAGCAGCAGATACAGATGATTTATCGGGATTTCAAAATTATTCTGGAATGTTGTAAGAAAAATTTAGTCGACTTCAACGCTTCAAAAACTCAGACCGGGGTTTCCTCTGAAAAAAATAAAACATCAAGGAATAATACCACAAACCTACCAATGGACAATAAAATCCTTTCGATGTGATCTAATCTGTCTATTCTAGGAGTTAATGCGAGCACTAACTTCTTTTGGGACGACCATGTGCGCGCCATTGCCAAATCCGCCTCTTAGAAGCTGGGTTTTCTTTTTAGAGTTAAACAAGTACTTGACATTTCATCATCTAGTCACACTGTATAAAGCTTGTGTAAGGATAACACTAGAATACTTTTCTTATGGTTAAAGTTTAGCCACAAATCACACTTCAGATCTTTTAAATTCAATTCAAAGAAGGACGATTTGTCTAATTGATGACGAGAGTTTGATTGATTCTCTCGAAAAGCTAGAGCACAGGCGGATGGTTGGTGACTTGCCTCTTTTCTACAAGTACTATCATGAAAGATGCTGCAGAAACTAATAAGATTGATTATCTCAAGGGCAAGCTTCCTGAGGCATACAAGGCAGTCGGAGACAGCAAATTCCTGTATGGTCCAGCTTGACACAGTAAGAACTTCTGATGACAGAAACTCATTTTTTTTATAGAACTTTTCAAACTATGAAACTTTTTACCAAAAGAAATTTTTCCTAAAAATTATAACCTATCTTTGTTTAAGAAGGCGGTTTATCGCCATCTATCTTTGTTGTTGCATTCTACTCGCAGTGCTTTGAAGGCATAATGGTGTTACCATTTTCGAGTACATTAAACTTAAAAATAAAAAAAATACCGCTGAACTATAATACTTTAAAATTTCAGTGCTGTAAGTAAACTTCTTCAAGGGTTCAAACTTTGAGATGAGTGTCTTCCTTAAAGTCAAACCTTCTCAAGCCGGACCTTCCATAAAATAAAAGCCTGTAAAATATTTTAGGAGTCCTATTTGATTTGCATCATTTGATTTGCATCATGTACAGGTTTTTGTACAGGCGGAAAACCTAAGCCTAAACCGAAATGAGATATCGAACCCGCCATGTTCGGCATTAGATATATTTAAGTGTATTAATTAAATTTATTTTTCAAAGTTTGAAGATCTAGATGAGTAACTTTGATAGCATTTAGATGTTTATAATTAAAATTTTTTTGAAGTTGGGGACTGTAGGAAAGTTGTTTTAAATAACCGAATCTCCAGATAAGTTACTTTTACAATTTTATGCCCTTAACAATTAAGAATTAAGCGGTTTGGATCGAGTTTCTTGAAGCTTTAAAACCCTATTTAGATTTTTTTGGTACTTAAGATCTCTATCTGAGAGTTGTGTACATATCTCTTTTTTTTCCTAGGTCCATATATAAGATACTTTCTAAAAGTTTATTTGTTCTTCTTTGTTGCTTTCTCCATAAAGATACATTTTTATTTTGTTTTTGTAAGAAGTCGAACATTAAATTCTATTTCAATACAGTTTGCTACTTAGTAAATGTATAAAATATCACAAAGTTAAAATTGGACAGTAATATTTATTGCATTTTTATTGCAAATTCGTGAGACTATATTAAAACTGCAGATAACTAGTTGGAATAAAAACCTCATGGAAATTATCACCACTTTCTAGAAAAACATCACCGGCAACATTGACCAAAATGCCCATCCAAACTACAATAATATTAATGATCTGCCTTACATCTGTATCTTCGTTACCCAAGGTAATTTTACCTTTGTAGAATTGTTTTGCGTATTTTACATTTCTTGTTGTTAATATCGTGCCAAATAAGATATAGATTACCATAAAAGCCGAAAAGAAGATTAAAATATTTAAGCCATGAAAAAAAGTTGACAATTTTCTTCCCGTGTAAAACATCAACAAACGCAAATAAATTTGGAAAAAAAATTCTCAAAATTACAAGTTTTCTTGATAAATAATTAATACAAAATTACAAATTGTGATGGACTTCAGAATAACTACCTCGAGAATGTTCAATACAAAGCGGGAATCTATCCAAACAACTCTAAGGCACCAAAAATTTATGGAGGCCAAGAAATAAAACCGCATACTTTACCATATATGGCTGCTACACTTTCTGGATACTCAGACGGCTGGCATATTCAATGCGGTGGAACTCTTTTTTCCCGCAGGCACATATTATCTGCGGCCCATTGCTTTTCTAGAGATGAGTAAGTACTAAACACTTTTGAAGCTTCAGTATCCCATATATCCGACCATTTGTTAGTCAAGCTTGTTTAACGTTATGATAAATTTCTTGTTGAATTTTGTAGTAGTTCCAGGTTGATGAATATTCAAGTGACTCTGGGAGCCCACGATATATCTAGGAAAGAAGATGTTCAAACTATTATCAATGTTAGTCCAAGGGGTGTTTCGATTCATCCGTTTTATTCGCGTACACTGATCATTAACGATATTGCTATAATTACACTGCCTAAGTCGGTAAACACTAACGATATAATTTACCCAATCAACCTACCAAAAAGTTTGACAAAATCTAAAAGTTACGTATCCAGGGAAGCTCTTGTAGCAGGTTGGGGATACCTTAGCGAAGAGAATGTCAAACGGTCTTATACTCTTCATGCTGTTAATGTGACGGTGGTGGATCATGTAATATGTTCTCCTTACGTGCGGGATCCAATAACACAAATCTGTACTATGGAAACCGATATTCATAGAGCCCCCTGCAAAGGAGATTCCGGTGGACCACTGACATTAGACGGGGAAGTTATTGGAATAGTTTCGTATGGGTCTATATGTGACTGGGAGTCTCCATCGATATACACCAAAGTGGCAGCTTATCTAGACTGGATCAAAGAAGTTACACAAAATAAGTATATTAACAACTTGGTTTAAAATAACTTAACTTCTTGGGTAATAAAAATTAAGAAATGCTTTCCGTGCTTGTTTAATTCCATTAATTTGATTCCAATGCACAGACCAATAAGTCTGACCATTTATCGAATTCAGAGGGAGCCAAAGATCTGGGATTCACACCAAAAACAAATTTGTGTTTTGCGTTGTCTTTTGGTATTTAAAAAATATATTTTGTACTACTAATTTTATGGTCTAAATGCAATAGAATCCTCATTATTCGAATTGCGGTTGAGCGAAATCCGTTTTAACTGCTTGAGATCACGCAATATAATTACATGAACATTCAGTTTTAAACAAAAAATTCGAAAAATCGCCCGCATTATACGAGGTACACATTTGACATCGTTTTATTTTCAGTAAACCGATTATTTTTATTTATTATTATTTATTATTTTTCAGGTAGATCTAACTATGAAAGTAGATATTATGATGTGCATATACAGGTTGAACCAAATTTGATTTTCGCTACAGGGATCTCGTAAACTATTAGAGATACAAGAAAGCTTAAAAAAGCAAAGTGGCGCAGAATTTAATGCCTAATAATATTTTGTCGAGAAAACAATTGAATTCTAGCTCATCTTGATTTTATTTGGAAAAAACTGAAAATGGCCATTTTTAAAAATCAGTTGCAATGTGTTTATGACAAGTCCGATTAAAAAAATTTAGAAACTGTTATTAGCTGCTTTTCAAGGTATTTTCATCGATGTGCGTTATTTGTTTTTAAATTTAACTGTTTCTAAGAAAATTATATCAACTTCGTCATTTCTTCTAAACGAATTTACCATATTTTTCTGATTGATTTAATGTATAACATGCCATACTTTAAATGTGACGAAATAATTATTGAAAAACCAAAAATATTGTTACAAACTGTGCATTACTGAAACTGTTATTAGTATAATTGTAACATGCATACACCCTTTTAAATGGCCTAATTCTATGAAAACGTTCTAAAAATGTTGTCATCAATTTTTACAAAAATTCTTTTAACCTTGAATACTTACTCGTGTAACGTTAAATGTCCAACAAACTCACATTAGAAATAACTCTCATATTTATGCACATTATTCTTCTTAGAATACTTAACTTCTAGAGAAGTCTAGAACGCACACTTAAGTGTGAGTCATGGGAAAGTCGCTCCTGAAATTTTTAAAATGTTCTGAGAATTACGTCGGTTTAAGGGAATCATGCACGTTACGGGTATTAATAAATATTGCAATACTACCCAGCTTGTTACAATATTTTTGATTTTTTAATATTATCTATTGCTTTTTTAGGGACTGCATTTTTTATTACTAAGAGCTATAACGATTGCACTACCTGCTATGATTTATTTTTTCTTAATAATAAACTACCTTATTTAACCTTGTCACATTTAAAGTGTGCCATGACATACATTAAATTAATCAAAAAATATACTAAATTCAAAAATGAAAAAATTCAATATAGCTTTCATAAGAAATAACAAAGTTTGTATAATTTTCTCAGAAACAATTAAATTTAGAAAAAATTAACATGAGCCAATAAAAAGTCCTTAAAAAACAAGTAATTACAATTTTCCATTTTTTTCCTTTGGACTTCAAATAAACAAGCTACAGCTGATTATTAAAAATGGCGATTTTCAATTTTTTCTAAACAAAATCAAGACAAATTGGAATTCAATTGTTTTCTCAGCGAAGTATTGACAGACATTAAATTTTGCACTAATTTGCTCATTTAAGCTTCCTTGCATCTCTAATGGCTTCGGAGTTTTCTGTTGTGGAAATGAAATTTGGTTTAACCTGTCTATTGTAACGAAAGTATTAGTAATTGTGTGGTGTAAGGAACTCTCTGGAAATATTTGTTAATGGTAAGCGGCCGCGAGAATGAATCACACGGCAGATAAGCCATCTAGACCTTTTCACGAGCGCCTGCGCGATATGTAGGTAGATCCGTTCTAGAAACCGGAACGGTATGAATACGCGTTCCTCTCCCCCCAGTCAGTTAGTCAGTTAGTCAGTTAGTCAGTTAGTCAGTTAGTCAGTCAGTCAGTTAGTCAGTCAGTCAGTTAGTCAGTCAGTTAATCAGTCAGTTAATCAGTCAGTTAGTCAGTCAGTTAGTCAGTCAGTTAGTCAGTCAGTTAGTCAGTCAGTTAGTCAGTCAGTTAGTCAGTCAGTTAGTCAGTCAGTTAGTCAGTCAGTTAGTCAGTCAGTTAGTCAGTCAGTTAGTCAGTCAGTTATTCAGTCAGTTAGTCAGTCAGTTAGTCAGTCAGTTAGTCAGTCAGTTAGTCAGTCAGTTAGTCAGTCAGTTAGTCAGTCAGTTAGTCAGTCAGTGAGTTAATCAGTCAGTTAGTCAGTTAGTTAGTCAGCCAGTCAGTCAGTCAGTTAGTCAGTTAGTCAGTCAGTCAGTCAGTTAGTTGGGCAGTCAGTCAGTTAGTCAGTCAGTCAGTCAGTCAGTCAGTCATCAGTCAGCTGGTTAGTTAGTTAGTCAGTCAGTCGGTTAGTTAGTTAGTCAGATAGTCAGATAGTTGTATAGTCTGATAATTAAGTGAATCGTGATTGTAGTCTTCCGAAATAAGTTTGAAATAAAGTGTTTACAATTCACGAAGTTTTAATTACCGAACCGATAACATGCAACAATATGATCAACCATTAATTTTTATATCCATTTATCAGAAAGTTCGGTTATCTGAACTTACTGCAGATCATATTATTTCGGATAAACTCTAAATGTAATCTAATTTCATGTGACAAATACAATGCACAACATAAATTTTCATTGACGTAAATTCACCTTTAGATCTCGTCAGTTTTGTATATCGAAACTAAATGTTGACAATAGTTCCGGCAAAGAAATAATAAAGAATTAACGGACAACGTCCACCACGTCTCCTAAGTACCGCCATCTATTGGTTCGTAGAGGAAACTGTGGATAAATTTGTTGGATATACCAAACTGACGAGATATAACAAAAGCAGAAGCGGTCTTTGACTTCCAAACTCTGAATCTGATAAAATAATTACAATTATTGATCTATGCATTAGAATAAAGTCGTCTGAGCTTTCACAGGGAGCGACCGCTAAGCGTTTGTGACTCAACTGTTTTTAGTTCGGCTAACTATGATCCACTAGAGACGTTTAGAGGATTAAATACCGTAGTATAAGTTGTATTTTATTAGCACCCATAAATTTGGGTCAATCAAAAGTGTAACTACCCTCATATCCTTGAGACATCATTATTAGTGGATTCTGGATTCAAGGTGGGTTGCCTAGAGTTTAGGACACCTTTTCCAGATCCATTGTGCTATCCCCGTGAGTAAGGTATCCTTGGTCATTCATTCAGCCACCCAATATTGTTGAGAATCTTAAGAACTTGGATGCCATTCTCTCAAACTGGTTACACTAGGTTCAGCGTGGATCTTCTGACTAATGGCTAGTGCCGGGCAATGACACATTACGTGCTCGACACTCTCATCTTCTTCTAAACAGCTCCTTCAACTCAAATTGTTTATAATTTCCATTATGTGGAGGTATTTGTTTAATCGACAGTGACCCGTCCAAATTGCTACAAATTTCCTGATCTTATTTCTTGAAAGTTGTAGGTATAGTTTTGCCCTTTCCTTGCATGGCATCCTAGTGAATGTGTGAGTCTGTCGGCATGTTGTTATTGATGCTCATTCGGCTTTGTGTTTAGAACAGATTTCTTCGTCAAGTAAGGATCTTATGGTTGATCTAGTCAGGGAAAGGATTGGTTCTGGTTTAACGAATTGACCCTCCGAATCATTCCTCTCCAGTTTACCAGCGCGTTTGTTTCCCTCCTTTCCAGAATGTCCTTTGATCCATATTAAATCAATTGCATTTTCCTGTGATAGACTTTCTAAAGCTAGGTGGCAGTTCCACACCAGCACTGTTGAGTCATTTCTTTGGCGTTATCTAAAACTCTCAACATCTCCTCTTAAAAGATTGTTAATTACTTATTTAACTTATTACTTACATTATCAGTTTTTGTATGGTTCAATAGATGGAGTTCATAGAAATTAGCTGTTCAAAATCTTGTACAGCAATTATTACTTGATATACCAAATTTGTCATCTGAAACCAAGAAATTTCATTAAAGATAGTAGCTACGCTAACGAAACGCGTTAGAGGAAGTGTTGTTGTATCTTTTATTGTTTTTTGGTTCAGGGGACGAGATTGGCATATCAATTTTTAAACATAACCAAGCATGAGTTCGTTCCACCAAAGTGCTATACTTGCGCTGTGTTGATTTGTCATACTTGGGTTGGATACATAAAACTCATGAGATTTATTACGATAAAAACCAGGCTTTGGTTCTCAAACTCTGAATTTAATAAAAACGCCTTCTTATCAGCATTTGAACACCTTGCTAAGCTAACCTGTTCGTTTGGATTGCATTAAAAATAAAGCTGGTTTGTTTCGAGTTTATTATTTTTGACAACAAGTCTAATGATTAATTGTAGCATTAGAATTCTTTGCAATGTAATCTATGTAAGCAGCAATCTTTGTAAAAGGTGTTAATATTTTGCACAAGTGATTGTCAACTTTGGAAACTACCCCTATTATTGTGTTGCCTTGAGTGAACCGATCCCTGTTATCGCCGTGGCAACCTCCTATTTCTCGAAGAAACCTTGTCCCCAAATCTTATTATTTGTTGGCTGACCAAACAACGCATCATAGAGATAAAGCACCACTGGCGGCCGCCAGTTTATTTAAGGTTATTTGTGGCAGGTCAAAATTGCATGCACCAGATGTGTCAAATAATTAGAAATATGAAAGAAAGCAAAAGACCGCCAATATCGATTTAAATCTCAATGCAGATGATGTCGATACATCTTTTGCTAACCTTTTTAGAGTAGTAAGTTTGAAAATGACAGTTCTGCTGGCAAAATACTTATCGCGTAATTATTTGTTTAATTGCCGATATGGTAAAGGGGTAAAACCTTCTTTGGACTTAAACGCATCCTGACAAAGTTCTGGATCAGTAATAACCAACTTCGCAAAATGTAGTTGGTAATCCACAGGAGTCGATGGATATTTCGCACCCCAATCACTCACATCGCCAAATTTGCCAATGTAATTGAAAGATGATTGTGACGACGATGGTTAGTCTACTATTGTGATATAATCATCAGGCGTAATTTTTTTGTTTAGTTTTAAAATTGGAATATCGTTAATGTCCGTTTTAGCGTGATATTTTGGGTGAACTGTTGCACTTTCTAGTCCTATATTGAAGCCAATGTGGTGTTTTTATTCTAGTCGGAGAGGATCACTGTGATGCGCCTAAAGCCACCAGAACTGTGAAAAAATAATTACAATAAAGACAAAACCAGGGTCTACAGTAGACTTTCGCTAAAGTTGCTCTCACTGGATTGGATCGACGGTTAAAGTTGCTACTCTCCGTTATCCCTACCATTGTCGAAAAGTGTATATGTTTTATTGCTCCTTGTGCGGCTGAGTGGCTTATTTAAAAGTGGAGTTAAAACTCGGAAGTCTAATTCGTCGTCCGAAAATTAGAGTGGAGGAATATCCGCGCGACTTCAACGATCGTATCCTGTCAACTTTAACGAGCGGACAACTTTAACGGACGCAACTTTAGCGGGAGTCGATTGTACATGACTTTGTACCCATCTAAGCTGACGCCTTGGGCAGCTGTTAATTCATCTTCATTTGAAATAAGAGCTCCTCCACAGTGCCTGATGCCTTTTGCTTCGACCCAAACAATAAGTTTAGCGTTATAGATAAATTCCTGAACTTTAAAAACCAATGATAAATATGTATATGTAATATTGAATATTTGATCGCTTACATAGCTAGAGTTAAGATGAAACTTATTAGAAATAATAAACTAATTTTCAGCATTTTTGTTTGAAGAAAATAATGAATGATATGATGATTATATAGGGATTTTTCTAATCTACGATTAGATAACAATATCTTATATTAGGAAAATATGTGTTAGTATTAAATGAAAACTCGTATGAAAAGTATACTCAGAATCAACAGCTTTCTTGAAAATCAAAGGCTATTTTAAATAACTGAAATGTTTGCACAAAAGATAACGAAGCATTTAAGTATTTAAAACGCATAAATGGTTGCAGGTGCTACAAATAAAAATTATTTGTGAGATTTCAAAAAAGATAAATTATTTTCCTAGCAAATGTACATCAATATCACTTTTTTATTATTAATAATGCCTTAACTTTATTAGAGAAAATCGATAGTTGAAATATGTAATTTATATCCATAAATCCAGTTTAAAAGTTTTTTGTTTAAGTATTTTGATTTCAAATTAACGATTTCCACTTTTTCCTCAAAGTATTAAATAAAATGAACTTTTTGTACAAAAATCTGGTTTTTCGAAATAGTTAATCCTCAAAGCAAAATTAAACGAAAAATAATTAAACTTGAATTCGGAAATTTGGGTAGCAATAAAGTCTTGGACCACAACGTTTCCAATTTATGTGATCATTTTACATAAATCAAATTTACAGTTACCAACATATACTAACCTACTAAATCTTTTCTAGCGATACTTTACATTTTTCAGGCCAGCCCTTCCTGTTGGTGCTCAAGATTAAAGTTGTAATTCTATTTATTCAATTATAAAATATTTATTCCAAACATTTTAAAAAACAGTCGATATTTCGACATTTACGACGAATTATGGAAAAATGGTCTAAATATCAAAAAAGCATCACTATTTTGTAAATAAAAAATTGTTTAAAATAAAATAAACATTTTCTGAAAACTATCCACATAATAAGGTTGTAATACAACTTTTAGAGAAAACCTCTACTAATAATTTTGAGAATAATTATTTAAGTTCCCAAAATAATAATTTATATTAATCAAGGCTTTTTCGCAATTTTAAGCTTAAAACCGAAATTCTAGACAAAAAAATGAAGGTGTAAACTTGAGTTTATTTCAATCCAAAATTTAGCAAAAAAGGTGCAAAATTTCAACTAGGTGCGAGAAAGAATTTGTTTGAGTTTTAGTTTAAAAAATAAAAATTGAAAGTCCCAATTTAAAAAAACAAGCCGAAATTTGAAAAAAAGAAACATAATTTATTCAGAGAGATCCATATAAGAGTACGATCCTCAGAAACCCGAGAAGCAGCCCAATATATAATATTCGTTTATGTCCAGATTCAAGTGGTTTATTTTTGTTATTAAACAATTATTATAAATCAGGATTAAAATTATACTTAAATATGTGCAAACTGTCTTTCTTCATTTTACACCCTAGTTCTGATGACCTACGAACTCTTAATTTGAATTGTTCAGGGTACTACTCTTATATAAATAGCCCTGTATTAAAAAAATCAAAAAAATTCCGAATAGAAAGTTACAATTGAAAGTATGAATTTTAAGGATGAAGTAGAAATTTCAAAAAATGCAGAGGATTTACATAACAAAAATAAAAAAAGTGACTTTTTGAGTTTAAGGTCAAAAAAAATTTCTGTCACTGACTGACAGATAACGCACAGTTTAAAGGGGTACCTCTAGAAGAATGAAATTTTTCAAGCGAAGATTTCGTATAGCCTAGGTAAACAGTAAAATATCGTTTTTCAAAATTCAACTTCTAAGAGCCTAAAAATGGGCATTAAGAACTCAAAAAATGTAGGCGATGAATAATACACATGACTGTTTTTAAAGTTGCTTATATGCGTTAACTCCTTGACGTGACAACATATTTCCGGTAGCTTATCCGATGTACGATTTGTAATTAAGGACATCGTTTTAACCACTATTTAACAATTTAACTCACTCAAAGGTTTTGATGAATCAATAAGGGAATGTCTGCCGGGGAAAAAAAGATTCAAAACACAGGAGGTAAAAAGAAGGATATGTGCAGAGAAACTTAGTCAAAAATTAACTCTAATATGTGAGGAAAGTCTAATGGTTCCTGGAATGTTGTAATCTTATAGTCATCAGGTACACGACTAGTATCAAAATAAAACTTTTAATATTTCTATTTTCGTATTCATGTTCATTCTTCTTCTCCTTTGGTGCCTATCGGTTTCGGATGTTGGCGATTAGGCCGTTTTTAGAGTCACGCGGGTAGCACCCGTCACCCGCGCGCGGGTAGGCAGAATACATTTGTTTGTAGCAAGTTATTTAGAGTGGAACGGGTGACCGCGTGCGGGTGCGTCACCCGTCGCGGGTGTCTTTTGCACCCGCGCCTACTCTCACGCCTCGCAGGCACCCGCTCGCGTGAGAGCCATTGGGACATATTATGTCTTTCAGTGTGACACGGGCCATTTGTTCATTTTTTCCTATGGTGTACAATCATGAATATTGAATATATCGAAACTGAAAGCTTAGTTATTGACGGATTTGCTGGGCGCATAGGGAGGACACTTGGGGCAAGTAGTCAGACATTCAAGCTTAAATCTCCTTGGATTCCAGACAAAGTGAAAATATTTTTATTAAGTACTGAAATGTTCGTGTGCTTTTTTAAAAAAACTGATCACTTGACGAAGCTACACCCATCTCATCAAAAGTTTAATTGTAACTTACTCATTTTTTTCAAAATGTTCTTGAACTTTTAAAGACCCTAACCCACAAACATTGAGGCTATCAATGGATAAACTCTAAATTAATTAAGGCAATAATAATTATTTTCATTTATACTTATAATATCTGCATAACACCCGTCCGTTACCCGCGTGACTCTAAAAGGCGAAACAGAGAAAACTTTAGCGGGTGCTCAGGTTTGAAAAAAATCGCGCGGGTGACGGGTGCCACCCGCGTGACTCTAAAAACGGCCTTATTCTGGCTATTGTAATTTTTATTAACGTCTGCTCTAAAGAGCTGGCTAGTTTTTAACGAAAACTACTATATTAACCAAGAAATTCTCTTGCGGCCTGGACCTCGTTTGGCTGGTAGTTTTTCCTGTAGTATTTGCTGCTCTAAACCATTTCTTATTGAGTGGCCCAGTTATTCTAACTTGCGTGTTTTTATGGTAGTTGTTATTTCTGTGGATGTATGTATTCTGCGAAAAACTTCCTCGTTTTTCACCTGATCTACCCAAGAGATCCGTAAGATTCTGCTATAAAGCCACATTTTGAACGCCTCTAATTTTTTCATTGTGGTTTCAGTTAGTGTCCAGGCTTTTGTACCATAAAGTAAGACGAAGAACACGTAACGGCGGAGGAATCGTTTCTTCATGTTCACCTGATCTAACCAAGAGTTCCGTAAAATTCTGCGATAAAGCCACAACTCGAACGCCTCTAATTTTTTCGTTGTGGCTTCAGTTAGTGTTCAGGCTTCTGTAACATAAAGTAAGATGGCGAAGGAATCGTATCTTGGTTTTTGAAGTTAATGAATATGACATCTAAACAGTGCTGCCATTTTAATGAATACAGCACTTGCCTCCTTGCCTTTTCAATACGACACTTTATTTCTTGTGAGTGATTCCACTGGTTATTCAGTAAACATCCCAGACTGTTGGAAACCATCAGATCTTCAAGAGGTATATTGTTTTTGCTAATGACCATATATTTGGTTTTGTTTAGATTAATATCGAGCCCATACTTTTGACTAACCTCTATTATCCTTGTTATAATTTCTCGTAAATCTTCTAGATTATCTGAAATAATGACTGTTTTATCCGCATATCTTAAATTATTTAGGCGTCTTTCATTTACCAGTATTCACACATTAATGGTTTCCAGGGCTTCTTTAAATATATGCTCAGAACAGATATTAAATAATAAAGGCAATATCTTTATTGCCTCAGATTGTGTACATCCACATTTATAAAGGCGGTTTGGTTCCAATATAAATATGCTATGATTCTTAATTCTCGGTCGTCGATCCCCACTTGATCTAATATTTCCATGAGTTTATGGTGTTGCACTCAGTCAAAAGCCATGCATGAAGCAACCGTATACGTCACAATTAATATTACGACACATCTGGACTAGCACTTGGAGAGTAGACAGAGCCTCTCTTGTTCCCACTGCATCTCGAAATTCAAACTGTGTTTCTGACATGTGTTTTTCGCAAACTCTGTAGATTCTTCTGTGTATTATTCTCAAAAACGTCCTTAGTGACTCATAAGACTAATAGTTCTAAACTCTTTGCGTCTCTATACACTTGGTTTCTTTGATAATGTTATGAACTCTAATGGAAACTATTCTTGAGGAATTTCTCCCGATTTATAAATGCGATTTAAGATATTTGTTACATGATTGAAGCAATTATCGGTTGACAGTTTTAAAAATTTGAAATAAAAGTAATCCGGACCAAGGGATTTTCCTCCTTTCATTTGCCTGATGGTAGCTCGGACTTCGTCAACCGTTATGGAAGAATCCGAACTCTTATTCATCGGTAAGAGTTGTGGACGTGTAACATAAAAGTGTAGTTTTTTCAAACATTATTTAAGCCATTCAATTGGTCGTTAGCCGCTCTATGTTTAAAAGTACCTGTTGCTTCTTTAACTCTTATAAGTACATTAAAACTGTCGTACTTTTCTTGCAGGGCTTCTAGCTCTTTGCAGTCTTCCTTTAACTTTGGGTTTTTAGCTTCCTTTATACAGGGTGCTTCAAAAAAATGTATACACACTTTGAACTTCCATAGAAAATTTATTTACCGTTCTACAAAGTTAAATTTCAGGAAAATAGAAAGCTGAAAGTCCAATGTAAATGAAACATAAATAACAAATGTTAATACTGTTCAAATTGGTGACCTGCAGCATCAATACAATTCTGAGTATGAGTCACCACAGATTCTGTACATCGTATCAAAACGTCCAATGAGATTTCTCTACACACTGCTTGAATCTCATTCCAAAGAATGTCTAGGTTACGTGGTTTACGTTTGTACACCTCATTTTTTACTGTGCCCCACAAGAAGAAATCCAGTGGTGTAAGGTCTGGAGAGCGTGCTGGAAACTCGATTGGCTCCCTGCGTCCTATCCACTGGCCCGACAAATTTTGATCCAGGTAAGCTCGTACGTCCCTGTGATAGTGCCCCTTGCCTTGAAGATTTGTTAGGAGAGCGTTGAAACAGTTCCAAGACTGCCGTTGATGACTCATCACTTGTAGCTGTTCGAGGCCGACCTGAATGACCTTTATGCACATCACACACTGTTCCATGAACTTCGAATTTGTCTCGTATGCGTGTAATTGTTAATCTTGAAGGTGGTTCTGTATCATACTCCCTTCTCCACTGTCTTTGAACTTCATTTACATTCTCAAACTTCCAGTACCACTTAATAACCTGCTTACGTTCTTCAAAACTCAAACGTACGTCCCCCATGTTGATATTACAAATTCCAACTGATAATATAACATAGAGGGACGATTATGCTGGCACCTGGCGAAGAAATATAACATTAGCCTTGTAGAGCGGGAAAACTACAATAGTTTAAAGTGTGTATACATTTTTTTGAAGCACCCTGTATTTGTTTGTGTACACATAGATACTCTATTGGTTTTTTGTTTTTCAAGAGTTTTCTTTCTTCCATCATCTGCATAATCTCATCCATCCCCCATGAATTTCTTTTGACATTTTTGTCTAGTTTTACATATTGTTCACCAATGGGTTGTCCACATCATTTAGTCTTTCAATCTCAAGATTTATTTCTTTACCGATTCATGTTGTAAATTTGTAAAACATATTCAAAATTAAATTAAATCTACAAAAAAAGTCCCAATTTTAAGTTTAAAAGAGAAAATTAAATTAAGAAAATGACGTAAAACCTGAAAGACTAAATTTTGAAAAAAAATTGACGATTGAGGTCAAAACAAAAAAGACAACGCTTCTAGAAAAGATGTTAAATATGGATATGTAAATTTTAAATATAGGTACAATCAAAAACCAAACCAGACAATCATGTGGACTGCCAACAGGAGTAAAAACTTAAAACTAGGAAATAACAGTGATAAAATTTGTCCTGATGTTATTAAATATGAAATAATTTAATTGTTCTGGAACTAATCCAAAATGTTTATATATTTTGAGATCTGCGAGGTCCATCCCTAAAATTTTGTATCATTTACAATAAACTCAGCCGACAGGCGACTATTACCAGGTAGCCTCGATCTTAACCGAATCGTTCCATTTATCCATCGTGATATTTATTACAATAATTTGGTAGTTAAATCTCTTATTTTATTATAGCAAGCTCTGGTAATTCATATTTTACAATAA
Source organism: Dastarcus helophoroides (assembly GCA_028583605.1). Lineage (NCBI taxonomy): Eukaryota > Metazoa > Arthropoda > Insecta > Coleoptera > Bothrideridae > Dastarcus > Dastarcus helophoroides. Next base: position 54,469,885 of record CM053325.1, on the reverse strand, counting down.
ATCACTGGGTCACAAAAGCACAAACATCAACATATTCAACTGTAAGTGTTATGATCTTACTTATATCAAAATATGATGTTAATGAAAATTTGAAGAAAAGTCATTAAAAATTTAATAGCGTTGCCAAACGTTCAGTCAATGTTACTGATTCTTGTCACTATGTCCGGGGTTGTTCGCAATGCGCAGGTGAAACTATGTGCATTGTGTGAAGCATATCTTCATTACGCCGATTTTAGTCTCACACGTTGCATCCGTCTTCGAATTGACGCCTACCCGTAATTTGCCAGCGTTTTTTCTTTTGCGATATAGTCAGCTTTAATTTACGAACAGAATAGAAATAATAATAATCAAATTAAAACACAATTTAAACAATTGTAGTAAACACATTTTCGTATATTCAATTTAACTTCAAGGTTAAGGTTAGATAATCAGACCAGTTGAGCTTTTGATTCAACGAACGACCGTGGCTCAGTGGTAGAGCAATTGCTTTTGGAGTGGTAGGTCCGAGGTTCGAAGCTTCCTGCCTCGCGGTTTTTTAATTCTATTGCTGGATCTATTTATGGATATAAGTACCTACTAGACATTAGAGCAGGTTTGTAGTTTAAATTAGTGTTACTGGTAACGCAAAACAATATTTGTCTCCCCTATCTTTAGTCTCCCAGGCGCCCAAAGAAGTTTTTACCTCAAGAACTAAATATTGGAGTCCATATTCATAGTTTGGAGAAAAGTCGAAATTCGTGGAATAATAATAGACATTTTTTCACAGATTTTGATTATTTTTCTGAAATTTTGATTGGCTTGGGTTTAAGTTAAGAAGAAATTTAAAAGTTTGTGAAAAAAATCCTAATTTCTAGATATTGCCTTTTTGAAATCCAATCGCCAAAGCTATTATACATTTAGAGTGCTGTGAATAGAAGTAGGAGTTTTGGTTAGGAGTTGTCAACGAAGATCAATTGTAACAGTCGGGGAAAATTCTACTTGGCCACGAATCTCAGAGTTTGGAAGCTCCACAGGAAAAAGCGTCTTTATAGTTAAAAGCTCTGACTGTGCCAAGTTGAACCCCACAGGACTTTTACCCCACCGTCTTATATGCCTTGAGGATGTTGCCCTTTAGCGGTACAGATTTATGAGTCTTACGAATATCTTCCGTGGAAGTACTTGTAAAAAAAAGACAATTCGTTAGCTATCAGGTGCTCTAGAGAAACTCGGTCAAAGTTTCATCACTAATAAGTCGATACGCTTTTCCTTGAATTGAATCTAAAGAGCCAATACGTGTTTAAAGTCGGACCTCTTAACGTAAGAGCAGTACTCGATTGTTGATCTAACTTGGATTTTATAACGAGTGAGTAGCTTATGTGAAGCATTTTTTATCTCAAAAAAAGATTACCAGTTTCTGAGAAGTGAATCTGATAATGGTGCGTACATGATTATATCAAGAAAAAAGTAAACATATAAATAAGGCCTAATAAAAACAGAAGAAGAAAATATATATTGAAAGTTAAAAGTCGAAAATTTTGAAAAAAAAAGAAATGAGAAATTTCTAAGGATAGAGACTTTGCTGGAACGGACTGGTCCTTGATTATTTTCAAAAATTTGTCCCCCAACCAAGAAAGATTAAAAAACACATCAAAGGTTGCTCTTACGCGTTTCAATAGCCAAGCTATCAGTATCTCTCTAAAAATGATAGCTTGGCTATCGAAACGAGTTAGAGCAACTTTTGTTGTGTTTTTTAAACTTTCCTGGTTTCAGGAGACAAGATTTGTATTTCAGTTTTCAATAAGGACTTTAATTATAAATAAAAAATTGATAAATTTAATGAAAAACTAAATTTTTGGGAGAAAAATTAGTCCATCTCGGTCATCAGCTACTTTTGCACGCCTTTAACAATTATTTTTATTTGTTAGTGTTTTAATTACCTTTAAAAAAATGTTCACAAATACTCAAAGGAAAACAACATCATTATCGGCACCCGATACCTGCCAATAGTAGAACAGCATAAAACAATGTAAACGCAAAAGAAAAACATTAAGGTAAAATGTCAATTAATGATTAGTGATTTACTCAAATTTAATCATAACTAAAACTAAATTTTTCAATCATAACTAATACAATTTTAGGTAAAATGTCAGTCATTTTAGTTTCATCCGTCAATTTACTGAAAATATTAGTGATAGCGTACAACACTGATTTTCACTTAATTAAACTTTAAGTTCAATTTAACAGAGCAACTTCATTTCACTACCAAAATTTAATCATTGTACAAGTTTCGTCAGATATCGATATTTACTGGAATTTGAGAAGCCATTGTTACCCCATTCGTCATTTTCCCAGATGTTGCACCATCTGATCTTCCTAATACAAGAATAAAATTAAATTGTTACACTGTAATTTGCCAAATGAGGAAACGAAATTTTCATTTTTTTCTAGCTAGATCAATCAAAACCTCTCCATAAATTGTTATCTGTACTAGGAAGACACTTCAACTTAATTAATTGATACAGATTTTCTTATTTAAAAATTGTTGACTCTCCACTTGAATTCTACTGAAAATATTTTAGATATGCCGATGCCGTCTAATTTCGTGGAATGAACTAGATGTGCTAAATTGATATTTACTGTCTAAAAAAATGTTAATATAATTCTGGCTAAGAAATAAACAAAACCATACTTCTAGCATCAGTAAAGCACTGAACTAAACATTGTGACTTATGATTTAGTCCAAAGAAGGTTTTTCTTCTTTACCACATCGGCAATTAAACAAATAATTACGCGATACATATTTCGCCAGCAGAACTGGTATTTTCAAGCGCACTAACCTTAATTCATTAGCATAAAAAGTACCGACATCATCTATATTGAGGTTCAAATCGATACTGGCGGTCTTTTGCTTTCTTTCCTATTTTTAATTGTTTAGCACATGTGGTGCATCTGCCACAAATCACTTTCAACAAACTGGAGACCTCCAATGGCCCTGTTTGTTTTTCTAACATTTACTTAAAATTCCTAACTCAAATTTGTAATTTAAAATTTTTTTTTTTCAGCTATCTTCAGATTTTATTTAAGAAGATTTTATCTTTGGAATTCGACTTTACTTCTTTTATTTCGAATTTTTGTGTCAATTTTGTGTTAAAATTTCAAATTAAAAAACTGAAAATCTCAGACATTTTTATAACATCTCGAAAAATTACTTTTTGCTCGAAATTATAGAAAAATTAAGATTAATGTTGAAATTTTGAGAAATTTTTATTAGTGGTTTAGATGGAACGGACTGGTCCTTGGTTAACTTCAAAACTTGAAATACTTGTCCCCTAAAACCAAGAAATATTTAAAAAACAACAAAGGTTGCTCTAACGCGTTGCGATAGCCAAGCTATCATCTTCAGAGGGATACTCAGAGAATCTATAATTCAGATTGTCTCTCTAAAGATAATAGCTTGGCTATCAAAACGCGTTAGAGCAACCTTTATGGTGTTTTTTATTCTTTCATGATTTTAGGAGACAGGATTGGTGTTTCAATTTTATTAGTGGTTAAATGAGTTTTTTTTCAAAAGCTATTTTGAATCTTTGTAAAACCGTGGTGCACCTAGAAAGTGTTGGGCCCACAGGCAGCTGCCTACATTGTCTGTATGGATAATCGGGTACTATTTCTTGATGGCGTGTGGATTTTTTTGGTGAAATGATCCAGAATTATTGGATTTAAAGGACCACAAGAAATCTGAAGGTACCATGCGAAGTAACTGTTTGGTAGGTACTTTCTGGATTGGAATTTCGGGTCCTATTTCTTTGAAAATCATTTTAAGTAACTTTAAATTTCGACTTTTCTCATAAATTTTGGATTTTCAACGTGAGACATTTTTTCAAACTTATTTCATTTTTTTTAGAAGCATCAGCTTTGAACTGACTTTTCGTGATAATGGATTCTTTTTCAAATGTCCATACATTTCAATTTTAAGCAAAGTATTTTGATTTTCATTAAAACTTTAATATTTTTCCCAAAATTTCCAGTTTAAGCTTTAAAAAACTAAATAATTTCTTACAAAAATTTTAACTTTAAAATTGAAATTAATTAATTTTAAATTAAATTTGTAAATTATTTAAAAAAAAATATCTTAGAAAACATGGAAAGCTTTCAATTTATATTTTAGGCGAAATTTTAATTATTAAAACTTAACATTTTCTTTGCTTCAAGCTAATCATCTTAAAATATTTAATTTTAGTCATTAACTCGTTAATGCAGGGTATCCGGTAATAGCTTGCGAATGTTTTAGGTGGTGATTCCTTAAGTCAAAGTAAGAAAAATAATTATAGGTGTTGAAGAAGGTTGCTAAAGAAAAAAATGACGCCCAACAAGCGGATTTTTCTAAATAACTCCAGAGTTATTCAAGCTATATCGATAAATTTTTTATACGAAGGTTATTTTTTAAAGCAAATTTGTTTATGGTATTAGAGAATTTATATCACCACCAGTGACGTAGAATCAAAGAGGTTTTCGAAAGAAATGCGTGATTTTTTTTTTTTTTGGAAACATAAAGTTGCGCGTTATCGGTTCGAAATGATTGTTACGCGTGAATTATAAGCACTTTATTTCCAAATTAAACTCGGAACACTACAACCGAATAATTGACTTGTAACTACTAACTGACTAACTAACTGCGCTGACCCTAACTGACTGATTGCGGGAAAGCCAACCAGACCCTCTTTATATAGATTTCTGGTTCGGGTTCTAGAAGTTTTCAGCAGATAAGGCTTATCGTTTGCCGAAACTTCTGGAACGATCGATTATCTACCGTTTGCTTCATTATCGCGGCCGCTTTCCCTTATCAGATCTCTCTAGAAAATTTCATTAGATTCTAAATTCCATAATTACATTTCCTTACAATAATGTAAATTTTAAGAAAAAAATATAATTCTCTGTACATTTTTACATAACAATGGTCGTCTTGCTAAAAACTCTTAGGATGAACCGGTTCCGAGAAAAATGTGACTTTATCATGCTGCAGTTTGGAATCTTATCGATGTAGTTTAAATAGGTTTCTAGATATTTAGAAGAAAAAAGAAAAAAAAATAGGCAGCCTGGGAACTGCTGTTACAAGTCAAAATTCTCTAGGGTAGTTCGCCGGTCAATTGCTTTTGTATATATTTCCTTTAAATTTTTGTCAAATGTTACTAACACTGTTGCCTAAACGCCTGCAAAATTAAAAGGCCCCTTCTGGTACCAAAGCCGAGATATTTTTATGTCAAACTTGTGATTTTTATCATGTCCAGCATAAGGTAGACGGAAAAATGTTTTCGAACAGATTTTAATTTATTGCAAAATTTATACGTTATGTAGACTTGATATCGTGAGTCAAATAGTGAAATATGAAGATCCCTAAAAGTACCGTTTTTGCGTAATTGTAATCTAAAATTAATATATCTCAGAAAATTTCAATGATGTATTTCGCAGATTAGGACACAGATGTGCAATAATAATAATCCGTCTGTGAAGTCATGCCAGTGGTGGTATGTAAATTCTGTTACTCCAATTACTGTAGGTTAACTAAATTTTTTTCCTTTTTTGGGAGCCGTTATAGCCCCTGTCACCTAGACTCCATATCCTTTGTAACTTTCACAAGTTTATTCGAGTCTCAGTCAGCATGGTGGACCATAAATAATAGTACATAGAGCAAGAGTAAATTATTCGTGTAAAAATAACGTGATTTAGCCACATTTACCTTATATCAAAAATTGATACTAACAGATACAGGGTGTCAAAGTTGAAAAAAAAATTTTGATTTTTTCGCATAACTGATGACCACATTTCACTATAGACAAGAAATTTGGTATAGGGGGGTTTCCTTGGTCAAAAAATTCTAATTTGCTAACAGATTGTCAGTAACTCATAAGGGGCGCCATCTGCACTACCTTGTATTATTCTAAAGCATCATAACTTTTTTATAACTTCATGTACACTTATTTTAAATAGATATTTTTATTAACCTACTTTTTTAAGTAAAAAAGGTATACTTTCTAAATGCTGATACAAGCAACCATTTTCAAGATATTTGCCTTCAAACTTTGAGGTATGTTTATTTTAAGTTATCTTAATGTGAATTTTTCGCAGTAAGTTTCAAAATAAAAGTAATAAAACTGACTCTAAAATAGTTTATATTAAATATTACTCTACTGACATTATTATTACACATATTTTTTAAATTTCTAAAGCAAATTTAAATGAAATACAAAAACAAAATTTATGTTCAAAAATAAGTATGTGGGGATTGTAGAAAATAAAAATCTGGCTGTCTTTTATTAAAATGTATCTCCAAGTATCTGCTTTGACCACCCAGACTATTAAAATTTTCTTGTGCAAACTCAGAGATTATATCTGACATTTCTATGTTAGAAAATAAGTTACGTCTTAATTTTTTGAATTTTCTTCATTGAGATTTTCAAAATTTAGCCATAATATTATTAGCAAAGTAATATTTAACATCAATTGGTTTTAAAACTGTCTTATGATTACTTATTTTTCAAGCCTACTTCGAAAATTTAATATCTTAGTAATTTAAAACAAAGGCACGTCAAGCTTGGAAACGGTTGGTCCTATCACCTTTTTTACGTAAAAAATATGGAATATGATGATTGAGAACTATGCAGGATGGAGCAGGTCTCGCCCCCTATCAGCTATTGGTAATATGTTAGCAAATTAGAGTTTGTCAACTTAAGAAACTCCCTTGTGCCAAATTTAGTGCCTATATTACCATTTATTCCATAATTATACGAAAAAATCGAAATTTTTTTTTTCAACTTTGACACTCTGTATCTCTGTTAGTACCAACTTTTGGTATAAGGTAAATGTAGCTAAATCACATTATTTTTATTTAAAAAATTCACCATTGCTTTGTGCACCATTACTTATGATCCATTCTGTATATCTCGGCCTTTACAGCTAGACTCAACATTTGACCTACACTCATTCCTTCCAGATCTTCAAGTTTTAATGTTTTTTTGCCAGTCAGATTATATCTGTATCTGGCAAAGTTTGGACAAGCACACACAATGTGTAAACTTGTTTCTTTTTCAGTTCCACACAGTCGACATTGATCGTTTTCTGCTAGGTTGAGTTTAACCAGGTGTCCTTTAAAGTTACTGTTGCCAGTGAGCAGACCTAGTGTTTTGCTTAGTCTGATTTTATTCATTGCAATAAGTGCTTCAGCCCTTGATTGCAATAGTTTATCCATCAGCAGTCTTGCTTACCTGCAGGTGGTTATGTTCCTCCACCGATGAACTTCCTTAAATGTAATTAAAATTCGTACTCTTGTAAACGGTCGTGTGGCTTAGTGGTTAAGGCGACAGATTTTGTTCCGTAGGTCGGAAAAGTCGCAGGTTTAAACCCTGCTGTCAACATTGCGTTTTTTTACTTCTATTATATATCTTACTCATAGCTACTCAGTACTGTTAAAATTAGAGCATGTTGCTTACGCAAACTAGCGTGATCGTAACGCAAAACCATAAGTTTTCCCTCCATCTAAAATCGTCTAACGCGCCTAAAGAAGTTTGTACTTCAAAAGCCATTTGTTGGGTGTTATTTTCTAACCACCTTTAAAGATCTTTTAGAACCCTCTTTAATATACGGTGAATCAGAAACAATTGGCCTACGTTAAACTGAAAATATTAGATACTGAGATATTACAATTAAGCTCAACATATCTTTACTAATGTCACTGCTTTAAGAGATACAGGGCTTTCAAAGTTTAAATTTTATCCTGAAATTTCTCAATAACTGCGATAGCCTTTCTGTGCATGTTAGAAAGATCTAATACTATGTCAAACAAGTTGCTAGTCTTTAAGAAAAACTCACTCATATAACTGTGACTGACAATAGAGTGAGACTATTAGGGTTCCGTTTATTCTTTTTCTAAGAGGAAAGAGAACCTCAAAAATAAATTTGATCTATTGATCACCTACTTTCTTTCTTTCTTTCTTCTTCAACATCAAAATTTTCATATCTTTTATAAAGTTTTGAGTATTCAAACTTCGTGATATCAGAGTTTTTCTACCCGAATCAACGTTAATCAAAATATGTCTCCAACAAAACTGGACAAAAAAACGTTATTTTTGCTTAACGAAAACCGTAACCGATCTAGTAAATTTATTTCAATTAAACCAAAACAGTAACGATAAAAATAATGCCTCCAATCCCCGTTTAATATACCTCCGCCAACTTTTCTTTTGGTTTTGCGTTTAAAATAAAGCAACAATATCTGTTCGGTGTTTATTAATTTTCAGAAAATACTTAATACAAGTCGCCTTTAATGAATTTTAGCGTTAGAATTTTTTGCAATGAAATCCAAGTAAGCGGCAACTTTGGTAAATGACGTAGGGGTATCCCGTCTGTCACACAATTTATTGTCATCATTGGAAACTATTCCCACAATTGTGTTGTCTTGAACGAACGGAGACCCACTATCGCCGTGGCAAGCCGCTTTTCTTTCGAAGAAACCTTGACCGCAAAGCTTGTTATCTTGTGGCTCACCAAACTGATTCTGGCAAATTTTTGGATCAACAATAACCAACTCGGCGAAATGTAAACGAAAACCTATATAAGACGATGGAGATTCTGCACCCCAACCACTCAGATCACCAAATTCATCAGTGTAATTCGAAGTTGATTGTGACGCTGGCGGCAAGTCTACTATTGTGATATAATCAGTAGTAGTAACTTTCTCATTTAACTTTATAATAGCGATATCGTTGAGGCCCGTTTTAGCATCATATTTTGGGTGTACTATCGCGTTTTCTGGTTCTATATTAAACCCAACTTCATGTTTGTTATTCCGGCGGGAGAGGTCATTTGTTCCAAGGACTACTGCGATACGATTAACAGCACCAGAGCTGCGGAAGAAATAATAATAATAAAATGCGACACGAACCTCCATATGATCTTGTACCCATTTGAGGTGACACACCGAGCAGATGTCAATACGTCTTCATTAGAAATAAGAGCACCTCCACAATGCCTTAGGCTGGGTCTTGTTCCAGCCCAAACAATTACCTTAGCGCTGTAGGTAAATTCTTTATCGTCTGGTGTATCTCCCCCATGAATGCCCAAGTTGGGTAAACTCTAAAAATAAGGGAAATAAACTATCAGATATATACTTGTTATTAGAAATTTAGACTACTTACCCAGCAGAAGTTGAATGTTAACAAAAAGAACAAACTTATTTTTAACATTTTTTTTTTGTTTTAGGAAACAACTTGAATGAACATGTATTTATAGTGAATTTTTGATAACGCAATTAGATAGTCTTATCTATTAGTAGTATTTTCCTGAAAAGTAAGTGGGAATTTCACACAATTTCATTGTCTTCAAAAAAGATAATGACGTTTTCAAGTATTTAAGACGCCTAAATTCCTACACGTGAGCATCTGAAGGAGCATGTTTGGTATTTCCTACTTAAAATATTTGTCATTATTTTAGTTTAAGTTCAAGTTCAGTAATCATTGCATATTCCAATTTTTTAAGGGCACATACTATCTACAGGTTGGCGCAATTGAACTGTCAACTAATTTGAAATCGCTATATCTGCTAAACAGTTGGTGGTAGGTCTAAAAATTTAGGTAATGATACTTCATTATATTGCGTAGAAGTAAACAGATGCCTTGCATGGTCTTTTTAAAAGAAAAAAGTTGGAATTCCTGGGGTTAAAATCAAACACTGTTATTTCTTTATATTTGGTTAGACTTTTAGAGAGCTCTAACATTTGAATGTAAATAAATTTCTTTCGCAACGTACTATAAAAAGATACAATGGTACTGGCATCATTGCAAAACCTTATGGTGCTGGTCGAACAAGGACAGCAACATCTGCAGAGATGTTCGAAAAGTTACGGCAGAAATTCACAGCTGTTCTAAAAATTTCTCTGAATTATTTGAAAATATCGACGCAAAGCTTGCACCGAGTATTACAAAATGGCCTCTGATAAAAGTCCCTGAAATTTTAAAAAGTACCCAAGCTGAAACAAGAGATCTTTTGAAAATTTATACCTTCGAATGGTCACTACAAATCAGAGGGTACTAATGGTGATGGTTTGGACCTCCGTAATCACGAATGGTCGCTCTTTGTTCGTATTTTGAACCACAAGGTTAAAGTAAACGCGAACATGTATCGTAAAATTTTTCTGAATTCTGCATAGAAGCATTGGGCACATAAACATTTTCGATGCAGACTGTGGATAGTTTATCAAAACTCGATATAATTTTATAAAACGTGAGTCAACCAAGGATGGCTAAACAACAACTTTTCATACTTCATTTCTTTAATATGCTGCGTTAGGTTAAGTACTTGTATCGTGCAGCTTTTCGCTGGGCGGAATTCAGCCTGTTGCGGTGTAAGGCAGTGTAAGGTGAGTTTGTATCATTCTTTTAAAGATTTTATATGTATGGCACAGGAGGAAGATTGGACGGTAGCTTTTGAGGTTACTGGCATCCTTCCTTGGTTTAAGACGGCTATAATCTTTGTTTTTTGCCAGATACTTGGGATTTTGCACTTCTGTAGACAGGCCCTGAACATATCCAGTAGCCATCGTTTTGCTTTTGGTCCGAAATGTTTGATCTGCTCAGTCATAATATCATCTATTTCAGCAGCTTTCGGCGGTTTGCACTTCTTTATTGCCATACTCAGTTCTTGTATGGTAAAGGGGGCATACAGTTCCATCGTTTCTTTTCCTCCTGATCGGTTTATGTTGCTTTAATTTCGGGAAGGCATTTGATCTGATTTACCGTTTACTGCTAGCTGGGTGGCTATTTGATTTGTTCTTACATTGGTGTGGGATATTGGGAGGATTGAGTCGCTGTTTAATCGGTTTAGCAGTCTCCAAGCTTTGTGACTGCTTTTACTTATGTCAAGCTCTTCAATTAGTTTGATTCCCTTCTTTCTCTTGAGTTCGGATATAGAGCTGATTAGTTGTTTTCCGGCTTCTATTGTGTCTTCTCCCAGGGGGTTGCTCTCGAAGAGTGTGCTGTAATTCTGGAGTTTGCCCTTCGTTGCTGTTGTTAGGCTCTGGATATAGTTAGTGTTACATCCTCTGGGGATATAGAGCCGTGAGCATTTTTTTTATGGATTCCACAAATTTATCGTATGAACCTAAGGAGGGTGTAAGTATGACTACCGCTTTGTCCAGTAGCTGTTGAAATTATCTACGTCTGAAAGGGATAGTGTAGGGTCGGACCATAGCAGTTAACTGGCACCTGATTGGCCTATGTTGAGTGTTTGGTATCGGTGGACATACTCCCTCGATGCACTGATCGGTTATTCGATCACTTACAAATATCAGATCTGGGTTGTAGCCCCTGCGCCATCTTCGACTGTTAAAGGAGGCCGGTAATTTTTTGTCGTGTAGAAGGGTTAGATTATTTGCATCTGCCCACTGAATCAGCGCCTCTCCGTTTCTGTCTTCGTCAAGATATCCCCAAAGACTACTGTGACGGCTGAAGTCCCCGACTGCCAGGTGTATCTTGTGTGGTTTTAGAGAGTGGAATTATTGGGCCTTGATTTCGGTGTGTGGTGGTTTATACACAGAGGTAATTGTGCAGTTGTTGAGTTCTACTGTTATTATTTCGATTTCGTTAGCCTCAGTTACATGAGTAGACTGGACCTGGATACTGGGTTTTACGAATACTGCGCTTCCATGTTGTCGATGAGGTCATTCAGCAATAAGCCGCATGCCTTGGATTGAAGGTCTCTTCTGATAGTTATCTGTGGGTCTCCTGTATGCATAAGACATTGCTTGTTGTTTGCGTAGGTTCTGCAGCAGTTCTTCCTTGCACGCAAATATGCCTTCAATGTTTACACAGATAATAGTCATTTTTGGGACTGAAAAGGTCCCACTTCACGCTTTAGAATGTAAAGATGACGATGATGATACTTCTGGAGTGAAAGGATCTGTCGGTCAAAGACCGTTGCCCAAAGGATGCTGAGTGTACATTTAAATACGCTCTACGTGGAGGCTCCTTTCGTGCCCCCCGATGGCTTGATGATATCAGGATACAAGCAGAAAATAGGTGATTTCAGTTAGCACAGGACAGATCAGCATGAAGAAACACGAAAGAGGTTAACGTTCAGGAGTGAACACAAGACGACTGAAAAAGAAGAAAAAGAAGAAGAGGAATGGACCAAAATGCCACAAAATCAGATTCAGGTTGCCAGAGATTCATGTTTTGACAGTCTGAAGGCTACAGTCTGTGTTAAGGGCTACCGCATCGAAAATTGGCATTTTAAAAACTGCACTATTTGTGAACATTTTATACTATGGTTCAATAAAATTCGTGATAAAATAAAAATAATTCAGCATTTTGATTACCTGACATTCCAAATGCGCCACCCTGTACATATTCGTCATAAATTTTTGTCTCTAATTGGGTGGTAAAATCCATTTCCAGTAGAAGAAAGAACGTCTACTTAGAGTCAGTTAGTTCATAAAGGCAAACTGGCCGCCTTTTGGGCATTCAAATTTTAAGGGCGACAGAGTTGTGGTATGAGGGAAGCCGTTGGTAATGATCAAGGTCTGGTCGACAAATATTTATTCACGGTTGCTATAAAAGTTTAAAAGTCTACTTTTCTAATATTTATCCTGACAAAAACAACCTTTAAAGTGGGTGTGGATATTAGTTTAAATTTGAAAAATGACGAAAAGAAAAGTCGAACTGCTTTTTGCAAAAAAAAAGCCAAGCCACAAATTATTAAATATTAAATTTTTAGCTTGTAGTTCCAAAAAAAAATCATAATCTGTGCTATAAAAAATAACAAAACCCCATTTTAAAACATATCACAATCTATTAACCATAGGAATTATTCAGCGGACTGAATTGGGTAGGTAAGCAATCTGCAAAAGGCACCCAATCGCTTTGGTTCCATTCTGTAAAACAAAAGGTTAATAATATTTATATCAGTATTTATATAGACGTAGCTAAAATGCAGCATTTTTATATTTGGCTTCTATTATAAAAATTTGACTTTCTCAAATTTTTTTAACATTGGAAATGTTTATGTTGAGATATGGGGTGAAGTTTCGGGTTTTCGTTCAAGCTTGAAGAACAAGGTGTCGGTCGGTCGGACATACTCGGATCGCCAGTCGAGCGCTCTCGGCGTCGAGAGGCCGCATAAAAACTATGAGAGAATGTTAAGTTTACAGTTCATCGCAGTGCACCATATTCGTTTAATCCAGTGACGTTTCATTGGATAAGGCTATCAGCTATGGATATTAAGAGTATGAAAAATAGCGAAAAGTGTAAGACATATTGAGAGCGTAAAAAACGTTTACGAGAGATTGAAAATAGAGAATCTAGTGAGTTAAGTACGAAAACACCACTAACAAAAACTGAACACTGTAGGCGGTATTGTGAGCATGTAAAGATGCGCAAACTTAAAGGCCCTTTAGTGAGGGGTTATAATTCCATTATTATGCTGTAAACTCTTACCCTAAATCCAATTCACGTACTGTCTTGAAGTACTCAGTAAACGAATGTGGTAAAATATCTGCACTTATAATTTTTAGGGCTCAAATAAATGTAAATTACTTTTACAATAAAGTTGACAAATTTTTGCTTGTAGATTAAATATATTTTAATATTTCATTGTTTTCGCTTTGTATTAAAATATTTCTTTCAAGAGCCATGAGCATAGATGCCTTAATATTATTTTGATTTAAATTATTTCGTAGTCTATTTGGTTATACGAGTATATTTCAATTTAAAAAATAATCTTTCAGAAGAAACTTGGCTAATGGAAACTGTAAATTTAGAAAAGATAAACATTGCAGAAATAACCTTAAAAATAGAAAAAAGTCGAAAGAAAAATATTTGAATATTCAAGTTTTCACTGGAAATCTCAGGTCGAATACTAAGGTCGAAAATAAAAAAAAATAGTTAAATAAGGCCAAAATTTTGAATTCAGAAAAGTTGCGAGAAAAATAGTAAAAAAAATAGACAATTTTAGGAAAATATTCCAGGATTTCAAAAAATTCATAATGTTCTAAAATTTCAAAACATAGGTCAACATTTTGAGGTTAAAGATAAAACTTTGCAACTAAATCAAAATCATTTGAAAAAAATTAAAATATTTCATTCAAAGTCAAGATTTTAAATAAATGACTTGTGTTCTTAAAAAAAAGAGTCTTGATTAAATTTAAAACCTTAAAAATATAAAATTAAAGCTTTAACACTGGTTGAAACCTTTATTGTAAGAGTAGAAAGTAAAGTTTAAATTTTGGGATTTTAAAATTTGAGGCAACCCACCACTCATGATTTAATAAAAAAGGGGGTTTTAAATTTCGAAAAAAAAGTTGACGTTTCAAAATTTCTATAAAAAATCCTGAGTTTTCGATTTTATATATTTATAATTTAAAGAATTTTTTAGGCTGAGGTCAAAATTTCGAAAATAAGTCAAAATCTTTAGAAATATTTAGAATTTATTATTTAACATAAAAATTTTAAACAAAACATAAATATTTATTGACAGTTCAATTAAAATAAATGACATTTTGAAAGGTTGAGGAATTTTGTGAAAAAGTCATAATTTCAAGAAAATACGCTATAATTATTTTTTTAATGCAACAACTTGGGTTCGACTCGCAAGACTGATGTTCAAATTTTGAATTCGTTTGAAATCCGAAGTTTTAAGAAAAAACACAAAAATTGCAAGTTTGATGTAAAAATTTCAAAAAGTCGAAATTGTGGAAAAAATTTATTAAATTTCGGAAAAGTCCAAAATTTGTGTTTATAATTATTTTGAAAGCATAAACGCATAATTTTGTAAAGAAGAGTAAAAATTTGGAGAGAGTACTCCAAATCTATTTTTGACAAGTTTTCGACATTTTGAGTTTCGTTCAAATGAAAAAGTCAATAAGTTGACGATGAAAATTTTTTAGGAACGTAAATCCCAAAGAAATTATCAGTGATTGACAACTGCAAGGTTTTAATACATTTGAATTGCTATCATAACAAACCTTCTGATGGAAAATTCTCATTTTTTGGATGTAGAATGGAAATTGTTACTCCTCTAGACTGTTTTATAAATTTGTGTATCTTAGTAATTCAAATCATCGTAAAAACGTGAAAGAAAATAGATTTCTGGAGGATTTTCTTTAGATTAGAAAATCTTAACCTCGCTGGATAAATAAGACGTCAAATTACCCTTGAGGGATCAACCAAAATAATCAATAAGTAATCGAGTGCCGGGTTCGCTACGTTCTCTTCTAAAAAAAAAGTAGAGCACACTTGATACATTTGAACATCCGATAAAACTGTAACTGACATAAATTGAAATGTATTATTATTAAACGGCGCGAGTATAATTAAATACCATATATGTTGCTAATTTAAAGCCGCTTCCCATTTTCGTTTTTAGATTCAAGTGTTCAGTTCATTACGACAAGCGTATTTTTGATATTAAGAAATTTCATTATCTTTGCGATTCTGTGGAGGGAGATTCAAGTGACGTTATTGAATCATTGTCAGTATCAGCTAATTATTATTATTAATTAATTATGCAAGATCGCTTTAAAATAAAAGAACAGGTCCAACTGTCCTAAACATTTTTTAATTCACAAAAACCACACAACCCGGTCTAAGACAACTAATTAACTGTATTAAAGGTTTTAGAGCTTTCGGCAAAAAAAGGGAAATAATTTTATTTATTCCCATAATAGCCGAAAAATTAAATGATCATGCAAAGCGAAAATGGCAATCAGTACAACCAGTACAGCTCTAGTTTTAATTAGAAATAGGTGCAGTAACTTTAAACAATGTCCAGCGTTGTTAAATCCAGGGTGTCGAGCAAACATCATTACTTCAGCATTAGTTAAAAAATTGTAATTTTCTTTAAAAGAGTTTGAAGTAATGTACCATATGGATCAAATCACATCTAAACAAATTCACGTATGATCTGGAATAAGATAAACAAAATCACAGAACCAACCTCAATTTTTAAGATTGATAAATTTGCCATTCAACTGCCCTCTAATGTTTTTTTCGATGATCCTGATTTCAATGCGAAATAATCTAAATAGATTCATTAACTGAAACAAGTTTATTTTGGGAGTAATTAGAAATTCCATTGAAATTTGAAAAAATTAACTTCATTTTCAAGAAAGCAAATTGGTTTGAATGCAGCTGGTCATTTAAAAGTCCATTCAAAGGAACAAAAATATGACATGCAATTCGCCCAATCAATAATACAAGAAGATTTCCGTTCCGTTTGTAATTTATCCTATTGTACTGTCAAGTAAGATCACCAAAATGTACAGAATGATAAAAAGGGTATCCATATGACACCGATTTTCAACGAGTTTTATGGCATCAGCAAAGAAGGACTTATTTAAACTTTCTGTTTAATAATGGTAACTTACGGCACCACTTGTGCACCCTTTTTTGCAGCCCGTTTCTTAAAATAGCAAAAGAAGCTGAAGAACAATTCCCATTAGAAAGTAAAATAATCAGTCGAAATTTTTATATGAACGACTTATCAACAGATTTGATCTCAGCTAAAAGTGTTAGTAATTTTATTCAGCTATATTTGTGTCCTAGTGTAAACGGGCAAGGGAATTTAGTCTCAGATACCTGAGATTTCTATTATGAAATAAATCTCTAATCTAAACGCACTCTTAGGGTTAATTCATCTGATCATTAAAATGCTAAACTTATAATACAATATATAGGTCCTTTTTATTTTCAGAGATATCGGCTGTGGAAATGTTAACTAAAAGAGCCTGTATATTATTTAAAATTTTGTTTGGATCAATTCTAATTTCAGTACTACTGAGTAATAATGTAAGATCCCCGTAATTATAAGTCTATTCTTAAGCTTTATATCTGTAATTTTGATCATTTCTTGCAATTGGTTTGCTATTTATCATATTATTAGGATTTTATTGAAGCTGCAAGACTTCAAGGGGGCTGGAATGTTCCGATTTCTTTATAAATTCTTTACCTGCTAAGGGATTGTCGACCTCTTACTTCTAAATCTTGGCCCTGTGATAAGTAGATCATATATCTTGTTTGTAAGCGGTAGCTAACTGACTTCAATATAGAGTAGTCAATAGACCATAAACAGGAAACATATTTTTTAACCACTGTGTAGTATGAGGTGCCGGTCAGGACATAATAATTTTTTATGAATATTTAATAAATCAAACAATTTATATTAAATTTGAAATTATATATTATTTCTTTCTTGCAGTATATTTAATTTCAATGAATATGGATATTTTAATCTTCTGTTAAAAATTTTATATAAATATTCTTAAATATCTCTTATAAAGATTTTATGTGATTTCAAAAATATTTATATAAAGTGTGATATATCAAGCCACCGTAGCGGGCGCTAGAAGCGCTGGAACTTAAATTAAGGTTTGAAACTTTTTTTATTTTATTATTTATTTATTTATTATTATTTTGTTATTATTATTTTTATTATTATTATTATTATTATTATTATTATTATTATTATTATTATTATTAGCAGCATGCTGTCACTTTTTATGTCAGATTTTAGTGCTATTGATAAATATGTAAATATAATCAAGATTCAGGTGGCGACAACGAAAAATAAAATTGATATATAAATAATACCATACTCCATGCCCGATTCGCGCGGCTACTATCGCCTCTCACGGTCGTTTCATGTATCACAGTTTATATAAATATTTTTAAAACCACATAAAACTTTCATATAAAATATTTAAATAGATTTATGTAAAATTTCTATCAGGAGAATATAAATATTCATTTTTACAGAAATGAAGTATATTTCAAGAACGAAACAATATATAATTTAAAATTTTACATATATTGTTTGATTTATTAAATATTCATGAAAAATAATTATGTTGTGAACGGCGCCTCATAGTGTACTGGTCCTTCGAATATTTAACAACAATCAATTTAAATACCCGAATAGTGATCGGCATCGGCAGTTCAGATTTCTAGCCCAATATTCGGAATGCAGTAGACCCGTCTAAAAATGTTTGGAAGGTGTTATCGGAAAATCAATTTTGGCGAACTATAAAGTACTTCTCCCTTATAGTCCGAAACTTTTTGAAAAAGAGCATCTTGTAATCTGAATAATTACATATAAAAATGATGAGATAAAATCTATACTTAAGATTATACAATATTAAACTTCACGAATTAAGCAACAACAAAATAATAATAATAAATAACACAAGGTTTATTACAGAATTAACGTAATACGTATTGTTGTAAATCAATACATATTTTATATAATTATTATTATTTACTACTTCGAAGATACATAGATAATTGTCGTGGTGAATTACAAGGGATGTCGGATAAAACAAGGGTCTTCGTCACTAAGATTCTAGCCTTAATAATCTAAATAAATAAAGGTTTCATATTTTAACACGATCGGTAAAGAGGTTATGAAATGATTAATTAAATTATTTTTTATAACAACTTTGAAAGTCTGCAATTCGAAAAGTAAATATTTTTTATTAATTTTTTTTCGTAATTCGTATTTATTTATCATTCCGAATCAACTGCCAACGTTGTCTTTGAAATTTGTAAATACCCTGCATAACCTTGTATGTTAAATAAAGTGTTAATTATGTTTCTATTTGGTGTTATCATTTCCAATGTCTCCGTTGGTTGCAAGGATTGCGAAATCTGTGAATTTTTATCTTAAATCTTGATTTTTTTCAAATTTCACTAGTTTTAAAATCTCGACCCTTTTTTAAAATTTCGAATTTTCCTAAACCACGATTCAACTGTGTCTGATTTAACAAAACTTGCCTTTTTCTGAAAGTATACCGGATCTCCTAATTAAAAATTTAAAAATTTTGAAAATTGTTTATTGAAAATTTTGATTTTTCTTTAAAAACTTTAATTGTTTTTTTAAAGATTTTTTCAAAAATTTAAATTGGTTTACCAAAACTTAGATAATTATTTCAATATTGGCTTAAACGCTCAAAAGGCAATAAATATTTAGCCGACAAATTTCGGCTTTTTCTCAAAATTCACTTAATTTTCAAAATTTCCTAATTAAAATTATAAATAGTGTCCAAATTTTTGCTAAATTCTTTTCAAAATTTTACTCCCTTTCTCGTAGCTTGTATTTTTTTTTGAAGCTTCGATCTTTTATTCAACATTTCTTATTTTTTTATAATTCCTTTTTGTTTTCCGAAACTTTGATTTTCTTCTCCAAATTCGTCTTTTTTTATTTGTGGTATTAATATTTGTTTCAAAACCTATATATTTTCAAAATTACAGCCTTATCTCTACTTATTCCTTAAAATTAGTCTTTTTCTTAAAATTCAGATTGTTTTTTAATTCGTGCTTTTTATAACGAGTATGCTCAAAATTTGAGAGAGATATAATTCTGAATATAATAGCTTGGCTATCAAAATGCGTTGGAGCAAGCGTTTTTGTGTTTTTTAATCTATATTGGTTTCAGACGACAAGATTTCTATATCAGTTTTTGAAGATAACCACGGACTAGTAGGTTCCATAAAAAAAAAATTTATCTTATGTTTATATTTCTCATCAAGTCAAACTATATTTCTAACCTGAAGTACAAACATGAAACAAATAGATAAAAATATCAAAAATGACAGGTTGCAATTTTTGTGCTGTGAAATGGCTGAAATATGGCGGAAGAGAGCCAGACTCTTACTATAGGGTTTCTACATGTGACTCCTAAGTACCGCCAGCGCAAGTGTCAAATGGAAATTGAATGAAACATAAACTGCGATATGCAGTAAAGTAATTGATAAAGTAAAAACTTTAAAAAAAGTGTAATATTTAAATCAAATCTAATATTGTTTAAAAGCCCAATCTTAAGAAAAAAAATTTCAGAGAACTTTAAGAAATATTCTTCATGGTAGACCCTTATTGACCGGAAATATTATAATTTTTTCAATTTATTTAACATTTCTTCGGCCCAGTTTGGAAATATTTACATTTTTATGGTTTGTTGACAATTTTCCAAATAGTTTTTGAAATGCGACTACGTGATATTTAAATTTATTGAAAACGTCATTTCATAACAGTTCACAAATTAAGAGGTTAGTTTATTCCTATTCTATGTAAAACTGTTTAGAAAATTGTCAACAAACCATAAAAATTTAAATATTTCCAAACTAGGCCGAAGAAATGTTAAATAAATTGAAAAAAACTTTAAGAATTGTCGAAATTTTAAGAAGTGGAAATGCAAAAAGGAAGAAATTTCCAAAAGTCAATATTTGTTAAAAATGTGGCAAATTTCTGAACAAGTCGAATTCAGGTAAAAAAAATGAAACTTTTAGGAATATTCTCCTAGAATTTTATTTTATTTCAATTTTCCATATCCTTGAAAATTTTCAAAAAATCTTTTTCTCAAAATGTCCAAAAATATTGTTCTCATGTTTTTAGATTTTTATTAAAATTTTGATCCAATTACGAATTTTGTAAAAAAGTCTAAATCTTGAAAAAAAATCAATTTTAAATTGAAATATCAGGAAAATGATAATATCGAATTTTGAGATAAAAGTGAAAAATTTGGAAAATAAGATGAATTTCGGACAACCTCAAATACCGCTAAACAAATTTAAAAAAATATGTGAAAAAACAAAGACTTCAAAAAAAAATCATGGTAATTGAAAATTACGTTGCAATTTCCAAAAAAATATCAAACTTTCTAGAAAATATTTAAAAGTACCAAAAAAAAATTCAGCTTCAATAGGAAAATTGAAAAAGTTGAAATTTTCAATAAATCATATTAAAAATAAAAACCTAACCTTTCTCAAAAACTTGAGAAATATATACAATCCGAAAAAGTTAAATGTTTAATACTCATTTTTGTGAAAAAACGTTATTTTCAGGAAGAGTCGAATTTTAAGAAAAAAACCGCAATTTATAAAAAAATTGTTTTTAAAATTTATAATTCAGTAAAGATGTTGAATTTACAAGAAATTTTTTTCTCGAAATCCCCAAAAATATTTTTCGCAACATTTTTATTAACATTTCGATCTAATTGAGATGGAAAAGTGAACATTTTCAGAACCATTAAACCATGTGAGCTAAAAGTTCTAATTTGTTAAAAAAGACAAATATTTAGGACAAAACTTTGAAATAAATAAACCATTTTAGAAAAAGTCCAAAAAGTATGGTTTTGAAAATAAAATCGAAATTTCAAATAGGACAAATTTTGAGGTACAGGCGAGTCTTAGGTAAAGACTTTTTTGGAAAAATTCAAAATTTTGAAAAAAAGGCGAATTTACCAGGAAAAAGAAAGGACTATAGAAATATTAAATATTGGATATTTAGACAAAGATCAAGATTTCCTGAAAAAGGCAAACTTCAGGAAACCAGTTAAAATTTAAAAAAATCAGAATTTAAAAGATCTACATTTTCATCAAAAAAATATCGGATTTTGGAAAAATATATGAAATTTTGAGAATGCTTTGAAATGGACCAAAAATTTTGCAAAGGAAATCAAATTTAAAAAAAAGTCGAATTAAAAAAAAAATAGTCAAAACCCCGAGAAAAGGACGATATTAGAGAGAACTTCTGCGAATAGGATCTTAATTTTGTGAAAAAAACGTTTAATCCCAGTGAAATTTCGAAATTTGCTGAAAAAAATCAGATTTTATCAAAATTTAGAAAAAGCAATTTTAAGAAAAAAATCGAATATTTATTTTCTCTTGATGCCTAAAGTCAGAGGAAGACAGGCGCCCAACCTTACCTCAACGGGCATTAGAAAATATCAAATATTGTGATATGCATCGAAATTTTGACAAACAAGTTCTAACTTACAGAAAGTTGAAATTTAGCAAGAAATTTTCTTCGTAATTTTTTTTCTTTCACAAAAATTCCAAAAAATAAACTTTTTTATAAGAAGATCGACCAAATTTTGAGAAAAAGGTAAACTTTAATAAACAAACTGAAATTTTCAGAATTAAAAACGTCGATATTTTCAGAAAAGTAAAATTTCGAGAAAGGGCGAAATTTCAGGAAAAATTTTAAATCCGAAATTTTGGCAGTCATGTTTAATAAAAAATGTCGAATTTTATGAATAAATGTGAAATTTCAAAAGAAAAAGACATATTTCGTAAAAAAATTGTAAAAAAGTAGAAACTTCGAAAAAATTTTTCAAGGTAGAGATGAATTCGGAGGAATTAGAAGGACCCCAATTGAATACATATAAATTTTTAGTTTACTGCATGAACAAGAGTAGGGCATGGTGGAGCGCTTGTCCCCACCCTGCCCTATTCTAGTTACACCTATGATTTTGGAAGAACTTATGTTTGCGTAATGGAAATAGCTAAAAGGGACCGCAGGTCCAGAATAAATAACGTACGACTGAAAAGTTTTGTGCGAGTTGTGTGGCAAATTTAGCAAAATAGCAACTTCAAAATTCTCAGAATTTGTTTAGAATTTTTTCCATCATAATTTCCGTCTTTTTATTTCTATCATATATTTTAATTAGGTAATTTTTTATAGTATTTTTGTTATTTTTGTTTTGTTAATAGAAACTTAATAATAAGTGTTAATCATCTTATCTAGCATTCATATTTTTCTCACATGCGGCCCACGCAAAATTTTTAATCTTGTAGTTGGCCCGCTGTAAAAAAAATTGCTCATCCCTGCTGTAAGGTATCATTTGAAAAAGCTACCTCTAAGGATCCTTATATATTTTTTTTAATAATTTTTGGTTTCTACAGAATTTGAAAAAGATAAAAATCTTCATATTTTTACTAAAAAAGTCGGCATTCTCACATAAAATTAAAGTGTATAACAGATGGAGTTGGCTGAAATAGGCAAATTATATCAGCTACTAACAAAAATTTGATATAACTCCAAGACAATTAATAATTAAATAAATAAAAGATGGTATGATATTATAAACCGTTTTCTCTTTACTTCTCTTAACCCCATGTCTGACAAATTAAGTTAAAAATTGTTTTGACCTCATTTTATTCAACGCATTTTAATAAAATTAGACAAATGTACCAAGATCGCTTTCTTGGTACATTCGTCTCAAACTATCTAGGACGATGCATATCACTCTAATTTTGTTTACGTTCGAGATACAATCAAGCATAAATAATCTCATTTAAACTATGCCAAACTGTAAAACCCTTACACGGTTAAATTTGAATATCAAATAAGGCCAAATCTCTTATAGTTTTCAATTTTAGGAAATAATTTTGTAGTGATTTTTGATACATATTGATATTCATCAAAGTAATGGGTGGGGAATATTAAGTAGATAAAAATTTCTTGTGTTACGCTATAAATAGGAAAAAACGAACCAACATAATAAATCATTACTCAAAATGAAAGTTTCTTCGGTCTTAGGAATTTTATTACCATTCTTGTTACCAAGTTATGTAAGTAGATATTAAAATCAAATTGGGTTACCTGAACTTTAAAAAATGCTTATATTCATTTTATGAAATGCAACTTATTTATTTATTTATTTCGTTTTAGGGTGAAAATTTTGCTTTAAAACCCAAGAATGAATCAAATTTAGAAATTATTAATGGTCAAGAAGCTCAACCCCATGCATACCCTTACATGGCAAAATTGTATATGGTTTTTGTAGGTGGTTACAATAATATGCAAACTCTCGAGTGCGGGGGGTCACTAATTTCGAGGAACTATGTCTTGACAGCCGCACATTGCACTTATATGAATTCGTAAGGACATCCAATCTACTTTTTTGATATTTTTAAACTAGAGTAATCTTATTTAAAGCTTAAACATATATTTGGACATATTGAAATATGCATCATAAGTACTTACCTACAATTTATCGAATATAAATTAGGTCTGTCTCGAATGTAAGGTAGGGATAATAGAACATCGATACTCACATCATTGTTAACATCGCTGTTCAATCGAACTGAGGAAGTTCGATTGAACTTCTTGAATGTTGCACAATAAGGAAATTATTGGGCAATATTTTTATCAAAATGTTTAAAAATTTAAATCCGCATTTGCCCAAAATGTCCAGATTTTCAGATTAAATTTGCAGGTTGACAGAAATGTCTTCATTTAGACTCCAGAGTAAGGTTTTTGGGTAAAAAATTACCATTTGAGAACTTAAACACAGATTTTTAAGAATAATACGAAATTTTGAAAAAAGTTTAAAGGTTAATTAAAATTCTAAATTTGAAGTCAAACTTTTTGTGCGACATTTGGAGTGTCTAATTTAAAGAGTATAAAAAACAAATTAGAGTAAATTCAACATTTATTTTGAAAACTATTGATTTATATTTTCAGTTTAGTCTATGAAATTTGATTTTCTAAAGAGTTCAAGTTAGTCATTTTTATTCCCAAAGTTTAGATTTTAAACCAGACTTTTTGAGAAATTTTATTTTATAAGTTTCGAGCTTATTCAACCTTAGGGACAAGAAAATTATTTTTAGGCCCAATTTCTTGCTTTTTATGTTATCTTTTGTTAATTTCTTGACTTTTTTATAAATAATGACATTACAAAATTGAATGCATTATTAATCTAATTACATTTTTCAAGAAAGGAATTTAAATTGCATTACTTTCATAAAAAATGTAATCTAATGTATAATTTCGCTAATTTGTTGAAAAGTAATAAAACATTCCTCATTAAAAGGAATTAGTTACAGGTACCCATTACTTTTTTAAAATTACGTTGTAATGAAGAAAGCAAATCCCTTTTTGTAATTCCATTACAATGACGGATGCTATTCCTGTCATTCTTGCCTTAGACACCTTAAACAAGGATACATTTGTAGAATCAGCTATATTCAGCTGTACCATTTTGCAACATGATACTTAAATAGTCATAATTTTGGGTTAATCGAAATCTAGTATCAGCACTTCACTACTCGGATTCAAATTCAGTCGTGCATACCGACACATTTGACATATTAAAACTCAAAACCTTAATGGGCAAATAAATGCCGTCGACTGTGCATATTTGTTATGAATGTGTTCCATTAAAAATCAGGTTTTTTATGTAATTTAAAATTTTTAATTAAAAGTGCGCTTTTTTCAAAATTCTATGTTTCAATTTTAAACTCGAAAATTCTTCTAAATTCTGACTTTTCCTTCAAGATTTTCATTTTAAAAGAAATGCTCCTTTTTAAAACGCCAGCTTTAAATTCGCAAATTAAAACATCATATTCTGTTTTAAAAGAAGGCCAAATTTTCAAAAGATCAAATTCATAAAAATTCTAAAATTCAAAAAAAATTAAATTTTTGGAGAGAGTCGAAATTTTAATAAAATTCGAAATTTTGAAAAAAATTCGGAATTCTGAAAGGAGTCAAAACTTCGAGAAACAGTTGATATTTTGATGATAAACGGTCGAAATTTTCAGAAAACGTGAACATTCTGACAAAAATTTTTAAAAAAGAAGTCAAATTTGGATAAAAGCCAAAATTTTTTAAAAAAGTAAAAATTGGAAAGTCGGGGCTTTAAAAAATAGTCATAATTTTAAACAAAGGTCGAAATTTTCAAAAAATGTGCAAATTTTTGAATAAGGTGAAAGTTTAAAAAACAATTCAAAATAATCGAATTACCAAAATAAAAGGAAAATTTTAAAGCGTCGAAATTTTAAGCAAAGTTTGAAATTTTGAGTCAAAATTTAGACAAATTAACGAAAGATTTTAAATTTTCAGAAAAAATTGAAATTTTAAAATAAGCCGAAGTTTTGGAAAACAGCGAAATAACGAAAGAGTTGATATTTTAAAAGTAAGTCCAAAGTTGAAAAATGTGGACCTTTAAATAAAATTTAAAAATTTGAAATTCGATATGTTGGAAATATAATTCACCAATTTTCGATAATCTCTAGTGTAAATTTCATTCATGTTTTATTGTCTCTTATTATTATTGAGTCACAAACAGCGGTTGACAAACAACGATCAAACGCAATCACTGCTTGGGGCAATCTACAGGGATGTCGTAAACCATTAGAGATACAAAGAAGCTTAAATGGGCAAAGGAGTGCAGAATTTAAATGCTCAATATTATTCCGCTGAGAAAACAATTGAATTTCAGTTGGTCTTGATTGTATTTGAAAAAAAGCTGAAAATCGCCATTTTTGAAAATCAGCTGTAACTTGTTTATTGGGAGTTCGATTGAAAAATTTTAAAGCCTATAATTAGTTGTTTTTTGAGACCTTTTCACCAGTATACATTATTTTTTTCTAAATTCAACTGTTTCCGAAAAAATTATGTCAACTTTGTTATTTCTAATGAACGCCATATTGGATTTTATCATTTTCAAATTTGGCATATTTTTCTGATTAATTTAATGTATGTTATGTCATACTTTAAATGTTGCAAAGTCGGTTAAATGAACTAATTTTGTATTTTATAACAAAAAAATTATAGTAGGCTACTCAAGTGCCATAACTTCTAATAATTAAAAACGCAGTTTCTAAAAAAG
This sequence comes from Dastarcus helophoroides, assembly GCA_028583605.1. Taxonomy (NCBI): domain Eukaryota; kingdom Metazoa; phylum Arthropoda; class Insecta; order Coleoptera; family Bothrideridae; genus Dastarcus; species Dastarcus helophoroides. The sequence continues at coordinate 54,443,479 of CM053325.1, read as the reverse complement.
GAATAATTATTATTTAAAAACCACAAATACTGTTACAAAGTGTATAGTATTGTTACGGGCTTATCGGTTCGATGGAAATACACGTGCTAGATTATACCCACTTTATTACTGAACTCAACAATTTACAATTAACTCACTTCTACTAACTCACTAATTGCACTGATTCTAACTGACTGACTCGAGGGAAAACTGACCGCCTTTTTATAGTTTCGGCCCGCGTCTTCCAGAATTTTCGGCAGATAAGGCTTATCGAATGCCGAAACTTCTGGAACGCTTATCTGCCGTTTGTTTCGTTATCGCGGCCGCTTTCCCCTTATCAGAACCTTCTAGAAACTTTTTTTTTTATTTACTAAATTCTCCAATTCTATTCTAAATCCTATTTCATCTATTTACATTGCGTTACAGTATTGAAATATTTATTAATAATCGTAACGTGCAAGATTCCCTTTAAATTACATAATTTTTACAACATTGTAAGGGCTTTTTTTTATTAAGGACGACTTTCCCATCGCAAGTGCGCGTTCTAGACTTCTCTAGAAGTTAAATACTTTAAGACAGATAATGTACATAAATATGAAAATAATTTCTAATATCAGGTTGTTAGATATTTTAAGTTACACGAATAAATACATAATGTTTAAAAAATTTTTGTAAACATTGTCGATAAAATTCTTAAAACAAATAACAAATTTGACGTAATTTTCTCGTAAAAATTTAAATTTAGAAAAAAATAACTTTCACCAGTAAGAAGGCTTTGAAAAACATCTTATTCGGGTTTTTAAATTTTTTCAATCGGATTTCAAATAAACAGGTTACAGGTGATTTTTAAAAATGGCGATTTTCAGTTTTTTTTAAATATAATCAAGACGAACTGAAATTCAATTGTTTTCTCAGCGGGTACAAAATTCTGCACTGCTTTGATTATTTAAACTTTCTTGTATCTCTAATAGTGTACGAGATCTTTATAGTTGAAATCAAATTTGGTTCAACCTGTATAAAAGATTGCCAATCCTTAACAAAGGGTTACAGAAAATCTAGGAATGTGAAAGGAGTAACTGGTAAAGAAAAAGCCAATAAAACATAAATCAAAAATGTTTAATAAAAATTGAAGTAAGATTTTTAAAAAATGTCATTCAGAAAGTTTAAATCTTGAGAAAAACCCGAAATCTTTCAAAATATTCAAATTTTTAAAAACAAATCTTTTAAAAAAGGCAATTTTGAAATAATTAAAAAGAAATCTATAAATTTTTGATAAGAAAGGAAATTCAAAAAAATGTGGAATTTTCAAAAGTAAGTCAAACATCTTAGAAAGGTCGAAATTTTTCAAGAAATTCAAAACTTCGAGATAAAGCCAATGTATCAAAAATTAATCTAAATTTTGAAAAGGAGTCGAAGTTTAAAAATGTTGAAGTTTCGGAAAAAGCAAAAAAAGGTCCAAATTTTTAAAATTAATTTAAAATTTTTGTGAAAAAGTCAAACATAAGTGAACATTCCAAGAAAATTCGGAATTTCGAAAAAAGTAGATATTTTCAAAAATCAAAATTTTCAACAAAGTCGAAATTTTGAAATAATTTAAAATTTAAAAAAACTGGAATTGTCCAATCAAAATCTACTTCTTCAGAAACAATGAGGATTTTCAAAGAGTCAATATTTTAAAATATAAGTCGAAAGTTTTAACAGAACTCAGTATTTAAAAAATATATATATAAATTTTCAAAGAAATGGACATATTTAAAAGAAGTCGATATTTTTCAATAAAAAATGTCGAAATGTTTGAAAGTGATCCAAATTTTGGAAAAAAATAAGAGAAAAGTCGAAATTTAAAAAAAAATGGTAAAAATTTTGAATAGTCGGAATTTTCAAAAAAGTCGAAGTTACGAAATCTAAATTTTGAAAAGTTAGACGAAATTTTCATTAAACAAAATCGATTTTTTTAAAATTTAAATGTAATTGAAAATGTAGTTGATTTGTAATTAATTCCTTTTTCTAAGTAATGGGTAATTGAATTACTTTTTAAGCAACGGTTATGTAATTCGAAGTAATTGTATTTCTTTTTCTGAAAGAGTAATGGCTAATGCAATGATTCCTTTCTAAAAGTTATTTGCCCAGCTCTGAATGACAGTAATAATTTCGAGTTTACCTCAGTTTTTTTTTTAATTTAAACTCTAATTTAGAATAATTTAAAAATCATTGAAATGTACAAATATATTTTAAAAAACTTAAACTTCGTGTTTTCAGACAAAATTTTAGAAAAAATAATGAGTTCTAAGCCAAAATTGAGAAAGGCAAAAGTTTTGAATAACTGAAATTTCAAAGAAACTACTCGGATTTTATTTAAAGTACTTTTATCAAATTTTGATTTTTATTGCTACACTTAAGTTTTCTCTTACAATTCCTGTTTAAAAGTGGAAATTTCAACGACAAATAACATCAAAGAATGACTCAAAATCTGGTTGTTTTCCAAAAAAATACTCTCTTCAAAATTTTGATATAATTTTTAGATTTTTGATTTAATTGTCAAAGTGTCGAAGCTAGCACGAAAATTTAAAGCCAAAATCTCAAATTTTTTATTAAAGGTCTAATTTTTCTAGTCTTTATTTTTAAGAATCTAAGTTTAACATTGAAAATTGTACTGTACTTTCAAATATTTTCCATTTAAATACGCATTTTGTGATTTTTTTACAAATTTCAGCATAAATTTAAATAAAAATTTTGTCCCCTGAAACAAAGAAGGAGTAAAATACACAACAATGCTTTGTCTAAGGCAACCATTGTTGTGTTTTTTTATCTTTTGTGGTTTAAGGAGACAAGATTTGTATTTTAATTTTTAAAGGTAAGCAAGGACCAGTTCGTTCCACCAAAAAAAATATTTTAGCATTTCTCTAGAAATTCCAACCACTTATTACAACTTTTAGATTACTCTTAATTTCAAGTTTTAATTTCCTAGCTACCAGAAACAAAAAAGTTTTGCTAAAAAAAAGTTTAAGTGAGCTATAACAAGAGACAACTTTAACATATTTCCCATATTTTACTTAAAAATTTAAGTGAGATACAATAGATGTCTATGAAAGTAAAATACAACCTAGACTGCAAATTCATGCAGCCCTTTCAGGCATGTACAGTGAATCATAGGTAACTGAATTACCAACAGTTGAAACACTGCCACGTAGCGAAGCGGTTGCTCTCTAGGAAAGTTCCCAGAAGACAAAGACCACAGACCAATAGGTTTAAACATTTATTAGATTCGAAGTTTGAAAACCAAAGACCGGTTTTGATCTTGTTAGATCTCGTTAGTTTGGTATATCCAACTCGAATGCTAACAAATGTTTCGACAAGTAGGTACTAAAGAATCAACGAACGTCAAGCGTGTAACTCTCAGACCACCGCCACCTATTGGTCCATAGAGAAAACTATGGCCATCGCCAACAATGTCGTATGCAAGTAGAACACAACCTAAACTACAAATTCATGCAGCCCTCCAGGCGTGTTTAGTGAATCATTGGTAGCTGAACTATCAACAGAACTACCAACGAGATCTAATAAGATCGAAACCGGTCTTTGGTTTCCAAACCTCGAATCTAATAAATGTTCAAACCTATTGGTCTGTGCATTAGAGATACAATAGAATTTAAAATTTTCCGCTGTTAACATTTTTTTCATTT
>CM053325.1:54416117-54439717 GCA_028583605.1 Dastarcus helophoroides | reverse complement strand
TAGTGCTATTTTTAAATATATGTTAAATAATAAAGAAGAAGAGAGCATCCTTGGCGTAATCTTCTAGTTGGTTCATCAGGTGAGAGTTTCTTCCATTATTTACATATGCCTCATTGTCTTTGTAGAATTCCTTAATTATTCTGATTATTCGCAGGTCCGTACCCGCCAATTCTAGTGCGTCCCTTAATTTCATCCTGGGAATTGAGTCATAAGTTTTTTTCAAGATCTATGAGCCCTAAATAGGTTTCTTCTAAATATAAGTTTTTTTTTTTGTAATTTGTCGTATTATAAATAAATTGTCCACACGTAACCGGCCGGCTCATATCCACTCTGATCTTCATTTATTATGTGTCCTATATTTTTTTGTATTTTCAGTTTAATGAATCTACCAAATAATCGGCTCAACATGCTATTAAAACTTAGCTATTAGGTTCCAAGCGTTTGCCTTTTTTTAATATTGAGGCTAAGTATGCCGTTTTCCATGCATCTAGTAGTCGATTTTCTCGTAAGCACATATTTATTATGTTGGTTATTTAATCCAATAAGATGTTTCCACTATATTTGAGCATTTCGGTCATGATTTCTCCCAATCCTAGGGGCTCTGTTGTTCTTTATATCTTTTATGGCTTGAATAACTTCCTGTCTTGTAATCCTTAGATTTTCGTCTCTGCTTCTTCCCTCTTCTTGTTGTACATCAGCCCTAAGTTCTGTATGTTCTTCTCGGGTTTTTACTTAAAATGATTCGTAGTATGTTGTGCAGTTCCTCACACTTATTGCGTTTCTATTCTTTAAATTTCTGTTAGTCTTCATTAATTTAAGACATTTCCATGCTTAAATTGATTTGGATCCTCCTATTTTGCTTTCTATTTCAGCACATTTACATTCCCACCAAAAATTCTTGTCTGTTTTTATACGTCTTCTCATCATTGTTGGAATTTCTTTATACTTGTCTCTATTCCTCTGAGTTCGTTGGCTTAGTCAGTTTTTGTATGCTTTATACTTGTACTAATATTCTTAATTCTTCTGACATCCATTTATCGTCACTTCTCTTTTTATTTCTTTTCATCTTCAATCCAAGAGCTTCCTTTGCGGCTTAGTGTATTGCTTTTATAATTCTTCTATTATCTTGTGGGTTTGCTTTAGTTTTTCTTCCAGTCTTTTTCTATACAGGGTCCGAATGCTTTCTTCGTTTAAGAGATAATTGTTATATATCGGGTTCAGCTCGTTATTGAATATTATGCCCGTTTTATCTTTCTCTTTCTTTTCTTTATTTATGAATAAATAATTGATTTTTGACCTTACCCAATGATGGTCTGATTCACAATTAGCACCTTGCTTAATAGCTACATCTGTTATTATTTCTGTGCTCGTTTGTCTTATTATTATGAAGTCTATTATAGATTTTTGATTTAAGGAAGGTCTTTTTCAAGTGCAGTGGTTTTTTTTTTGTATTGAAAAAAGGTGTTGTTTATTTTTTGGTCATATTGTTTACAGAGTTCAATAACTTTATCTCCGTTATTATTTGTTTGAGGATCTCCATATTTCCTCATAACTTCGTCAGTGTCGCTAGTACCCCCTTTTCCATTAAAGTCTCCTACTAGATGAGAGATTGTATCCTTCTACTTTTCTCTAGTTGTTCACTGACAGATCAGTAGAATTCGTCCTTTTCTTGGCCGGGGGGAGTCTTCTGTTGGAGCGTATATTACTATTATGCATATGTCTCTTGCATAGCGTTTGACTTTAATTTTAACAATTCTTTTACTAACATTATCCCCTCTTATGTTCTGTGCGATTTTCTTTCTAATTATGTTTATTTACTTCGGACCATATGTGTAGATATCCCTTTAACTTCTCTGTTTCTTTTCGTTTCTATTTAGTTTCGGATAGACACATCACGTCAAGGTTAAATCATACCTTAAAAGGGAAAAACCGGAACCGTTATATTTACAATCTCGTGTCGGTCCGTCAAAGATGTGCAAAGATGTTTTTCTCGAAAGCTATGTAACCTAGAAATTTTAAATCTTGCACAGCCTTAGTTCTTGAAGACCCATGCAAATACCGCCAGTCAACGACTGGAAAAAGAAAATATTTTATAATAATATTGGAAGGTAATTTGGTCTTCGATAAATCAAGTTTTAGTATTAACTAAAACTTAAAAACTATTAATATTGTGTGAAATATAAGAATCTTAAAATATTTCTTTTATAATTTTTAATCCAATCGTCTTAAATATTTAGCTTGAAATATGTCAGAAATCACCGTTTCTCCTTGTTGTCCGAGGTTTTTTAATTTTAATAGGATGAGAGATATTGGGCCATAGATCATGGGAAAACTGAGGGTTTGTTCGATATTATAACAGGTGTAAAAAATATTTCATGGAAAAATAGGTCCTTGCATTTTAAGGCTTTTCACTCATTTAGTAATAATATTTTTTTAATAAAAAACTTCAATTAGAAAAATGGAATAGAGATCTAAGTTATATATTACATTATTTCATTTAAATGAATATTTTTGGAGTTGGCACTAGTTCACGCAACGCAGTAATTGCGGTTGGAATCGAACATTTTAGCGCGATCTGAAGCGATCTCATAAACTGTGCTGGTCATCGACTTATAGCAAATTGCAAATAAATATTTTTTTACCTGGGACATTATCAACACAGTTATCATTTCCATAAATATGGGGATTGATTGTAGAAAAAAGTGTGTATATCTGAAAATAGACAATAGTTTTTAATTATAACACAAGAAAATGTGGATAAAATTCCAAATTCACACGTAAGTAAAAGTGATATAATTTGATCTACTGACAATTCACTAAATTGGTACGAAACCTTAATTGTGTGAGCCCGACTGGCTCTTGGTTAAATTTTTTCTCTAAATTTCGACTCTCCTTTCCAGATTTTTTCTCATAATATAGCAATTCTTTCGCGAATTTTTCCAAAAATGACTAGTTTTAATTTTCAATAACATTTCAACGTTTAAAAAATAGTATATTGTGTATCTAGTTGTAAAAGCAATGCATTCCTAGACGACGATGTAAATTATGACTGAGGCGTTAGCCGCAGTGTTTCACGAATTTTTTGTTCTTGTCCTGCTCTTTCTTGTTCTTGCCTTGTTCTTGCTGCAATAATAAGACGACAAATTACTGAGGCAGAACAAGTCAAGACAAGAAGTTCTTTTAACAAGAACAAAATTTCTTGTCTGGAAACTAGCAAGAAGCAAGATGCCGTGCTTATTTCATTTTTTCTTAATAAGCAATCCTCTATATTAGTGTTTTTTAAACTTTTTTAAAAAAACAACCCCTTTAAAAGTAAAAAATTCTGGCAACTCCCCAAATTTTGAAAAAAAAAATGAACTCCAGATAGAAAATAACAATGTTAAATTTATTTAAAAAATTACACTGTTTAAGCAGATATCGCGAATTAAAAAACTCTCATTTTTCCTAATATTTTACATTGTTCCAGAAATCTTGAGTGTCTTCCAAATTTTTAATTCCATTTTCAAATCTCCAATTTCGCAAATTCGTAAATTTACCGATAGTAAATTTAAAATTGAAATTGAAATAAAAAATTTAGGTAAATAGTTTATAATAATTTAAGAAAAACTTATTTTTTTATAAAAATTTGAATTTTTTCCCAAATTATTGAAATTTTCGGTTTTAACTTAAAAAATGTGATTTTATTTAAACGCAGTAAAAAATAAGAGAAGCTTTTTTAAATTTTGGCCTCTAAGGGGATAAAAATAAGCATTAAAAGCTATGCAATTTTCAGGTAATGAATAATACTCACGATTGTATTTAAAGCTTCCCACAGGCGTTAACTAATTATCAATTTGAATGCATTACATTATAATATTATTATTATTTTCCCTGACACGGGGCATAAGAATAAGTTATTCTTGTATTCAAATGAAATGTCTAAATTTTGAGTGTCTTTTTGGCAAATAGTAGTTTTTCCAATTCTTAATAAAGTTCTATTGTTTTGAATTTTTCCCGAAAAAATAAGCTTTTGGCACTAAAACTAGAATGTCAAGTAAGAGAAGACTTAAACTTCAGATTTCGCAAATAGGGTATATATGTCGCAGGTATTTAAAATAATTCAGTTTTTAACTTAAAGCTTGTACCCTTTGGTGAACACCACCAACTAAAAACACCATCAAAAATTTTGCTATTTCACTGGAAGAAGTTAGTCGTGTCCCTAAAAGAAACTGCGCATCAGACGAATAAGTAAAATAAAAGTAATTTTTCTATATGACTGACATAAATTAGTCTTTTATTTAAGCGACGGCTTTGGTTTAGGCTTTTTAAAAAACATTTTAAAATCTGTCCATTGTTATCGTTAATGGAAATGGTAAGTAGGTACCAACTAGATAAAAGATCAAAAAAGTTATTTATTGTGGGAACAGTTGTTAAAAGAAAACAAGATCATTATCAAAACTAGAAACAAAAATATTTAAAGCGACAAAATATAATATCAAAAATTCCTCGAAAGCATTTCGTAACATGGAAGGGAACCCAAATTATCTATTGTTGTTAAAACTTCGTAAATTGTAAACACTTTATTTCAAACTTATTTCGGAACACTACGATTAGCATTTACTTAACTATCTAATTATATGCCTATCTGACTATCCAACTGACTGCCCGAGGGAAAGATGACCGCGTATTTATATCCTTCCGGTTTTCGGGAACGGATCTCCTTACAGATAAGACTATCGCTTGCGGAAAAGTCTGCAGCGCTTATTTGCCGTAGGATTCATTCTCGCGGCCGCTTCCCATTGACAAACGTTTCGGGAGAGTTCCTTATACTACACAATCACTAATTCAAATTTTATAAATACATTTTGTTACACTATTAACTAAACCGTTCTAACTTACTCTTTCACCCCCAACAAGCACAACTAAATAATCTTAAAGAGCCGTCCTGTACTTGTTGATTGCAGTAGATTGGAAGACAAGATTGTTCCAAATGACCATCTTAATTTCCAAACTTATCCCCACTATATTTACTTCTACAGGATATATTTTTATAGCGTAACGCTAGTCAATTACGTATTTGTAGACCGCAAAAATGTCTGAAGTGAAAACCATCTATCTGCTAACAAAATAAACATACTGTTATGCGCTTTATCGGTTCGAATTGATTCACACGTGAATTGAAAATAATTCCCACTTTATTACTAAACTAAACTTGGATCACCACAATTGAACAATTAACTCACTTATTATTGACTTCTACTTACTCTATAATTACACTGATTCTAACTGACTTACTCGCTGCTCCTGGCTTCTAGAACTTTTCGGCAGATAAGGCTTATCGTTTGCCGAAATTTCTGGAACGCTTATCTGCTGTTTGTTTCGTTATCGCGGCCGCTTTCCCCTTATCAGATCTTTCTAGAAACTTTTCTTATACACTAAATTCTACAATTTACATTTCGTTACAATACAAAACCTAAAAATATGTAAATTTATTCAGCATTTTCAATTCTCTCAAAATTGACATTTTTCTTAACATTTTTTGTGAAATGATTTACGTTATTTAAATTTTATGTAAATAATATTGTTGTAAACTTCAGCTAATAATTTTGCGCCAAATAAAATTTTAGAATACCTTGAGTAATATCTTGTATTTTTTTAATGTCAAATACTTTCGCCATAATATTTTTGTAAACTAGTGGTCCAACCTTTGGTTCTTCTAATAGCTCAGAGGTAAATATATTTATTTTTTAATTTTCCAACATTATTTTCAGCACTTACCATTTGACCCTAAACACACAGTTTAAAAAGTTTAGTTTTTAATTCCAATATTTTCCAAAATTTAGATTACCATTCCAAAATTTGAATTTTTGTTTATAAATTTTGGGTGGATTTTCGAAACCTGACGTCTCCAATTTTTATTATCTTTACGTCTTTTATAAATGAAGCAGTTTTTTAACTGATTGTGTTGCAATTAATTCTGAACCCGTTGTTATTGCTCAAGCGCAAAACAAAAAAAAACCAGTAAAAACAAAAAAAAAAGAAAAGTTTCTTGCTCGCAAGACAAGGATCGAACCAGAAGTTAAAAAACTTCTTGTCTTGCGTGACAAGATAAGACAAGAAGTTATCAGTAAGACAACTTTTAAGATTTTCTAAAAATGGCTAGCTTTACTTTTTCCTAAGATTGTGATTTTAAAACAATAGTATAAAGTGAAAAAAAGTAATTTTACTGAACGAGTACAGCGTTTGAGTACGAACGAGCGCAGCATGCGAATAATTCAAATATATACCAGTTTAGTAAATCTACTTTTCTCATGAGTTTGCTTATAGTAGTTTTTCGCATTTTGTGATAGTTGCAAAAAAATAATTAAAGATATGAAAGCATCACAGAGTTAGAAATTTAAATGTTTCTCTTGATTATTTCGGCAACTTAGTAACCTGACCCAGCTTTATTGATTTACATAACAATAGTTAACAAGTGTCATTTTTGTGAGTGAAATTTTTGTTTAAATTACACATAAATAATTATTAAAAATGAGTCTTGCTCTTAAAGAAAATTTAGAAAATTGTGCCCAACACATTTTAAAGGCTATAGAAGCGTCTTTGCGCATAGTTTATGTTCAACTGTGTTTAACTGACAGTGACGGTTGCTATGTGGTAAAGTGTGCATCTATGCAGTAAAGCGTCACGTAACGATTTTGAGTTTAGTAAAGAAGCACACTATCTGTCAAAATGCGAAAAAAATGTTTACTTTCTTCTCGAAATTTCAATTTATATTTCGTAATTTGGAATTAAATTTATGGATTTCATTTACAAACATATTTTTGTTAATAGTTATGATGTTTTTCTGAAAATATTACCCTTAAATTGACTATTTACTATTTTTCCGAAAATTTTAACTTTGGATTTAAAATTTTGAGAAATGTTTATTATATACATTTCAAGCTTTTTGTGGACGTTTTATCGCTATTTTTAATTTTTTTATAAAAATTTGATGTCTTTTACTTTTCTTCGAAATTACAGATTTTCGAAAAAAAAAATCGATTTCACAACATTTTCGCTTCATAATTGAAATTTTCAATATTTTTGTCAAAATTATTAGTTAGCATTTAGAACTGTAGAAAAATTATCATTTTTTTATATAACCCCACCTTTTTTTATTTCGAATTTTATCTTTCAAAATTTCATTTTTAAATTGCTTACGTTTATCCTAAAACACAGACCTAAAAAAAATTCGAATTATTTACCAAATTGTAACTTTTGTTTAAAATTTCAATTCTTTTCTCGAGGCACTTCGACTTTTTGCACGAAACTTTAGGTTTCAAATAGGGTTACTTGACTAGTTTCTAAATTAAACCCAACTTTGGTATTTTATTTTAACCAGTGGGAATAAGCTTACAAATTTATTTTGCATATAGCGCTATACTTTTCATAAATTTACGAAACTTATTAGTTAAAAATATCTGCAATGCATCGAGTGAAAACGAGTTTTAAGATTTCAATTTAAAAATAATATTTAAAACACTGAATGAAAAGTTAATTTTTTGCTAACAATTTATTTTCTCGTTAGTTATAATTAATTATCTATCTTTACGTCAGTGTTTGCTTCTATCCAATCCAAGTAGCTAGCTACTCTGGTGAAAACTCCCGCTCCATAGGGAGTTTCGCAACGAGCTAGGCCATGGGATACAATACCAATTTGGACTCCGTTAATCACCAATGGGCCACCAGAATCTCCTTTGCAGGCTCCTTTGTTAGGATCAGCACCAGCAGTGCACAATTTAGTATCGTCCATATTTGTCGGCAAAATTTGACCACACACGGAATTGTGCGCAACTGGCACCCGAACTACCCTCAGTTTAGTAGGCAGAAATCGATCGTAATCATGCATTTTTCCCCATCCGGTTTCAGTTGCAATTTGACCAATGTAACTGGCATTAACTTGGCTCTTTTTGGGTAGGGGCATTAATCGGATAGTGTTGCTTTCCTTTACCAAAGTAGGCAATTTGATTACTGCGATGTCATTGTCAAAATTTTGGCTTCTGAAATTCTGATGAGACACCCAGGAACTGGAATTTAAACGGATACTGTCAGGTTCCAGAAGTGAGACATCGTGAGCACCGAAAATTAAATGGACGTGGTCAACTGCGTAACTGCAAAAAATAGTGTTAAAATGGAGTCACTGATTTAACATTTATAGGTTTCTACCCAGTTATAAATAGGCAGTGAGCTGCAGTCAATACGTAACTTTCCGAAATGAGGGATCCTCCACATTGTTGAGTTAGTTGGCGGATGTTATTGGTGAAAATTATAATAAGTTTGACGGTGTATGGATAGGCGTGGGGGACAGCTTCATCTCCGTTTACGATACCAACTTCTGGGACCACGGCCTAAATAATGTATTATTATCAATAAAAGTATCAGGAACAATTTAAATAATTGATTTTATAGCGTGGCAGCAAATTTTAGAAAGTCTTCCAGTAATGATCGTTTCAACAAAATACTGCGTTTAGCTATCATTATGAAAAACAAAGCTTCGATGGACAACTGAAAAGCATTTTGTTTGCATAAAATGTATCTCACAATACCTACGTTTTATTTGTTAAATACCAGAGATGTATAGGTATGTTAAACCTACTAGAACTACTTCTTTAGATAAAATGTACTTTTTGTTTCATGCTACTGACGTATACCTTCGAAATACAAAATTATAGAAAAGTTAATACAGGGTCTCAATTAAATCAATAAATTATCTGATCTTGTTTAAAATAAAAAAATAATTTTTCATCTTGTTTTTTTTAAATGTTCCTTTTTAAATTAAACAGCGAAAGAAATAAGAAATAACTTACCTGGTAGGAATAAGTGATTAAGCCACACAACAGTAAGAGAGTTGGCAGGATCATTTTGGTTTTACTGAAGATCTTTTTGAAAATTTACTAGCTTTTATCCTGGTTTCTAGCTGCGAGGGGCAATCGATAACATCGAATTGCTCTTAAGATATAATTGTTCGATACCCCGTATTAGATAAAGAGAAAGATTCATAGAAAAAGCCTTTGCACGTTTTGAAGTTTCCAAAGCACTTTTAACTGGCCTACTTTGTTTGGATCTTAATCAATACAAATTAGATAATTAGTTGTCAGCAATTTTTTTAAGTGGTAGGGCAGCTGCTTCTTACCCTAGAGACTCATAAGCAAGTTTTTCTAACAAAAACAAGTATTCGATTGGTTAATTTTCGAAGAATTTCACATTATCTAGAAAATGAAGTTGCGATATCTTTTTTGACATGTTTTCGGAAATTGTAAGATATAGTATACTTAAGTGCTCGCGAAATTTTATGATTGTTCATAACGCATGACTTTTTCATCAGCATTTCAAGCGTTTAAAATCCACTGCTTAGAAGAATGACAAGCAAATATTTGGAAGAATGATATTCTAGGATTTGAAGATCCATTGCATACTAAAGTTTTTGTCTTTCATTAAAAACATTTTTTTCTGAGAAGCTGTTTTCGAACCATCAGTCGGACGTCAGGTAATCCGATTTGATCTAGAAGGGTCCACAGAAAAAATCCTTTTTTTTTCATTCTAATGCTCAATATTACGTTTACTCTCAACTATGGCTTAGTAAAATATGTTCAGCTATTTGTGAATGTGCTTTCAACATAGTTTGAAATCTTTGGTATAAATACCAAAGCCACTTTGGCAACTTCTTAAGACAAGTATTATTCTTAAATAAAATTTTGACAACTACCCTCACAAGGTTAATGAGCACATGAAAATTTAAAATAACTCCTTACTGCGGCAAAACTATTGAAAATAATATTAGTCAGAATCTAGCGCAGTAATCATGATTTATGCCAATCATTATAATTTAATAATGCTATTGTACTTGTTATGTGTCACACGCCTAAGGTATTCCTAAAGATTATACACAGTAGAATTATCAAGAAACTAGAAAATTAAATTGGTAACACAGAGTTTGGCTTAAGAAATGGTACAGGCTAGGGTTTGTCGGTTTTTAAAAACCGGGTTTAAAAACCGGTTTTTTGGAGAAAATTATGAAATTCGAAAACCGGTTTTTTAGTAGAAAATATCGGTTTTCAATGTATGAATAACATTTAAAAAAAAATTAAAAATGACAAATGTAGCCAAATGTACCAGATTGATGAAAACACTGTTGCAATAAAATGCTTACTTGCAAAGGATCAAGCATACGCAGTCTACATAATCATTTGAAAACAGTGTACGATAAAATAACCGAGAAAAAATCATCTGATGACGGCCCGAGTTCACAAACAAGTACACAGCCCTGTATTCTTAACTTTGTGAAAAGGACTAGTTTAAAAGAAATTGTATCAAAGCTTGCTGCATTGGATGGACTATCTATTAATTGCATAACAAATAGCTCGTTTATACGAGAGTCATTGCAACAACGAAATTATTGCTTACCACAAAATAATTCTTGAGTTATGCATCTTATTTTTAAGTTTTATGAAACTATAAAAAATAAAACCATAAATGAATTAAATTGTATGAAGAATAAAGGGCAAACATTTTCTATAACTATAGATGAATGGACTAGTAAAGGAAATCGAAGATATTTAAATATTAGCCTACATCAACTTGAAACTAAAATTTAATAAGTATGTATGCATAAACTTTATTTACTCTTGTCTTTCGGCTTTGATTGTAATTTACATTATATAATACACAGTTATATATTTTCTAATTGTTTTTAATAAGTATCCATCTGTATCTAATAACATTGTTTTTTTAAAAAATAATATGGTTATTATAAAAATATGAAAATATATTGTTTTTATTTATTCGAACCCTTTGCTGAATAACTCGTTTCACTATTATAAAAATATTTACATCCTTATATGTGAAAATTATGCGTAAACAACGAATAATTGTTTTTAAAGTTAATTAATCCTGGTCAACTATTATTTCTTTGTTCTACTAAATTGCATAAAAAAATGTTACTATCAATAAAATTGAACAGTAAATAATTTCAGTCAAAAACTGCTTTTAATCACTCTAAATTTTCTGTTAAAATTTTTTGTTCGAATTATAGAATATTTTAGCAAAACATTTTTTTATAAAAATTCGAAACCGGTTAAAACCGGTTTTCTGGAAAAATTACTATTCGAAAACCGGTTTTCTAAAATGTCGGTTTTCGTATAAACCCTAGTACAGGCACAAGGGAGGTCTTGTTTGGTCTAAATATACCAGCTGAAAGATGTCTTGATATAAACCACAACATGTATTTGTGCTACGTAGACTTTGTAAAATCCTTCGATAAAATCCAAAATGACAAATTGATAGATATGTTAAGAAGTAAAAACATTGGCAGTCCTGATGTGGAAATAATATCTCATTTATATTGGAACCAAACTGCCAAAATCAAAGTGGACGACCAATTGATCGAAAGCATGAAGATTTATAGAGGAATCCAACAGGGCTCTGTGCTATGGCCAATGCTTTTCAAAGTCTATGGTGAAGTAATATTTCGAGAGGCGCTATCGAAATCTGCAGAGGGCAGTAACTGTAAACGGGAAAATCTTCAACAATTTATCTTTGCGGATGATACAGTAAAAATGACTGATTTGCAGAACCCAATGCAGCACGTTAATATACACTGTAAACAATATGGACTTAGGATCAATCTAAAGAAAACCAAGTATATGATTATTACCAAATCAATAATTGGAAACGCACAACTGAGGGTTGGAAACTCGGACATTAAAAGGGTAGAGGAATACAGATATTTGGATACATGGATAACGTCAAACATAGACTAAACAAAAGAAATAAAGGCACGTATTGAGATGGCACGTATGTCGTTTATCAAACTTAAACAATTCCTATGCTGTCGTGATGTAGACCTAAAATTGCGATTAAGAATACTCTGGTGCTGCGTATTCTCCATCAATATTTACGGTTTAGAAGCATGGACAATAAAACGAACACACAAATAAATTGACCGCTTTTAAACTTTGGTGCTATAGAAGGATCCTACGAATATCTTGGACCGATAAAGTGACAAATATAAAAGTAATGAGGGGGATAGCAAATGAAACAGAAATCATCATAACTATCAAAAAAAAGGAACGTCGAATATCTAGGACATGTAATGAGAGGACAGAGATACGACTCGTAAGGCAAGGAAAAATCCTAGGAGAACATAATGTCGGTAGGCGCAGAATATCCTGGCTGAGGAATTTAAGAGAATGGTTTGGATGCAGCAGCGCAGAACTATTCAGAGCGACGGTCAACAAAGTTCTTATAGCCATGATGGGTTTCAACCTTCCATAGGAAAGAAGAAGAATACTTGTTATTACATATAACTGTGTTACATGCTCTTGGTGACTACTGTTCCTAACCGCCGAAATCTCTTCAACTTGGTAGTTAGAAGCACTCACCATTTGCGGAGTCCGTTCGTTCCGTTAGAGGAGTAGGTTTATTCTAAGTTAGTTCGACCCACAAGTGTAGTTCAATGCCGGAAGGGATATTAGCCCTCGAAGTAGTTGTTTCTTGTGAATCGGGTTTCAAATATTTAAATTTTTAACACAGTAAATTGATGATGAAACGTCTATTCATGTTGAAATTTTTTTATTTTTCTTTTTCGTATTTAAAAAAAAAATACTTTTAAGTATTTCTTCCCCATTGTTCCCTTTCCATGTTATGCACTGCTGACGAGCTCAAATGAAAGCGAAACATCGATGTCCAGTGCTACAACTTTTTTATGTATTTTTTTAGATTTTCCTAATTTATCAAAAAACATTTTTTTCCATATCCAATTTTGGTCTCCTATTTTTCATTATTCCTATTCTATGTAAAATAAACTAACATCTTAATTTGTGAACTGTCATGAGGTAACGTTTTCAATACATTTAAATATCGTAGTCGCATTTCAAAAACTGATTAGAAAACCATAAAAATTTTAATATTTCCAAACTGGGCCGAAGAAATGTTAAATAAATTGAAAAAAACATAATATTTCCGATCAATAAGGCTCTACCATGAAAAATAAGTTATTAAGCTCTGAAAACATCTTTGATATTTACTGTCAGATTCGGATTCCTCATCCACAATTTAAACACCAATAACGGTAGCGACACACAAATTGTAACGATAATAAAAGGTAACACAAACTTCAAAATATTAATTGAACGAATGTTAAAACAGGTAACGATTTATCGATTAATTGAACAGGGATATCGAATTAACAACCCACTTCCGCTAGGCCCGAGTGACGCTGGGAGAGTATCCCCGCAGCCGGGACAAGCGGTGATTGAAATTCTTTCCTGGTGATTGGCGCCACAAAACATAAACAATGCGGGCCAACTCCGGTTGCTTCAGCTAGGGTTTCCTACAAAACGGCAACGTAAAAGAACGGCCGTTATTTGACCGCCGCTTTATGCCATGCAGCGGACGAGGACAGAACGGTCGCCTTGACGGTGAACATTGATGTAAAGTAAGAAAAGCGTTGCAGTAGAGTACGTCGGCCGATACTAGGACTATAAAATTGTCACGATTTGAGCTGTATGGTTCTAATTTTCTATAATTTTTTTAATAGTCACAAACTATATTTATTAGTTATTTTCCTTTTAGTCGACAAAGAAATTTTGAAACACGTGTCACTTCACTTTCAGTTGACAAAAATTATTGTTAGAGAACGTATTTTTCTTTATTTTAGTAGGACAAGGTTGTATTTTAGGGTGTTTTTTTTGGTTATATTTAGAGGCTTTTTGATCGGCAAAAATCATTTTTGGTCATGATGTTTTTTTAATTGGCAACGTAGCTGAAAACTAGAAATCTGTCTCATGAACCTATAAAGTATGTTGTTTTGCAAGACAAAATTTCTCTCCAAAATTGATAACCTCTAATGATTCACAACAGATTTGTTCTTATACTCTAATTACTTGTCTACAACCATCAGAATCCCCGCAGGCCAAGGAACTATTGCTATGGTATTTATTTCTAAATATTGTTTATATTATATTGAAATTCCTAGAGAAGACTGAGGTATTGACAAAATTTTCAATAAAAAATCCTTCAGAATGTATTATTGCAATAAACACGAATAAAAACTCTTAAAGATATCAATTTATAAACTGACATATACCTAATTAAATATGTTCTTAGTCTTTTAGTTTAAAGATCATGTCTGTAAAATTTTAAAATTGTGTCGAAAAGTATGGAAATTTTTCATCATATTGAAGAACGAATTCTGTGTCATTTGGTATTTTCAAACTTTTTATTTAATAAAAATTTCAATTTTTAAAGGGAGATGTAATATTATATAAAACATCCTGCATATGCACATGATAATAAAAAAGTTAAATAAATCATAGTAGCTACATTCCAACGTAAAATGGCAACGTAATGTATTAAATCGTACTTGCAGTATCATCACCGTACACAGCGGTCGCTTCGAAAGTGGAGTCGACGTACTTTTTCACAGCGATAGCCCCTAACGTTCTGTAGGAAAACACTGCCTATTAGAAGCACGTGCACGGTTTTTGGTGACGTCACTCGACGTAACATTACGGTCGCTCTTTTACGTTACCGTTCTGTAGGAAACCCTAGCTTTAAATTACAATATCACGATTTGACACTTGTCCAGTATAAGCTTTCTCAAATTTTCCGATTATATGTCATAATTTTGTAAATTTTTTGATAAATATTATGTGAAAAGTTAAACCGAAAGTTTCTGTAGTGTTTCTTTTCAGTGGCAACTAGTTACCAACTATTTCGCATCTCTGCACTTATCATTAATTTTGTTTTTTCAAAAACTTTGATACATGTGAAATTTCCTTGCTATTTTTTACCATTTACACAACTATTTGCAAGGAATAAATGCTAGGAATACTCACTAGATGGTACGCTAACAAAATTCACCAACCAGCGAAAATTTGAATTATTTATCCGTAGGAGGTATTAAAAATTCCTGTGTCTTGTAACAAAACAAAAAATTTGGGATTTGAGTTTACAAAAAAATAATTTTTAATTAGACTTTTTTTATTGAATAGATATTATTAATTTTCAATCTTTGCATTAGTGTTTACTTCTAACCAGTCCAAGTAACTAGCCACTCTGGTGAAAACTCCAGGTCCATAGAACGTTTCGCAAGTAGGTAGGCCATGGGATACAATACCAATTTGGACACCGTTATTTACCAATGGGCCACCAGAATCACCTTGACATCCTCCTTTGTTGGGAGCATCACCAGCAGTGCACAATTTGGTATTGTCCATGTTTGTCGGGAAAACTTGAGCACATACGGAATTGTACGTAATTGGCACCTGAACAACCCTTAATCTAGTAGGCAGAGTTGGAATGTTGTCGCTGATCTTTCCCCATCCGGTTATAGTACCAATTTGACCAATATAATTGGCGTTAATATCGCTCTTTTTTGGCAGGGGTATGATTTTAATGGTGCTACTTTCCTTGACTAAAGCGGGCAATAGAACCACGGCGATGTCATTTTCGAGGGTTTGTAAGTTGAAATTCTGATGAGGTACCAAATAACTGGAATTGAGGTGGACGCTGCCAGGCTCCAAAACTGAGACATCGTGAGCACCGAATATTAAGTGGGCATGGTCAATTATGTAACTGCAAATGACAGGGTTAAAATAAAGTTAGTAATTTTTTGTCGTAGGCTTGTACCCATTAAGATAGAGGCAATGGGCTGCTGTCAACACGTAGCTGTCTGAAATGAGGGATCCTCCACATTGTTGAATTTTTTTCTCCACATAATTAGTAAAAGTAATGAATATCTTCACAGTGTATGGATAGGCGTGAGGGGACGCTTCATCTCCATTAATAATACCAACGTCTGGGACCACGGCCTGTAAAATATATTAATGTTTGAATATCTCTCTGAGGATGATAGCTTGGCTATCAAAACGCATTAGAGCAACCTTTGTTGTATGTTTTAATCTTCCTTGGTTTGAAGGGACAAGATTTGTATTTTAATATTTGAAGATAACCATGGACCAGTCCGTTCCACAAAAAATAAATAATAGTGTAACTTATTAAATTAATTCGAATTAGTTCCATGTATAGTGTTAGAGAGATTTAAAATTTACTTCAATTATTACAACTGTTCATGCAATATAACATTATTTGATGATCACTGAGTTTAAGGCTTTGTAACTTTTTGTACTCTGCCTTGGATTTTGAAATTTATAAAACCTATTTTTAATGAAAATGGTTGTTTTGTGTAATATGCTGCTGAATTCATTTGTATCCGTCCTATTCTTATTAAACACAGTGCGTAACAATTGTATAAATACAAAAAACACCTCAAATTTTTATTGATGTGGATGTAGTTTACAGAAAAGACTGTTGCACTGCATTTGAATAAGTTGCAACGTATAGCAACGGATTTGGCTATACAAGTCAGAGTCACAAAATAATTATTATGATGTGAAATATATATTTTGTTTTATTTTCAGATTATAATGCTCAAAACAAATTTTTATTGATATTGATCCAGCTTTCAGTTAAATAATGCTTATGCTGTTTAAGAGGTTTTTTTATGACAATTGTGATCTGTTTTTTAATAATTTTGGATGTTCAGTATTACCGAATTAAAAAAAAATTCTTCGATAACCCAAGAACTCTGTAAACTTAAAATGATTAAAATATTCAGTAAAATGAGGAGTTTTAAAAATTTATAAACAAACTAGACATTGCAATTCCAAAATGTGCCATTTATTAGCATATAAGAGAATAGCTTTTCAAATCTGGTTGAGAATATGTGATTAATTGGTAACCCAGAGAGCATACAGAGCAATTTCTCCATGTGGTAATCTAACATCTAAAATCAGTACTACGAAGATGAAATGGAGCAATGAAACGTAAGTAGTGTTAGTTGCTTTGGTCTTTGATGTAGGTACTTTGATTTAATTGACCAAAGCCCCGAACTGACCATCAGAATGAAAAGCATTTTAATTAAAATGTGTGCTTAAATCCTCAAATTATCCAAGCTCAACTCTAAAATCGAACAAAGAATGTGTCATATTGAATTGCTTAGGATAACCATAACTTATAGTGAAAGTATAAGGTAAAGCTTTAAACTCATCAATTACTTATTAAATTTTCAAAGCATGATTTAATATGGTGGTTGTTATTAAAAGAATTTACAGCCTCCACTAAAAGTATAACTTTTAAAATTAATCAAAGAAGAAAACTTACCTGGTAGGAGTGTGCGACTAAGCAACACAATGTTAAAAGCACTGGTAGGATCATTTTGGATATACTGATGATATTTTCAAAAATTCATTAGTTTATATAGTGGTTGCTAGATGCGTAAGTTAACTGATAACACCCTATTAGATGACGAGGATTATTGGTGGAAGGTGCATTTGCCTAATCAATTCGATATTTCCAACCTACTTTTAATATGCTCATAATTGATTTGGATCCTAATCAGCACTAATTAGATAAAAAGTCGTATTAATTGTCATTAGGTGTTTGTTAAAACTGGAGAACCTACAAGGCTAAGTATTTAACTTATTTAAAAATAATTTGGAAAGAACTTAAACTGCGCGAATTATTTCTAGAAACTTCTTCACTTAACAACGCTAAATTTTTGAGCCTAACTAATACATTAATAGCGATTACACATTTTATCACCTTTTCGTAGTGAATACCTTAATATATTTCCTCATTTATTATTTCATTTTGACAAAACTTTAGTTGCAATATATTGCAACTAGATGTACATATTTAAAGACCGCATTATTTGAGACCAAAATTTCATAAACATGGGTCTTAAATTGCACCTCCTTCAAGCTACAGCCATCGAAAGTTGCGCAAAAAAATCGATCTCAAATTCTGAATACAGTTACTGTTCAAATGATTTGAAAATTTGCAAGCCTTTTTATAGGCCTGATATGTTTGCTTCAAAACTAATGCATCTAATTTTAGGAAGGATCAAGCATAGTTTAACACCGTACTTAAGCAAAATTTTACATTTCCACTAGAAAACTTTAAATTCTGGTAAAATCATCTAGTAAATCGTGGTCAACAAAAGCGGAAGGTTATTAAAATGATCACCATTATCAAACTAGTTCGGCTTAGTTAAATTTTGGCATTTTTTTTAATGAACTACATTAAATATTTTATAAGAAAACTGGGATACCATCCATTCTTCTCCACATAGGCCGTCCGGACACGATCGTTGTAGCTCCGAGGGGGTGCGTTTTAGGACGCGCGTTTATACAAAGAAAGTTTTATTTTGACCCCAAAAATACGCTCTTAAAATACATGTACATTAAATTTAAATTCATAACATATAAAAAGAAGTTGAAAAGGCAAATTTGAAAATATAAC
This sequence comes from Dastarcus helophoroides, assembly GCA_028583605.1. Lineage (NCBI taxonomy): Eukaryota > Metazoa > Arthropoda > Insecta > Coleoptera > Bothrideridae > Dastarcus > Dastarcus helophoroides. The sequence goes on along the minus strand of CM053325.1, from coordinate 54,421,396 downwards.
ATAACTAAAACTTGAACGCCACCTATCAAGTACATTAATATTCTTTTGTTTACGTCATGCACTAAAACTCAGTAACCAAACACGCAAATTTAACACGAAAATTTTGATTTGTCAATCTTAGATTTGTATCTTTTCGAACAGTTTTAAACTTCTCATTAATTTTAAATTTCTTTTTAACTGATAACAGAAATAAAGGTTGGAAATTTTATCGTCTAAATTTTACATGGAAATATTAGGATGCGTATGCAATTATAAGAACATTATAATGGGCAAAAAAAAACCAAATTAAAAAAAACAAAACCAAATTTGCAGAAAAATTTAAAATTTTGAATTAAAAATTAGAAGGATCGAACGTAAAAAATCAAAATTTTACGAAAATTCTTGTAATTTTTATAGAATATTCCGTCAAAAAAAGATATCCTGAGAAAAATATCGATTTTTCTTTAAATTGTCAGCATATAATGGCCCATACGCATACATATAAGATATGTTTCTTTGTAAGACACATATACAGGGTGGACCTTAATTAATGGTACATAAAGCAAGAGTAGATTTTTCGTATAAAAATAACGTGATTTAGCTACATTTACCTTATACCAAAAAATAATATTAACAGAGATACAGGGTCTTAAAGTTGAAAAAAAAATGTGATTTTTTCGCTTAACTGATGAACACATTTCACTATAAAAAAGAAATTTGGCCTAGAGGGGTTTCTTTGGTCAAGAAATTCTAATTTGCTAACAGATTGTCAGTAACTTATAGGGGGCGCTACCTGCGCTACCTTGAATTATTCTAAAGCATCATAACTTTTTTGTGTCTTTATGTACACTTATTTTAAATAGATATTTTTATTAACTTAGATTTTTTACGTAAAAAAGGTATACTTTCTAAATGTTGATACAAGCAACGGTTTTCAAGATATTTGACTTCACACTTTGCCTTACGTTTATTTCTAGTTATGTAAATGTGAATTTTTCGCAGTACGTTTCAAAATAAAAGTAATAAAGCTGACTCTAAAGAAGTTTATATTAAATATTACTCTACTGATATTATTATTACACACATTTTTTAAATTTCCAAAGCAAATTTAAATAAAATACCAAAAATAAATTTATTTTCAAAAATAAGTAACACTAAAGGGATTGTATACAATTAAAACTCTGGCTGTCTTTTATTAAAATTTATCTCAAGTATCTGCTTTGACCACCCAGACTATTAAAATTTTCTTCTGCGGACTCAGAGATCATATCTTACATCTCTATGTTAGAAAAGAAATTACGTGTTAATTTTTGGATTTTCTTTATTGAAATTTTCAAAATTTAGGCGATAATATTATCAGCAAAGTAATATTTGACATAAATTAGTTGCAAAGCTGTCTTATGATTACTGTTTTTTCAAGCCTACTTCGAAAATTTAATATCCTAGTAATTTAAAACCAAGGCACGTTAAAGTTTACAGGCAAATGTGTTGGAAACGGTTTGCTCGTATCAACTTTCAGAAAGTTCACCTTTTTAACGTTAAAAATATGGGAAAATAAAATTACCCATTTAAAATTAATATACGTAGGTGCACAAAAAATTATGATGATTTAGAATTATGCAGGATAGCGCAGGTAGCGCCCCTTATAAGCTGTTGGTAATATGTTAGTAAATTCGAGTTTGTCAACTAAGAAACCCCTTTGTGCCAAATTTTGTGCCTATATTACAATTCATTCTATAATTATACGAAAAAATCGAAATTTTTTTTCAACTTTGACACTCTGTATCTCTGTTAATATCAACTTTTGGTATAAGGTAAATGTAGCTAAATCACATTATGTTTATTGGAAAAATCCACCATTACTTTGTGTACCATTACTTATGGTCCACCCTGTATGTCGGATTCGGGTATTTTTAGTTTAATTTCCAATTGTATTAAGTATTAAAAAATAAATTTTTCGTTGTCAGGGATATAATTTTTGTGGATTAATAATAAATAAGGAGACGAGGTAGACGAAAGACTCGAAAAAGGGGACAGGCTGCTTTTTCTCTTAGACGCTTAGCTGTATGATTTTTCTTTATAACAACAAATACAAATTTATGAATAAAGAGTCGCTCGAAGTTAAATTTCATTAACTAAATTCCTACAATTTTTGGGGACTTGTCCGGGATAAACTGGAGAGAAGTGTTACGGTTTAAATTTCCGTTAGAGATAGTGCTTGTATCTAGGCTACCAAACATACATCGGTTGGTTTTGTAAGTGCTGGCATATCTTCAGTCAGTCTTGGTCTGGGGGAAATCGGCCATCTTCTCTGGTTGTTCACTTGGGTGTCATCCCTCTCAAGGTGAGGTTACAGAGTTTTCCAAGTGGATCTTGGGTCTTTTTCCTGTGAGGAATTTAATGTAACCCATCTTCGGGCCGTCTGGGGCGATTGTATTTTGTAGTGTTAATGTGTGTGAACTAAAGCCTCAGATGGTTCCGGTTTTTCCGGAATAAGCAGAGAGGTGCTTCCCAAGCACGCGGCAGAGCCGACTAATAACCAAGGCTCTTTTTCAGTTGGGATCCTTGTCGGATTCATTTTTAAATCCTTGCCGTCTGTATCTTGGATCCATCTCTGATCTGTCAATCAGGACCTGTAAAAAGACGCGAGGAGTTCCAAAGGAGTGGTCATCATCTCGTGGAAACCTCCAAGTGTGGGCTTTGAGGACTTCGGTGAAGGGAGTTCGTGCAAATCTATTCAGTAGCTACACGAAGTACAAGCATCCAGTTCGACCTGGGACCCTTCACGACGATCACTTAAGTACCCCTTCTTTATATTATTATTTGGGAATTGTCTGATTTTAAGTGGAACCATAGATGTGTCAGTCATTTAGATTGTAACCTAAATTATAATACGGTTTAAAATTTTATCTACAGCCCCTTTTCGTTTGCTTACGTAGCTTGTTCTGGTGGGCTTAGGTCCAGCCAGTGTTAATTGTGTGTCTGATTTTCGAATCCAAGTTGCCTTAATTTAGATAGTTTATTAATTTTCCTCGGCTCTTGTTAGTGCTAAAACGAAACAGAAACTTAATATCTGTATTTATTAATCGAGTACGTTAAAATGTATAATATATTTCAAGGGTAAAGTATTCCAACTTTTGTAAGAAATTTTATGAAACAAAGTGCGCACTTTCTTTTCCATAGATAGTGTTAATAATTTTTAACTTAATACCGAAATAAGTAATTCTGTGAATGTTTAAAAGAACGTGCAATACACTGGACTTATTCTGCCTTTGAAATACTTTGTTTTATTGGTTCTAAGAATTATTTTCCTGTCTGTCTAAATTATAAGGTTAAAACATAAACAGCAACACTTTAAACAAGGTAGGCCACAGAGAGAGAGTGTCAAAGAACGGGAACTACGCCATCTAGGAGTGAATTGTCCAGCTTCCGTTTTGAGTGTATTTTGGTGATTTTTCGACGTCTCCGTTAGGTATATTGCGTGATTCAAAATCACCTGGCTCCCCTTTTAGGTATTCTTTAGCCGTCGTGCAGCGCAATTACCAAAATTAATTCTATTTAGGCGGAATCTGGGACTTGGAAATATTTTCACTCCTGAGTTCCGGACTTGTCACTTTTTGGAAAGTTTTCCACTCACTAGATTATCACATCGGCCCAAACAAGGGGTCCTCACAGGGATGTACGATTCCCAACCTGCAATAATAAGAGGCTCTTGCTCTTTCCCCAACGCTAGCCGGCGATAGTGAAGGAAATTATTTCAGAAGTTGATAGTGGCACTTAGAAGAATTTCTAGGAAATTATAAATAATAAGCCACGATTCCTTCGCTGGGAAAAAACTCCGTAACAGAAGATAAATTGAACAGAAGATTAATTGGAGAGAACATTAATAACTAGTAAAAAGATAAGAGTTAAGAAGATCAAAATACGGAAGATACAAATAAACAAGATTTGAATTAAGAAGTCAATTCGAATTAGTGACATTGACGTTGTCATTTCCCCGTTCCTGTTCCAGATAGAGCAGTATTTTTCAGTTCCAGTTCCAGAGAGAGGAGTATTTTGGTGAAGGCCGAACATATTTTGAAGGACGAAAACCTTATCTGCACGGCGAGAGTCTGCACTGCGAGAGTTCCGAGAGATCTGAGATAACATAGTTAATCCAAATTTATATTTTTCTGTAAATTTTAAAAAGCTTTATAATTTGCTAAGGATAAAAAGAGAAAGCTGCTTCTTGCTAACCTTCAAAACTGATTAGTTTGTCTGTAAAAAAAAATGTCCATATTAGGCGATTTTGACAAAATTACATATTGTTAGATTCGTGTTCCTCCTCCATAATTTAAACATCAATAACGGTAGCGACACACAAATTATAACGATAATAAAAGGTAACACAAATTATAACGATAATAAAAGGTAACACAAACTTCAAAATATTAATTAAACGAATGTTAAAACAGGTAACGATTTATCGACTAACTGAACAGGAATATCGAATTAACAATCCACTTCCGCCAGGCCCGAATGACGCTGGGAGAGTATCCCCGCAGCCGGGACAAGCTGAGATTGGAATTCTTTCCTGGTGATTGGCGCCACGAAATATAAACAATGCGGGCCAACTCTGGTTGCTTACAATATAATATTTCAAAGAGCTCACTTAAAGCCGTCAAGGCTTTGCATAAAATTGCTTTTGATGAAGAGGATAAATCGTGAAAAATAGGAAAAGCGTAATGCGCATTTCCTGATATTTTTTTTAAAGTTTAATCCACTCGCAAAGGGTAACCCCAGTATGCTTTCAAAGCATTGCGAGTAGGATGCGGAAACAAGAATAGATGGCTATGAACCGCCTTCTTAAACAAGGATAGGTTGAATATTTTGGGGAAAATTTATTTCGGTAACAAGTTCCATATGCAAAAAAGAGTCTCCGTAGCCAAGTCCTCACTGTATCAAGCTGGACCGTACAGGAATTTGTTGTCCCCGACTGTCTAGTATGGCTCAAGAATCTTGTCCTTGGGGGGATTAATCCTATTAGTTCCTGCGAGTATTTTCCATGATAGTACTTGCAGAAAAGAGATAAGTCACCAAGTTACCAAGAATCGCTCAGACGCTCGTCATCAATTAGGCGAATCGCTCTTCTTTGAATTGAATCCAAGAGAGCGAAAGTGTGTTTTGGGGCTGAACTCCAAACATGAAAACAGTATTCGAATTCCATAAGGATTCTGGAGAATATAGGCTGATTTGGTTAGTGTTTGTCATAAATTAGATCTTGATTATATCGGTTCAATGAATAATGTTGTGGAACGTGT
>CM053325.1:54335083-54408889 GCA_028583605.1 Dastarcus helophoroides | reverse complement strand
TGTACGGTTTCGGGTTTTCTGGTTTTCCCGACTTTTCTTGGTAAAATTACTTTCCTTACGTCTTCAGCTTCCCATTTCCCTAAAAATTTTCTTTCGGAAACTGTCCGTTCTCTACTTATGCCCTTTTTTACTTTGCCGCATTCAACGACTAAATTGACCCTTTCTCTGCTTCCTATACTCCACAAACATCATGGATATCTAGATAATTAATTTACTATGTCTATTAGAACAGCTTCATTGCCTTTCTAACAACAAACATGCATTTTTTACTTACTTTCTTTTGCGATAGTAGTTGAAATGTACGGAGTACTTCCAACTGATTTTTTTTTACGTTTACAGCTTCATTTTCTGCCTACCATGGAGTATCTCTTTCGTTCTTGCGAAGGTTGTTCATTGGGATTATTGGAATCTCCTAGGATCGGGGAAATGGATAAGTTATTGCCGTTTTTACATCGACATGGGGTGGTGCCGTGCCACATACTTATCCACATTGCGGTAGGTTTTGCTTCCCGTCAAGTATCGCAATTCTTTCTTTTTTAGGTGTCAAGCTACTAGAAAGCTTGCCAAACAAAAGGTGAAATATAATATAAAGTTGTCTATTTACAAGGATACATTTTTCGAAGCGGCGCATTTGTCTATCGAAAAGGTTTTTCAAGTTGTGTAACTTTATATCACCCATCCACCGCCGCGTTTGCTGTTCATTAGTTGTGAACTACAGATTCGTCGAGCTAGTCTTGTGGATTGGTTCTCATTTATTCGGGAAGTCTTTATATATTGGGCCGATTCCAATAGTACCAACCTTCGAAGTGAAGGGAAATTTGTCGAAATTGATGAAGCTAAAATGGGAAAAGGGAAGTACAATAAAGGACGATATCTTGAGGGTCAATGGGTTTTCGGAGGCGTAGAACGTGGCACTCAAGAGAAAAGGTTCTTTGTTGTGGCTGTGCCAGACCCAACAGCTGAAACTCTTCGAAATATTATTAAGGAACGCATATTGCCGGGAACTATTATCAATAGTGACTCCTGGAAGGCCTACCAGGATTTACACGATGATGGTTTCCGGCATTATACTGTTAATCATTCTTTAAATTTCGTAGATCCTGAAACGGGGGCGCATACTCAGAACATCGAGAGGAGATGGGTGGAAGTGCGCAAATTGGTGCCAAGGTTCGGTCGTATAACAAAACATTTCGAGAGATATTTGTCCGAAGCACTTTTCATGATCCATTTCCCACAACATCGAGATCGATATCACGCCTTCTGGACAACAGCGGCAACTTTGTACAAGGGTTTACAACATTCGTCATAACTCTCTTTTCTACTTCGTCTGTTGCTTTCTTTTTTCCATTTCCCTTTTTATTTATGGTTCTTCACCAATGTCTCTGCTGTGTTATGCTTTTCTTTTACAGCTTTTAACTGTCTTTCCTACCAACAAATACCCTTCCCATCCTTTCCCTGGTGGATATGTTGTCGCCTCTCCGTGGTTCCACTAGAAATGCACATTTTGCATTACCAAAAGACAACTCTTTCATCTTCAGCTTCTGCTCTTTATGTCTTATATCCTTTTTATGACACATATTACTCATATAACATTTCCTTTCCAGGATAGCGGTCTGTGATTGCTCACATTACTTCTTATTATTCATGTGAGATACATCACATTGATGAGGTTCAATAAAGCCGAAACCGCTCTCATTTCAACTATTCTAATATCCACGTATCCAACTTGGAACGAATAACGAATTTCCACGCAAGGTTAGCAAGTTAGAAGTTTATTGCTGTCCTTTTAACAATTCGCAGCGTCATATCCACGCAGAACGAATTTCCACGCGGGGTTAGCAAGTTGAAAGTTTATTTGTGTCGTTTTTACATTTCGCAGCGTCATATCCACGCAGAACGAATTTCCACACGAGGTTAGAAAGTTGAAAGTTTGTGTCGTTTTTACAATTCGCAGCGTCATATCCACGCACAACGAATTTCCACGCGAGGTTGGTATGTTGAAAGTTTGTGTCGTTTTAACAATTCGCAGCGTCATATCCACGTACAATAAAATTTCACGGAAGGTTTCCCCTTCCCTACTTCCATATTTATTTGTCTCACTTCGCAGCGACATATTTACGCTGACTGAATTTTATAATTAGCATGCGCTGTTTCAAGGTTCAACAATTTCCAACGTGCTCATACATCATTTGGTATTTCAACAAACAAGTTTATTATTATTTCTAAACCACCACTAACGGTATCCCATTAGGACAGCGCCATCTTTTCACCATTTCTTCAAAAATTTCATATTTGACATTTTTCTTGCCTCTTTTCATACCTGCTCGTCAGATGTCGTTTACACTACTGCTAACTTACAATAATTCGTTTCTTATTTATTACTCTACTTACTCCCTACTTCGGTTACTAGGATTGTGGATTTCTTCGTTGAGAAATCTACAGCGCGAGCAGTGTCCACCCTGCTCCACTGCTGGCAACATGCGGGCGATATCCGCTTGCCCGCAATGCGTAAGTGGGGTCGCCTTTAACCGTCGCTGGGTGGTGGAGAGTCGAGAGGGGGTCAGTTCTCTCTCTCTCTCTCTCTCTCTCTCTCTCTCTCTGCACTCTTAGGGGGAATCTCTTCCTCAAGGTAGGTGTAACCCGTAACCCATCGAGGGACTTCCATCGGCACCATGTGAGAATCTCCCGAGGTGCGCGGAAGCCGCCCCCTTGCAAAGGGGGTTTCTAACCTCACATTCGATTCAACCATATTTTATTTCTTATCGTTCCTTTTAACTACCCTATATTTAACCTACCGTACATTCACTCTACTATCACAGTATAGATATTAGCTTACGCATACAGTAGCGACAAAGTCCTAAAATTTTGTCACGAATTTTGTTTGCTCATGCGTCAATTTGCACAATCCCGAACATGGCGTCGCAGTGTTCTATGACAACCAGAAATAAGATCTATGGTTGTTGGGTAACTAAATGTCAGTTGAGAGTTGCCAAGTGTTCGGGAAAATCAGCACTTGAGCGAATATAATTTTTTATTTTACGTTCATATGTTATTCACTCATGGTAAAAATGTAACCCAATTTATCTACATTTATGGATGTTCCAGAAATTTTATATGGTCAGGGATTTTCATCCGAATTGTGGGATTTTTAAAAAGATTGTTCGCGAATAATGTTTAGGTCATTTGGCAACACTGGATCAGTTTTATTCAAATGTCAGTCTTGTTATAATTCATTGCGCTAATAAGATGAAACCAAATAAAAAGGAAAAGAGGAGAATTTACACGTTCTATTTATAAATGTAACTCTTAACAGCAATAATAATTTGATAAAATCACTTCTTTTTAATTTCCAAAAGACGGCAAACGGTAATATTCGGATACACTCAATTTGTTTTATAAAAAAAACGGTTTTTTTATACTCGCATTTGCCAGTTTTATACAAAAAAAAACAAGTTGTTTTCTGTAGAAATTATTTTGCCGCCAGTCACAATCTGTGTTTAGTTTTTCTTTGTGTATTCTTTATACTTATCAGGTTATCAGTAATTACAAAATACACATTATTTAAAAAATACACGAGGACAAGTATTTTTGGGCTACTTTTAAAGTAGTAAATTAGAATTTAGAAGGTAAAAACTACCAAAATTATTAAACTTGATGGTTTTGTTTAATAAATAAATTTAAATTTTCGCAGGCCTGCACAATCCACAACATGGCTGACTCCACTGAAGGTCAACGTATTTAGCTACCTCAAGATCAAAGGTACCGACACTTCTTGTCGCTACTGTATGCGTAAGCTAAAATCTAGATTATGCTACTGTTCATTTTACCTACTCTCGTCCATTACTGACTCGATTTCCCCCACCCCAGCACCCCTTTCGCTCCCCACCCCCTAGCTTATTGGGAGAGGGGATTTTCCGTAGAAGACCCAAAACAGTAAAATTACCGAAAAGCCTTTGCACGTTTTAAAGTTTCTAAACTACTTTTAAGGCGGGGGTCTGGTAAATCGCTAAGTACGATTTGGCTCTCGAATTTAAATGCCCTGTTGAGGGGGGGTTAGGAGAACAGAGGCGGAAGGGGTTTCGAAGGGGAATTGAGTAAGAAGTTCGGTTTACGTCGTTCGAATTCGCAATCTTTCATATCGTCACTTTACCGATATATGATACTGTGTAACTCGATCCATTTGTATACCTTAAGGAAATGTGCATGTTGCTGATAGCAGTTGGTTTAGTATTCATATTTGTTTGCAAACTTCCAAGTGAAGATTTTGACCTCTTTCTTAAATTAGTATTTTATGTCGCGCTTTGATGAACAATTAAAACAGAATTGACAAATAATTTTTGAAAATTTTAACTTTTTTTTGATATTTGCATTGTTGAAATTTTAACAAAAAAAAACGAAAGTTTCCAGAAAACTATTTTCTTCGGAAATTTTTTATTTATTTGTCGAAATTCGGCATTTTACCAATTCGACTTCAGGGCCGTGCGCTAGATTTTCTTAGCATGATGTAACTCATAAATATCGATTTTATCTCAAAATTTCATTTTTATTTTAAATTTTGTATTTAGGCATTTAACTTTTATTTTTCTATTCTTAATTTTCCTGAAAGGGTTTTTATTCCTCTATTTGTGAAATTGAGTCTTAATTGCCCAATTTGTTTTTTCTATATGGACCTTTTTTTTTAAATTCCGAGAAGATTCTTTGAACATTCTCGATTTTGTATCTACTAATTCCCATTTTATACAAATTTTAAATTATTTTAACAAAATCGCAAGTTTAAATTCGAAATTTTGCCCGTGAAGAATTGTAGACTTTTTTCAGAACTCATAATTCTAATTTTGTTATTCCAGAGTTACAAAAAAGTATTTATTTTTTAATTAGATACGTAATTTAAGAATAAGGTGAAACCTTAACATTTGTTAAAATTGGAAACTTTTTCGAAATCTACAGTTTTAAGTTTTCACTTGAAATTACTATTTTTTTCTTAATTTTAGGCATTACAATTGAAATTTCGTTATTTAAATCGAAATTTCAGTAAACAACTTTAATATTTTAAAACCTAATCGACTATTCAACTTTAAGACCAAAATTTTGTGAAAGAAGTGAAAATTTCGAGTTTAAAATTGCAAATTAAAATTTCAAAAAGATAGTCAAAATTTCTCAAAAAAAATCGGAATTTTGTTTAGAACCTTTTTAAATTTTTTAAAAAAATAGAAACTATTCTTTAATTTCGACTTCGGAAACAAAATGTGGAGAATAAAGTCAAAATTTTCAAACTAAAATCGAAATTCCAAGAAACAAGTTCAAAATGTTGAGATTATGAAGTCGGGAGTTTGAGAAAAATTGAAATACAAAAATTGTCCCCTGAAACCAAGAAAGATTAAAAAAACACAACAAAGGTTGCTCTAACGCGTTTCCACGGCCAATCTATCATCTTCAGTATCTCTCTGAAAATTATAGCTTGGCTGCCAATAAGCAACCTTTGTTGGGTTTTTTAATCTTTCTTGGTTTCAGTCAGTATCTCTCTAAAGATGATAGCTTGGCTGTCGAAACGCGTTAGAGCAATCTTTGTTGTGTTTTTTAATCTTTCTTGGTTTCAGGGGAAAATTTTTGTATTTCAATTTTTGAAGATAACCAAGGATCAGTCTGTTCCACTAAAATTGAGAAAAATTGTAAACTTCGACTGAAATGTCAAAATTTTATGTTATTTAAAGTCTGTTAAAATTTAGACCTTTAACAACAAAATTTCGAGAAATTAGTGAAAATGTTATACTTTAAAAAGGATATATTTAAATAAAATTTCTAGAAAAAAAAGTCGAAATTACAAGATTTCTGAAATTTCCATTTTACAAATGTCAATTTTTATTCATTTTTAATTATTTATTTCACTAAGTTCGAATTTAGAATTTATATTTTCTTAAACTTGAATTTAGGATCCGGAATTTGAGAAGTCAAAATTCAGGAAAAAACTTTGAACAAAATTATGCCAGAAATTTAAAAATTTTTCACGAAATTTTGAAATTAAAAAAGACGTTGCATGAATTTTTTCCAAATAATTTTTTTTCGATTTTTATCTGAAATATTAGTTTACTTTAAAATTAAAAAAATAAGTTTTTTATTATTATTTTCATTTTGACTGGAAAGTAAAAGCTAAAAATTTAATTTTTCTTTCTACAATTGCAATTCCAAATAAAAAAAAAACAATTTCAAATCTAAATTGAAAATTTTGGAAAAATAGTCAAAATTTTTAAAATATTCTAACTGTTCTCTTTGAATTATGATACAAAGAACGATTTTATATTTGAACTGAAATTTTCGAAAAATAACAAAACATTTTTAAAAAATGAGATTTATGTAAGGAAGTTTTCGAGTTCCCATTAGTCACAAAACTTTGATTTTAAATTGAAATATTCGATATTATTGTGGACGTTTTCCATAAAATTTCAAAATCTCTGGGAAACTTCGAATAGTTTAAACTTTAAATTCAAAATTTTGAGGGAATAGCTTGAAATTGGGCTACCGAATTGCAAACTTATAAAAAAATCCTTTGACACGTATTCCTTCTTTCAGTTCTCTAAGCAGGTAAGTTAGAAATAGGTGACTTAAAAATGCTTCTTTTTACCCTTTTGTTTCCTGTTAATTCCTTTAAAATTAACATAAACTTTTGTACAAAGATACGGAAGCACAGTCTTTTCTCGAAATTGCGAATTTTCCCTGAAAATTCTTCTTTGTTGGCACTTCGGTTTTACTCTCAAAATTCCAACTTTTTTCGAAAAATTTGACTTTGGGACAACTTTTTTCTAAATTTCCACAAAATTTTTCCCTTTTTTTTAATTCGTGAGTTTTGGAATGCTACCATTTTTGTTTCGGTTTTCTAATAATATCGACTTCTTTTCTAATAATTCGAATTTTCGAAAATGCTTGTCGGAATTATTCGTTTGTACACCTTTTTAAAGTGTCGAAATTGTCAAAAAAAAAGCAAAAGTCGAGAGGAAGTTGAGATCTACAACAAAATAAAAATTTCATGAAAAAGTTGAAATTTTGACAAATTTAGGAAATTCCAAAAATAGCACTATTTTTAAAAAGGGAAAATTTCGAAATGGTTACAATTTTCTAATTAAGTCAAAATTTTGTTTTTTTTTTAATGAGAAAATGAAATAAGTGGAAATTTTAAAATGTCCAAGTCGAACTCATTAAAAAAATAGAATATAAAAATGTCAAATTCTTCAATAAAAACTAAAGAGTTTGAAAAAAAGTTGAAAATATGCATTAAAAAATAGGAATTCTCAAGAAAAGTCGAAATATTTAGCGAGTGGTCGAAATTTTCAAAACTAAATAAGGAAAAGTCGAAATTATCATAAAAATCATATTCCTCAAAAAAATTCATAATTTTTAAAAACAGTCCAAAGTTTCAAGATGTCGAAATTGTGAAAAAAGTTGAGATTTTCAGAAAAAGTAGATTTTCAAAAAACTATCGAAATTTTGAAAAAAGCCAAAATTTTCGAGGAATTCAAAATTTTCAGAGCTGAAATTTTTATTTTCCCACGCATTTTCTCCTATCGTCAAGATACGGACTAAATATCTGCATCTAAATACCTATTAATTAATTATGTGAAAAACAATTTTGTTCTTTGCAGATATAATTGGTCGATTTTCGATTACAAGTGATGCTAGCAGAATATAACATTTCCAATTTAAATGATATAAAATCAATTTTTATTTTTTTTTGCTTAAATTTGTCATAGCGTTTATTTACCTAAAGAATTTATATTTTTCCAAAGAGTAATATAAAAATGTTAATTAGGAGAGAAAAAAATTCTTCTAAATATATCAAAAAAAAAACACTAAATATTCAGTAAATGATTGTAAGCTACAAATACTAAACAATTCATTTTATTTTCAAACTCTGGTAGAACAAATGTTTTAATGTTGTTTATTATTATTATGATATATCTGCCGTGCTTAAATAAAGAAATATGAGCTGTGAATTATTGGGTAAGGGGCAAAAATTTCTCTGCTCCGCATCACGTCCATCTCCGTACCCTGCCCCATCTGAGTGAGGGCAACCAAAATCTAAGCGCAATTTTTCTGCCAAACACCGCTCTCCCATTTTACAAATGGTGCCTTTATTTTTTAATATTTTGTTTTTAAATTTAAAGAACTTATGAAGCAAGGATGTCGAATTTGCGTTTTGGAAGTACTTTTTTCAAATTCTGTTTAGTTTCCGAGATATTTGCTTCTGAAAACAGGTAAAAAAAAACAAATTGTACGCTTATTTGTGGGAATACTAAGACAAAAATCAAAAATCTGCTTCAAAAGCCCGAATTTCCCAACATTTCTAAACATTATTACCAAATTTCATTTAATTCTAAGCGATAGTGTTGGCGTAGTTTGTAAAATGGCAAGTGAAGAATTTCGACGTTTTAAGAGTACCAGACCGCCACCCTAAGAGAAAGACGCAGCCATACCCAACTAAGCTTCACTGTCTTTGACAAATCCACGTTCAACTTGTGTCATAAACCTACAGTGTGTTCCAAGATAGGATGCTAAAGGTGAATTTTATTTATTTATGGGTTTGGGAGAAAATGTAATTCTTTATGAAACTTAATAAGTCATCACCAAAATTGAGGCTTTTTTCGTGATTTCTTTGTACAAGGTATTGAAAAATTTCAAGGCAATGCCAAGAGATAATTACTGTTATTTTTCGAGGTAACGAAAACTGTTACTAAGAAATGTAGTTTGTAATGACAAAAAAGGGCTAAAATCCAAATTTTGGTTAGTTTTCTAAAAATTAAGCAAAACCATTTAAACGTCAAGGTTAAACATAAAAAACTAAACAGGTATTTGGAAACAACAATAAGTGATTAAACTAAAACATCATTCAAAGGCATCACCACCTGCCTCTGTGCAAATTTTCACCCTCCTTATAAGTCTCTATAAGTATTTTGTATATATTCTTTTATTTTCTAAATTCTGATCTAACCTATAGGTTTAAACATTTAATAAATTCAACAGTCACAGGTTTTAATCTTGTTAGATCTCGTCAGTTTGGCATACCCAACTCGAATCTAACAAATGCCTTAACTAGCCTAATTTGTTTGAATCTTAATCAATACAAATTAAATAATTAATTGTCAGCAATTGTTTTAAGCGGTAGCGCAGCTGCCTCTTACCCTAGACACTCGAAAACATATTTTCCTAACAAAAGCAAAAATTCGATTAATTAATTTTCGAAGAATTTTACATTATCTAGAAAATGAAGCAACGATATCTTTTTGACATGTTTTCGGAAATTTTGAGATATAGTACACTTAAGTGTTCGCAAAATTTTTCGATTATTCGTTGAATGCATGACTTTTTCATCATCATTTTAATCATTTAAATTCCACTGCTTGGAAAAATGACTTAAATAAATATTTGAAAGAATGCTATTTTAGGATTTAGAGCATTGCAGACTAAAGTTTTTTGTCCTTCATTTAAAAAAATTTGTTCCGAAAAACTACTTTCGAACCATCAGACAGACGTCACATGATCCGATTTGTTCTAGAAGAGTCCACAAAAAAAATCCCACATTTAAAGTGTTTCATTTAATGCTCAATATTACGTTTGTACTCAAACATGATATCCTAATGGTTAAGTTATCTCCCTTGCTTAATAATTAGCTTTCAACATGGCCTAATGAAATGTTTATAGCTATTCGTGAATTTACTTTTAAATAGTTTGAAATCTTTGGAATGAATGCCAAAACGACTTTGGCAACTTCTTAAAATAAGTATTATTTTTAAATAAAATGTTGACTACTACCCCTTACAAGACTAATCAGCACATCAAAATTTAAAATAACTTTTTACTGCGGCAAAATGTGTTTGTTGAAAATAATCATAGTCACAAGCTAGCGCAGTAATCATGATTTATGCTAATCATTATATTTTAATAATACTTTTGTACTTGTTATGAGTCACACGCTTTAGGTATTCCTGAAGATCCTACTCGGTAGAATCATCAAGAAACTAGGTAAAATGAAATTGGAGACACATAGTTTGGCTTCAGAAATTGTACAGGCACAAGGTATTCCTGAAGATTATACACGGTAGAATTGCCAAGAAACTAGAAAATGAAATTGGAAACACACAGTTTGGCTTCCGAAATAGTACGGGCACAAGGGAGGCCTTGTTTGCTATAAATGTACTAGCTCAAAGATGTTTTGATATAAACCAGAATATGTATTTGCGCTACGTGGACTTTGAAAAAGCCTTTGATAAGGTTCAACATGACAAATTGATAGATATCTTAGGAAGTTAAAACATCGACAAACTGCCAAAATCAAAGTGGACTACCAATTGACCGACAACATTAAGATGCAGAAAGGGGTCCAACAGGTCTGAGTGCTATCTCCAATGTTTTTCAATGTCTATAGTGAAGTAATATTTCGGAGGCGCTATCGGAATCTGCAGAGGGCATAACTGTAAATAGGGAGATCGTTAACAATTTATGTTTTGCGAACGATAGAGTGATATTGACTGATGATATTGACGATTTTCAGAACCCAATGCAGCGCCTTAATATACACTGTAATCAATATGGACTTAGGATCAATCTAAAGAAAACCAAGGATATAATTATTACCAAATTAATAATTGGAAACGCACGACTGAGGGTTGGAAACTCGGACATTAAAAGGGTAGAGGAATACTGATATTTGGGTACATGGACAACATTAAATGTAGACCAAACAACAGAAATAAAGGTACGTATTAAGATTGCACGTCTGTCGTTGATTAAACTTAAACAATGCCTATGCTGTCTTGATATAGACCTAAAATTGAGATTAAGAATACTCCGGTGCTGCGTATTCTCTATCCTTCCCTACGGTTGAGAAGCATGGATACTAAAACAAACACATAAATAAACTGGCTGCTTTTGAACTTTTCTGCTATAGAAGGATCCTACGAAATTCTTGCGCCGATAAAGTGACAAATATAGAAGTAAAGTCGAATATCTAGGACATGTAATGAGAGGACAAAGGTACTCAATACTACCACTTATAAGACAGGGAAATATTCGTTGAAAGCATAATGTCGGTAGGCGCAAAATATCCCGCCTCAGAAATTTAAGAGAATGGTTTGGATGCAGCAGCGCAGAACTATTCTGAGCGACGGCCAACAAAGTTCTTAAAGCCATGATGGTTTCCAACCTTCCATGAGAGGTGGAACCCAAAAAAGAAAAAGACTTCTTATTAACTATAACTTTGGTGATGCACTTTTCCTTGACGAAACACAAGAATTTTGAGGTAACATACGTATAATCAGTAATCAGTAACATTATTACAATGATTAATCAGCAGATTTTTTTTTCTTAAGGGATGATAATTAATTATTAATTTTTAGATCAGGATTTGCTTCTGTAAGGTCCAACTCACTAGCTATTCTGCTGAAAACTCCTTCTCCATAAGAGATTTCATAAATACGCAGGCCACTAGATACAATAGCAGTTGTCTCGACACTCGTACTGAACGGAGGTGAATAAAGTAGCTTCCCTAAGTGCGACTCTAGCCAGCTTCAAGTAAAAACTTAGTGCTTTTCGGAGTTTAAATTGTGTGCGTCCAGGTCCCAGGATCGTTGGTGCCACAATCTACGACGATGAAGAGCGTGATAGACTGCAACTTGGCCGAACTAATAGGATTGGCCGAGTTAGTAAACGAGCGTATAGCTCAACTAACAAAAGAAAACGAGGAGGCTTGCAAGATGCAAGTAGAAACATTTTCAACCCCAAAGAAAATGACAAAGAAGAAAAGGACTGAGTAGTACAACAGCGACGAGAAGATTGTAGGGCAAAACCGATTTGGCGCCCTACAAACTAGCGAAGAGGACCGTGAAGAAGAACCCAAACAGATAGAAGAAGAAGAGGAAGAACAAAAAACGGAAGAGCCCCCAAGGAAACGAAAAACAAACAACAAACGGACATTTACAACGAACACGACAACAGAAAAAACAACTATCCAAACAACCACAGATAACAACACGACACCGATTATTCTAAGTAACAAAGACAAATGGACCGAAATAAGTAAACACTTGAGGGAGACAAAGACAGTCTACTCAAGAGCTTCAACGACCAGAGACGGAATCAGAATCGTGCCACAAACCATGAACGACTACCGGAAAATGTACAAGGTATTCAAAGAGGCAAACCTTGAATTCCACACCCACCAACTGAGAGAGGAAAAATCTTTAAAAGTGGTAATACGAGGTATTCCACAAGAAACACCTGAAAAAGACGTGCACGAGGATCTCAAGGCACAAGGATAACCGACAATGAAAATCACACGGATGAACGGAAAAGGAGGAAAACCGGCCCCGATTGTACTTGTTGAACTGGAACGCAAGTACAAATCGATTTACGGAATCACAAAAGTAAACGGCCTCAACATATCAGTTGAGCCGCTTAAAACGACCGGAGTTGTAATTCAATGTCACAGATGCCAATTGTACGGGCATATTCAAAAAAACTGCAACGCAGAATACCGGTGCATGAAGTGTGCAGGAGCACACAGCACACATCTCTGCGACAAGGAAAGAACTACCGCCGCTAAATGCGTAAACTGTGGAGGAGCACACACTGCAATTTCCAGGCAGTGTAAGAAGAGCCCCGCACAACAAACGACAGAGACCGAAAAACCTCAAGTTCCCAAGACAACGGCACGAAAACCTACTATGTCGGCTTGGGCAAAACCGCTGAATTTTAAAACTGAAAAGCCTCAACAAGAGACACAGAAAAACAAACCGGCAACGAAACTACCGCAAAAAGAAAAATCAACTGCAAAAACCCAAATTGCAGTTCTTCTAGCAGAGATGTTGATAGAATTTGCAAAACTTAAGCCAACCGAGGGTCAAAAGATCAGCTTCACCAGGAAAATTACGAAAATTCTAACAACTTTTCAAATGAACATACACCAAAAAAGGCTAAAAAATCCTACCGGGCTAAAAATCATAGCCTGGAACGCAAACAGTATTACAAACAAGCTATCGGAACTGAAAGCATTCGTCGCAGAACACAAACCAGATATTGTTCTGCTCGGAGAAACCCATCTAAGACCGGCAAAAACATTGAAGATTCCCAACAATTTGACCTACAGAAAGGACCGAGAAGACAAAGCAGGAGGAGGCGTGGCCGTGCTAGTCAAAATTGGCATCGAACACCACGCCCTCGAGTCAAACGGCGACAAACCTGACATCGAATATACGGGAGTGGAAATACAGCTACGACATTCAAAACTCGCACTGTACTCCGTATACTCACCGCCCATAAAAAAGGAAATAGAAGAGGAACTCGACAAAATCTTCGACGGAAACTCACCTACTCTGATAGCAGGAGACCTCAACGCCAAGCACAAAAACTGGCACTGCAAAGCTACAAACACAAAAGGAAACAGACTTTGGAGATACTTGGAGAACAGAAATCTAATAATCGACCCTCCACTAGAGCCAACACATTATCCGGACAACTCGACGACTGCGGAAATTCTCGACGTTACGGTAAACGAAAACCTGACGCTCGACCTGAATGTCCAAGTCATAGAGGAATTATCGTCAGACCACTGTCCACTTATCATCACTTATGGAAATCCAAACCAATCACAGCTCTACACAAAAACCAATATCAACTGGACAAAATTCCAACATGAATATGTTCCACAAAAACACAACATCGAAAGCGTGAAACACCTGAATTGGGCCACCGATCAGTTTAAAAAACACATAAACCAAGCTCTCATCGCCGCAACTACAACAACGCAGCAAAATAGGAGGCAGGAAAAGTTACCAAACCAAATAGCGACGCTCATAAAACGTAAAAATGCAGCGAAGAAAACGTATCACAGAACTTTGCACCCGTCTGATGATAATACACTAAACAGACTCACAAACGAAGTCAAAAATCTTCTGAAAGAAGAGTACAACAGAAAATGGGAAAAACACCTAGAAAGTTTCAACGAAAAGGACGAAACACCCTGGAAATTTGCCAAGAAACTGAGACAAATAAGCAGAGACTTGCCTCCGTTAAAAACAAATAACGGAAAGGCCATCACAAACGAAGAAAAGGCCGAGGCGTTTGCAGAAATGCTGCAAAAGCAATTCAGCCCAAATCCTTCGATAGACAGAACGCACAACTTAAACATTGAAACACACACGGAGACCCTTCTCAACCTCGGAGAAAACTACAAATTCGACGAAGTCACCACAGAAGAGTTAAAAACGATTATTAAGAACCTAGCATCGAAAAAGTCGCCTGGTCCAGACAACATAAGGAACTTTACGATAAAAATGCTTCCGCCAGAAGCAGTAGAAGACCTCAAGAACATATGCAACGCAATCTTCAAACTTCGCGTCTATCCAAACAGGTGGAAGACGGCAGAAACAATAATGATCCATAAACCAGGAAAGCCGAGAAACAGCGTCGACAGCTACCGACCTATCAGCCTGCTGTCAAGCCTAAGCAAAATAGCCGAAAGGACTATTCTAACCAGACTGAACAAGATAATAAAAGACGGAAATATCCTACCGGACGAATAGTTTGGATTCAGGCAGGAACACTCGACGGTTCACCCAATTATCGAGAATAACCGAACATATCCTCGAAGGCAACAACAAAGGAAAAACCTCTGGAGCCATATTCCTAGATGTTGCAAAAGCCTTCGACAAAGTCTGGCACACTGGACTGATATACAAATCAGTTCAGCTGGGAATTCCACTGGCCTACGGATGTAGGGCATGAATGAATCACCCAAAACCTACAATATCATCTCAACGATATAGAAAGTTGGATGAATACATGGAGGATACAAACAAACGCAAGCAAGAGCCAAGTTATAATATTCAGCAGGAAAAAGAAAGAACCGGAGCAAAAGCTCAAATTAAACGACACTCCGATTCCGTGGGTGAAACAAGTGAAATACCTCGGAGTAACCCTGGACAAAACAGTTTCATACAATGCACACATTCAAAGCATCGCGACGAAAACCAAACAACTAAAAGGATATCTCTAACCACTCCTAAACAACAGAAGCAAGTTGGATATCAGAAACAAACTAAACCTGTACAAGGCAATCATCCGACCGAATCTAACGTATGCATCGGAAGTCTGGCTGAGAGCAAGTCCACGACAACTGCACACGCTAGAAATAATTGAAAATAAAACGCTAAGACAATGCGTCAACGCGCCTTACTACATGACAAACGAGCAAATCCACAAGGATCTGAAGATTCCAACGCTTATGGAACACATCAAAACACTGGCCACAAAAACGTATGCAAAAATGCAGACTCATATAAACATACAGATATCTGAAATAACAGATTACGAAGATACCACTGAAAGTAGGCACAAAAGGCCCAGACAGATTCTACAAAAGATGAACAGAAACTAAACGATAATCACCGTTGTTAGTCGTACCAATGAAGGTGGATTGAGTAGCTTTCAGTTGGTGCGACAACACGCAACCGAGGGTCGCTTATCGACGAAGGTGAATTGAGTAGCTTTCGCCCGGTAAAAGATCTCTCGCTAGCGCACCTAACAACACGAGCGCGGTCGACGGCACGCGCTAAAGAAGGTGGACCGAGTAGCCTTCTTTAGAGTGACTGCTGTCGATCATGGACGCCTGTCATCGGAGGTGAATTAAGTAGCTTTCGATCGGCGGTCTCCGCAGCTCACAAAATTATCACCACAGTAATGTTCACTAAAAGACGGCGGTCAAAGGAACGAAAGTTTCGGAACCGCGTTAAACTACCAAAGAACCATGATGATGATACAATAGCAGTTTCGACTCCGATCTCCAGTGGGCCATTAAAATTATGTTTGCACCCTACTTTGTTGGATCAACACCAGCGGTGCACAATTTAGTACCGTCCACAATAGTCCATGTATCTAATTTTTGAAGGGATGAAGGATACTTTATCACCATAATTCATCAAAATTTTACATTTTCACTAGAAAACTTTGAATTGTATTTAAATCATCTAGTAAATCGTGATCAACAAAGCGGAATGTTTTCAAAATGATCACCATTATCAAACTAATTTGGCTTAGTTAACTTTTTGGATTTTTGAAATAAACTACATTAAATATTTTATAAGAAATCTTCAAAAAACCCTCCTCCTGCTACGATATTATCCATTCTTCACCACATGGGTCATCGGGCACGATCGTTGTAGCTCCAAGCAGTTCATTTTAGCACAACTGCTTATCAAAAGAAAAAGTTTTATTTTGACCACAAAAATACGCCCTTAAAATACATGCATGTGCATGAATTTTGTATCATAATGTATAAAAAGGAGTTAAAAAGGCAGATTTTAAAATATGTTATAATTAAAACACGATTTAAGAATTATTATTTATTTGTTTATGTTATGCACTAAAACTCACAAATTTAACGCGAAAAATTTGGATTTGTCAATCTTAGATTTGTATCTCTTCAAACAGTTTTGAATTTCTCGTTAATTGTAAATTTCTTTTTACGTGATAACAGAAATAAAGGCTGGAAATGTTACCGTCTAATTTTTAAATGGAAATATTAGGATTCGTATGTAATCATAACAACATTATAATTATTGACATTTCCAACCCTAACTTCGTGGAATTATTCAATATTCATAACTATTAAACTTTATTAACGATAAAAACCCAACAAAATTTAAAAATTCCACAAGGTTTTCGATAAATATTTGCTAACACCGGACCAAGTTTCGCATTACTGCATCATCGGCGGTCATACCAGCAATTTGTTTAGCCGTTGTTATGCTAATAAGCTCCATGGATCAAAAACTCATACGAATATTCCGTCTAATCCAAATTCACGTCCAAAGTTTTAATTAGAGGTGTGTTCAGAAGATCAAGCTGCTTATTCATAGATTGTAAATATTTGTGAATTTCTATGGCTTCCAAGAAATTAAGTTTTTTAGTGTTATTACAAATATGTAATACTTCTACTGTGGTCGCGCATGTAAGTTTATGTAGTGTTTCTAATAGATGCTTTGCAAAATTTAATCTTTCTCGATGTTGATTTCTGAAGGCAGCAAGATGTTCGCTGTACCTAATATGAAAATTACTTGATGTTTGTCCTATAAATGTAATGCTGTATATATTTTTTTCAAAAAGATCATTAAAAGGATATAATGTTTGTTCAGACAGAAAGAGGAATAAAGACATGGATTACTTTTAAAAAAACTAAAAAAGGGATTTAAAATAACATTTAATTTAGCACAAACCACAAATTGTTGACGACTAGAAAAAAAAAGAAGAATCTGTTCAAGAATATGCATTAATTATGAGAGAACTTGGAAGTAGGGCTAATGTTGAAGATGAAGGGTTGAGGCAATATATTATTGATGGTGTTTACGATGATACCTCAGGTAAAGTTATCCCATACGGAGATATACATTTTACCGATTTAAAAAAATTTAAACTGTTTGATCAAATAAAGTCGACTAACACCTACAATCGTGAAAGAAATAACATGAATTCGGAAAAGAATGGTCGAGGTCAAATGAAGACATTCAAAGAAAAACTAAAATCCAAGAGTTGTCCGAATTTATTTTGTTTCAGCTGCGGGGAGAAAGGCCATAGATATACCAATTATTTAAATAAAGAAAAAAGTACAAAGTGTTTTACCTGCCAAAAATTTGGTCATGTGGCAAAAAATTATCCCAAGAATTTGTCTAAAGGCGAAGATCGAAATACCTCATTAGTACTGGCAAACGTTCAAGCAGTACCAACAAACGAAGTAAAACTCATAATTGATGGAATACAATTGTTAACACTTTTTGATACTGGAAATGCCATTAATGCTATAAGAATCGACGTTAATGATACATATTTTAGGGACATCGCACACAATAAGACGTGTAATTCTTCGAAAGGCATTAAGGTAAATAAAATGATGACGATGGGATCTTTTTATGAAAACATTATTATTAATGAAGAAGATGTAACTTTAAAGATTCATGTATTGCCGCTTGGTGCTTCTAATTTAGAGGCATAAGCTGCAACGACATACTTTCTCAAGTCGATATTTATTTAAGTAAAGGAAAAGTAAATATTGTTAATCAAGAAAATGAAAACTTTCTAATGAAAATTAAAATAAATGAAAATGAAAAGAAAACCTTATTAATTTAAACCACATTAAAAGTGAAGAAAATCGTATTCAAGTAAGTCAAAAACCGCAGATGTTACAATGAAAATAATCTTGAAAAATGCAGAACCCATGTAACACAGACCCAAAAGATTGTCAGCTGCAAAAATAAAAGAGGTAGAAAAACAAATAGGAGAATGGTTAGAAAAAGAGATAATAAGACCAAGTTCATAAGATTTTGCCAGCGCTCTTGTATTGGTTAAAAAGAAAAGATGGCCAAACCAGGATTGCTGTGATTTTAGAAGTTTGAAAAGAAAAGATAGATTTCCTCTTCCCCTAATTAAAGATGTACTAGGCAATCTACAAAATGAAAAATATTTTAGCACAACAGACTTAAGAAACGGCTTCTTTCATGTCTCTGTTGAAAAAGACAGTGTAAGATACACTGCGTTTGTTACGCCTAATGGGCAATATGAATTTTTAAAATGTTATTTTGGTCTTTTTACCAGCCCAGTGGCTTTTTTAAAGATTTATATGTCATAATTTTGAAGAATTTTCCGCGAAATACATAGCTATATATATGGAGGACATAAGTATTTCTAGTAGTACTGAAGAAGAAGGAATACAGTGATTGAATATAGACTTGAAAGTTGCAAGAGATTACGGTTTGGATGTTAAAAGTTAAAATAGGTGACTGTTAGTTCTTAAAGAAAAGGGTAAAGTTCTTAGGAGTTATAATAGAGAACGGAAAAGTACAACCTTCTGAAGAAAAGAGGTTAGCAGAAAAATGTTTTTCTCAATCCACAACATTAAAACAAATTCAGTCCTCTTTGAAATTAACTGAGTATTACCGAAAATTTAATCTACATTATGGTTTAATAGAAAAACCTCTTAGTAACTTGTTCAGAAAAGAGCGTGAATTTAAGTTTGAAGAGAAACAGTAATTGCTTTAAGAAACTAAAGCGGTTACATTTGCATGAACCAGTATTACATATTTTCAAGCAAGGGCAAGAAACAGATCTACATACTGATGCCAGCATGCATGGGTATGGGTATGGAGCTTGTTTGATGCAAAAAAGTGATGAAGACGTAAAATTTCATCCCATTTATTATAATAGCTAGAAAATCATACCTGCCAAAGAAAAATAGCATAGCTATGAACTTGAGGTTCTTGCAATAGTTTCAGCTGTTAGGAAATTTAGAATTAATTTATTAGGTACAAAATTTAAAATTAATAAATTATTTTACTAAGCAATAAACCATACAAAAATTACTTCTTAAAGAATGGAAGTGAATGTAAGTATGAGGAAGAAATAGAATTATTTTTCGTACCTAAGTCCATGAAAAAAGAAATGATAAAACATTCTCATGAGGTGGGACATTTTGGAACATCTAGGACAGAAAAAATGGTAATAAGAGAAAGAAAGACAAAATCTTTTATTCAGAATTGTTTGTTGTGTATATTGGCAGTTCTCTGTGCACATATCATGCTGATCATTTGGGTGCTTTGTCTTCGACAAACAAAGGATACAAGTACATTTTGGCTGTAATTAATGACTTTTCTAAAATAACATGGTTATATTTAACAAAATCGACAAGTTTGCAAACTGTTAATTGTTTGAAAAAAACACCAACAAATATTTGGAAATCCCTTCAAGATCGCAATAGATAAAGGCACTTCGTTTACTGGTAAAGAATTTAAAGATTATAGCAATGACGAGAAAATACAACATTTAATAATAACCACTGGTGTTTCACATGGAAATGGTTAAATTGAATGAATGAATCAAACTATCAGTCCAACACTTACAATATTAAGTGCAGACGATCCAACAAAGTGGTTTAAATTTGTTTGTTCATGGAGTGAAAAGAGCTCTAAATATAAGAGTCCAAGGAATTATAGGTGCATCTCCGTTTAAAGTATGTGTAGGAGTGAGAAGAGAGAGAGAGAGAGAGAGAGAGAGAGAGAGAGAGAGAGAGAGAGAGAGAGAAGCTACAAATGGTGAGTAGGAACCAAATTCTTAAAGTTAGTTATAGTTATCTATAGGGGTGGGGATTTCACCACCTAAATCACAAATTTAGCATCTGAAAAAATTGTTGATGCATTATTTTGATGAAATATCAACATATAATAAGTTAAAGGTGAAAAAATAAATGTTTTGATTCGCAATCTAATAATGATCAAATCCATGGGGTTCTCCAAGCGTCATAAAAATAGGGGTGTTTCGTTATTTCACTGTTAATTCAAAATGTATGTCAAAATAATTATTATAGAAATAAAATTGTATCACTGTACAGAAAAAAATTAACTCAAGGGATAAATCAATCCTTTCAAGGATTTTTTTTGCAAAACCCCGAGGCAGGTCAATTTTGTTTTTTAGTTTTCTTAATAAAATTGTTAAATTTGATGAAATTGGGTTGTTTAAAAGTTGATATATAAGAAAAAAAAATGAAACTCACCCCCATAAAAATTAGGGATTGCAAATTTTTGACATAACTAATATGTTTTTAGGAGCGCTTTTTTATAAGAAATAACATTTTGTTTCATCAAAAAATTCTAATTAGTTCTTGAGTTATTAAAGAAAAACCGTTGTTTGGGGTTAAGTTTAAGGGGTGGTTTCGCCACCTAAATCGCCGAATTAGCATCTAAAAAAAATACGTGTCCAATATTTTTTTATGTACTATAACATATCACAAAATGAAAAAATTCGGTGGGGTACACCTCGGGTACTTTCCTTGTAAGTGCCCTCCCAATCACCAGACCTTACTCGCCTAATTTTTTAGGGTTATTCAAAAAGGCAAATTTACCTACTAGCATAGAAACGACAATGTTAAAGCTTTTTAGCCTTTTATCTTCAAAAATCGATATACAAATCTTGTCCTTTGAAACCAAGAAAGATTAAAAGATACAGCAAAGGTTTACTCCAACACGTTTTAATAGGCAAGCTATTATTTTCGGAGAGATACTGTATCTCTCTGAAGATAATAGCTTGCCTATCGAAACGTGTTAGAGCAGCTATTGTTGTGTTCTTTAATTTTTCTTGTTTCCAAGAGGCAGGAATTGTATGTCAATAAGTTAATTGGTAAAATAAAATTTGCAAATTTTACAAATTTTATTTTGGACTTTATAACTTTATTAATTTTCATTCTAGAAGAAAATTCATTAAAAGCCTTTTTGTTCAAAATTGAAAGTTATAAGAGAGAAAATAATAATATACAGGTGGTCAGAAACAATGGGCGAACTCTAAACTGGATTTACTAGACACCAAAATTTTACGATTGGGCCAAACATGTCTTATAACAATGTCGCTGGTTTAAGATATACAGGGCGTTCAAAGTTTAAATTTTGTTCTGAAATTCCTCAATAACTGAAAAGGTTTTAATGCTATAAATTTAATATTGGGAATTCTATGTGTGACAATTAGCAATTTTAAGTTTAATTTAACCTGGTTTATAAAGGGTGTAAATTAAAACATATTATTTTTATCTGTAGAATTAGGCTTAAAGTAAATAAAGAATATAAAAAACCACCAATTCTACCAAGATAAGGTACTCTTGCTTAGGTCCTCTAAATTGATTTTCAAGTTATTTGCATTTGGAAAGTTCAATGTATTTCGTACGATACGGAAAAGCAATCAGAGCAACAGTATATAACAATAATAATTATTAGTGAGAGACAGTGACAAACTTCTAATTCAATGTTGGAAGTGTCTACTACCTAATCCAGTAAATTATAAATTTCACTTTCTTAAATGCCAACATCAGAATCGCCTTATTATTTTTAAATGTACTAAACTAATTTGTTCAAATTTAAAAATATATAGTAAAAATCTGCTGTCTTAAAAGCCATAAACAATACGGTTGCTATTAAAAAAAAAATATATCTATGACGTCATATCTTAAATTTGGGACATACTTTATAACATTTTTCCACATCGAAAAGAGGGAAAATTAAAATAATAATTAACGTGTCCAAACATATTTCCGAAAAAACTGTCTTTGATTTACTGAATTAATTCCAAGTTACAGACTAGCACTGTATGTAATTTTTATTCCATTGTGTTTGTGTGTTACTTTTAAGTGTTTACTGATGAGCCGTGCTTAACATAAGTAGAAGCTTTTGAACTAATTAATTTAATCTATAAATCTGATAGAGGACTTCCTAGAATAATCACCAGTTGCTACCCAACATTTATTCAACGTTCATGTACGTTTCTTTTGTTTTGTGAACAAGGAAGATTGCTCAGGATTTTGACTATCTAGATTTTCTTTTTGGTATTGTTCTGTTTGACATGAGAGTTTACACGAGTGAGCTGCTAATGTTTCTTTATTTTCTTTGGGGATAGGAGGATAAAAGTCATGGATTAATTAATTTTGGGGTTTGGTCCTTTCTACCTAAAAGGAACACGGATACTTTATAAGCTCGAACGTCTTATGTCTGACAGACAGACATACGGAGGGCTGTCATGTGTCCAGGGGAAAAAATCGAAACACCGATTAATATAATTAATAATTTTGGTCGACTAAAAAAAAACGAGCTCCAAAAATAATAATTTTTGTTGACTATTCGTAATTTTTCTCAACATGTTGTTTTCGACTGCACCGTAAAATAAACTTCACACTTAAATTTCCTTTAGTTGTATTATTTATTTAGCTGCTTTCAATTGCGTCAAATAAATGCGAAGCTGAAACTTATTATCTTTTGTTTGTTCTATAATGCCATCATAAATTTTGGTGGAAAGGACTGGTTCTTGGTTAGGTTCAAAAATTGAAATACAAATCTTGTCTCCTGAAACCAAGAAGGATTAAAAAACACAACAAAGGTTGTGCATTTCGGTAGCCAAGCTATCATCTTCCAAGAGATACTAACACCTAATCCTGACTAAAGCACCAAACTAAACACTGTGGCTTGTGATTAAGTCCAAATAAGGTTTCACCCCTTTACCACATCGGCAATTAAATAAATAATTACGCGATACGTATTTCGCCAGCAGAACTGTCATTTTCAAAAAGATTAACAAAAGATGCATCGACGTCATCTACATTCAGATTCAAATCGATACTGGTGGTCCTTTGCTTTCTTTCCTATTTCTAATTGTTTAACACATCTGGTGCATGTAATTTTGACCTGCCACAAATAGCCTTTAATAAACTGGAGGCCGCCAATGGTCCTTTATCTCCGTTAAGGGTAACTGGCCTCTGATTGATATAACTTGTTCCGTATGCATCAGGTTCTCTGCTATTTGTGACCGATCTTAACAATTTTAAATTTTCAATGTTAATTTTGTGTCTTGTATTTATCATATGTAGGGCGACACTTGATTTTTCTTCTCTATTGTATCTAAAATGAGCGATATGTTCTTTAAATCTGGTTTTAATGGACCTCTTGGTCTGTCCAACATATGATAAATTACAATTGTTACAGCTTATTTCTTAAATTCCGGAATTTTCAAGCTTGTCCAATTTATCTTTAGCATTACCCTTGAGAACAAGGTTTCGGTCGGTCGGACATACTCGAATCGCCAGTCGAGCGCTCTCGGCGTAGAGAGGGCGGCGTGAAACCTATGGGAGAATGTTTAGTTTACAGTTCACCGCAGTGCACCATATTCGTTTAATCCAGTGACGTTTCATTGGATAAGGCTATCAACTATGGATATTAAGAGTATGAAAACTAACGAAAAATGTAAGACATATCGAGAGCGCAAAAAACGTTTACGAGAGATTGAAAATAGAGGATCTAGTGAGTTAAGTACGAAAACACCGCTAACAAAAACTGAACACAATAGGCGGTATCGTGAGCATGTAAAGATGCTTAAAGGTTCTGAAGTTTACATGGGATACCCAAGTCAGCGGCCCTTAACTGAGGGGTTATAATTCCATTATTATGCTGTAAACTCTTACCCTAAATCCAATTCACGTACTGTCTTGAAAACCTTGAAGTATTTAGTAAACGAATGTGGTAAAATATCTGCGCTTAAAATTTTTAGGGCTCAAATAAATGTAAATTACTTTTACAATAAAGTTGACAAATTTTTGCTTGTAGATAAATATTTTCGTTTTGTACTAAAATATTTCTTTCAAGAGCCATGAGCATAGATGCCTTAATATTATTTTAATTTAAATTATTTCGTAGTCTATTTGGTTATACGAGTATATTTCAATTTAAAAAATAATCTTTCAGAAGAAACTTGGCTAATGGAAACTGTAAATTTAGAAATATAAACATTGCAGAAATAACCTTAAAAATAGAAAAAAGTCGAAAGAAAAATATTTGGAATATTCAAGTTTTCACTCGAAATCTCAAGTTGAATACTTCGATATTAAGGTCGAAAATAAAAAAAAATAGCTAAATAAGGCCAAAATTTTGAATTCAGAAAAGTTGCGAGAAAAACATATTCCAGAATTTCAAAAAATTTTTAATGTTCTAAAATTTTAAAACATATGTCAACATTTTGAGGTTAAAGATAAAATTTTGCACCTAAATCAAAATCATTTAAAAAAAAAATAAAATATTTTATTTAAAGTCAAGATTTTAAATAAATGACTTGTGTTCTTAAAAAAAGAGTCTAGATTAAATTTAAAACCTTAAAAATAAAAAAAAATTAAAGCTTTAACACTGGTTAAAACCTTTATTGGTGTTGGAAATAAAAGTAGAAAATAAAGTTTGAATTTTGGGATTTTAATATTTGAGGAAACTCACCACTCATAATTTAATGAAAAGGGGATCTTAAATTTTGAAAAAAAAGTTTACTTCTTCTTTATGGTAGACATTACAAAATTTCGATAAAAAATCTTGAGTTTTCAAGTTTATATATTTATAATTTTAAGAATTTTTCACAATTTCGAAAATAAGTCAAAATCTTTAGAAATATTTAGAATTTATTATTTAACATAAAAATTTTAAACAAAACATAAATATTTATTGACAGTTTAAGAAAAATAAATGACATTTTGAAAGGTTGAGGAATTTTGTGAAAAAGTCATAATTTCAAGAAAATACTCTATATTTATTTTTTTAATGCAATATCTTGGGTTAGACTCGCAAGACTGATGTTCAAATTTTGAATCCGTTTGAAATCCGAAGTTTTAAGAAAAAAACACAAGAATTGCAAGTTTAATGTAAAAATTTAAAAAATTGGAAATTGTGGAAGAAATTATTAAATTTCGGAAAAGCCCAAAATTTGTGTTTATAATTATTTTAAAAGCATAAGCGCATAATTTTGTAAAGAAGAGTAAAATAGATTTCTAGACTATTTTCTTTAGGTCAGAAAATTTTAATCTCTCTGGATAAATAAGACGTCAAAATGACCCTTGACGGATCAATCAAAATAATCAATAAGTTATCGAATGCCGTGTTCGCTACGTTCTCTTCTAAAAAACTTAGAGCACACTTGATGACTTTTGCATTTGAACATCCGATAAAATTTTAACTGACATAAATCGAAATTTACTAATTCAATCAGACTCACCCTGTCATTATTAAATGGCTCGAGAAAATTATATACCATATCTGTTACTAATTTAAAGCCCTCATCGCTTCCCATTTTTGTTTTTAGATTCATTTAAGTGGTTAGTTCATTACGACAAGCGTATTTTTGATATTAAGAAATTTCATTATCTTTGCGATCCTGTGGAAGAAGATTCAAGTGACGTTATTGAATCATTGTCATTATCAGGTAATTATTATTATTAATTAATTATGCAATAGAGTTGCTGCAAGACCACTTTAAAATAAAAGAACAGGTCACAACCGTCATAAACTTTTTTTAATTTAGAAGAACCACACAACCCGGTCTAAGACAACTAATTAACTGTAATAAAGGTTTTAGAGCTTTCGGCAAAAAAGGGAATTACTTTTATTTATTATTCCCATAAGAGTGGAAAAATTAAATGATCATGCAAAGCGAAAATGGCAATCAGTACAACCAGTACAGCTCTAGTTTTAATTAGAAATAGGTGCAGTAACTTTAAACAATGTCCAGCATTGTTAAATCTAGGGTGTCAAGCGAACATCATTACTTCAGCATTAATTAAAAAATTGTAATTTTCTTTAAAAAAGTTTGAAGTAATGTAACATTTGAATCAAATCACATCTAAACGAATTCACATGTGATCTGGAATATGATAAACAAAATCACAGAACCAACCTCAATTTTTAAGATTGTTAAATTTGCCATTCAACTGCCCTCTAATGTTTTTTTCGATGATCCTGATTTCAATGCGAAATAATTTAAATAAAATTTATTAACTCAAACAAGTTTATTTTGGAAGTAATTAGAAATTCCATTGAAATCAGAAAAAATTAACTTAATTTTTAAGAAACCAAATTAGGTTGAATGCAGCTGGTCATTTAAAAGTCCATTCAAAGAAACAAAAATATGACATGCAATTCAAAGACCATAAATTCTTGTCGGGAAGAACAATAAAATGATTCTTAAACTTATATTTAAGAACCACTTGTCGGAATAACAAATTGCTGAAATGTACTACTTATCCAACCAGGGGGTTCAAACAAACTGTGAAGGGCCATAAAATTCATGTGGTGTAAGGCACATCTGCAAACACTTTCAACACAGTCAGCCTTGACGACATTTTAATTAGTTATAAAAAAATAAAAACTAAACGTAATACGTATTGTTGTAAATCAATACGTATTTTATGTAATTATTATTATTTACTACTTCCAAGATACAAAGATAATTGTCGTGGCGAATTTCAAGGGTGTCGGATAACACAAGGGGCGACGTCACTAAGATTTCTAGCCTTAATAATCTAAATAAATAAAGGTTTCATATTTCAACACGATCGGTAAAGAGGTTGTGAAATTATTAATTAAATTATTTTTTATAACAACTTTGAAAGTCTGCAATTCGAAAAGTAAAGATTTTTTATTATTTTTTTTGTTCGTAATTCGTATTTATTTATCATTCCGAATCAACTGTCAAGCGTTGTCTTTGAAATTTGTAAATACCCTGTATAACCTTGTATGTTAAATAAAGTGTTAATTATGTTTCTATTTGGTGTTATCATTTCCAATGTCTCCGTTGGTTGCAAGGATTGCGAAATCTGTGAATTTTTTTATATTTTTTATAAAAATTTGATGTCCTTTACTTTCCTTCTAAATTACAAAATTTTGAAAAAAAATCGATTTTACAAAATTGTGACTTGATAATTAAAATTTTAAATATTTTTGTCGAAATTATTAGTTAACATTTGAAAATATTTTATAAAGTGTAGAAAAATCATGAGTTTATTTTATATAACCCTCTCATTTTTTTATTTTGAATTTTATCTTTAAAAATTTTATTTCAAAATTGTTTACGTTTATCTTAAAACGCTGACACTGTAACTTTTGTTGAAAAATTCAATTTTTTTTCGAGGTACTTCGAATTTTTTCACAAAACTTTAAGTTTCGAATAGGGTTATTTGACTAGTTTCTAAATTAACCCTAACTTTGGTGTTTTGTTATGACCAGTGGGAATCAGTTTACAAATTTATTTTTTACATCGCCCTAATTTTTGACATATTTACGAAACTTATTAGTGAAAAATATTATGCAATGCTTCGAGGGG
The DNA here is from genome assembly GCA_028583605.1 of Dastarcus helophoroides. Lineage (NCBI taxonomy): Eukaryota > Metazoa > Arthropoda > Insecta > Coleoptera > Bothrideridae > Dastarcus > Dastarcus helophoroides. The sequence continues at coordinate 54,381,196 of CM053325.1, read as the reverse complement.
CAACGAGTTTTAGAATTTCAATTTAAAAATAATATTTAAAACACTGAACGAAAAGTTAATTTTTTGCTAACAATTTATTTTCTCAAGTTAGTTATAATTAATTCTCTATCTTTACGTCAGTGTTTGCTTCTATCCAATCCAAGTAGCTAGCTACTCTGGGGAAAACTTCCGGTCCATAGATATCTTCGCAATAAGGTAGGCCGTTAGATATAATACCAATTTGGACTCCGTTAGCCACCAATGGGCCACCAGAATCTCCTCTGCAGCTTCCTTTGTTTGGATTAGCACCAGCAGTGCACAATTTAGTATGGTCGATATTTGTCGGAAAAATTTTAGCACACACGGAATTGTCCACAACTGGCACCCGAACTACCCTCAGTTTAGTAGGGTGAAATGGATCGAAATCATGCATTTTTCCCCATCCGGTTTCAGTTGCAATTTGGCCAATGTAACTGGCATTAACTTCGCTCTTTTTGGGCAGGGGTATTATTCGGATAGTGCTGCTTTCCTTCACCAAAGTAGGCAATTTGATTACTGCGATGTCACTGTCCAAATTCCATCTTTTGAAGTTTGGATGAGTCACCCAGTAAGTGGAATTTAGACGGACACTGTCAGGCTCCAGAAGTGAGACATCGTGAGCACCAATAATTAAGTGGACGTGGTCGACTACGTAACTGCAAAAGATGGTGTTAAATGGAGTCATTGATTTAACATTTACAGGTTTCTACCGAGATGCAAATAGGCAGTGAGCTGCAGTCAATACGTAGCTTTCCGAAATGAGGGATCCTACACATTGTTTAACTGGTTGGCTGACGTTATTGGTGAGAACTATGATAAGTTTGACGGTGTATGGATAGGCGTGGGGGACAGCTTCATCTCCGTTTACGATACCAACGTCTGGGACCACGGCCTGAATAATGTAATAGTATCAATAATAGTATCAGGAACAATTCGAATAATTGATTTTATAGCATGATAGGGAAATTTAGAGAGTCTTCCAGTAATGATCGTTTCAACAAAATAGTGCGTTCAGCTACTATATCATCATAAAAAACGAAAATTCTATGGACCACTAAAAAGTATTATGTTTTCATAGAATGTATATCACAAAGGCTACGTTTTATTTATTAAATACTAATGATGACTATAGGTACATTAATTCTACTAGAACTACTTATTTAGATAAAATTTAGTTTTTTGTTCATGCTACTATCGTATACATTTAAAATACAGAATTATAAAAAAGTTAATACAGAATCTAAATTAAATCAATAAATTATCTGATCCTGTTGAAAATAAGAAAATAATTTTTTAACCTGTTTTTTTTTAATGTTCCTTTCCAAATTAAACCGGGGAAAAAAAAAGTAATAACTTACCTGGTACGAATAAGTGATTGAGCCACACAACATTAAGAGAATTGGCAGGATCATTTTGGATTTACTGAAGATCTTTTTAAAAATTTACTAGCTTTTATCGTAATTACTAATTGCGAGGGACAATCGATAACATCAAATTGCTCTTAAGATATGATTGTTTATCATCATTTCAAGCGCTTAAAATCCACTGCTTAGAAGAATGACAGGCTAATATTTGAGAGAATGCTATCTTAGGATTTGAAGCATTGCTGACTAAGGTTTTTTGTCTTTTATTTAAAAAAAAATTGTTCCGAAAAACAACTTTCAAACCATAAGACAGACGTCAGATAATCCTAATTGATCTAGAAGAGTCCTCAAAAAAATCCCATATTTAAAGTGTTTTATTTTAATACTCAGTAACACGTTTATACTTAACTTCGATATCTTAATGGTTAAGTTATTTCTCTTGCTTAAGAATTAGCTTTAAACATAGTTTCAAGTCCTTGGTATGAATAGTAAAGCGACTTTGGCAACTTCTTGAGATAAGTATTATTTTAAATAAAAATTTGACAACTACCCATCACAAAACTAATGAGCACATGAAAATATAAAATAACTCTTTACTGCGGCAAAACTGTTGAAAATAATCATAGTCACAATTTAGCACAGTAATCATAATTAATGCCAATCATTATATTTTAATAATGCTATTGTACTTGTTATGAGTCACACGCTTTAGGTATTCCTGAAAGATCCTACACGGCAGAATTATCAAGAAACTAGAAAATGAAATTGGAGACACATAGTTTGACTTCAGAAATTGTACAGGCACAAGGGAGGCCTTGTTTGGTCTAAATGTACTAGCTCAAAGATGATGTCTTGATATGAACTACAATATGTATTTGTGCTACGTGGACTTTGAAAAATCCTTCGATAAGGTCCAACATGACAAATTGATAGATATGTTAAGAAGTGAAAACATTGGCAGCCGTGATCTGGAAATAATATCTCATTTATATTGAAACCAAACTGCCAAAATCAAAGTAAACGACCAATTGACCGAAAGCATCAAGATTCAGAAAGGGGTCCAACAGGGATATGTGCTATCGCCAATGCTTTTTAATGTTTATAGTGAAGTAATATTTGGAGAGTGCAATCGAAATCTGCAGAGGCCATAACTGTAAATGGGCAGATCGTCAACAATTTATGTTTTGCGGATGATATAGTGATAATGACTGATGATATTGACGATTTGCAGAACTTCATGCAGCGCCTTAATATACACTGTAAACAGTATGGACTTAGGATCAATCTAAAAAAAACCAAGTATATGATTATTACCAAATCAATAATTTGAAACACACGACTGAGAGTTGGAAACACGGATATTGAAAGGGTAGAGAAATACAGATATTTGGGTAGATAAATAACATCAAACATAATGACAAATTAATAATTGCAAACGCAGGACTGAGGGTTGGAAACTCGGACATTAAAAGGGTAGAAAAAAACTGATATTTGGGTACATGGACAACATTAAACGTAGACCAAACAAAAGAAATAAAGGCACTTATTGAGATGGCACGTCTGTTGTTTATCAAGCTTAAACAATTCCTATCCTGTCGTAATGTAGACCTAAAATTGCGATTAAAAATACTCCCATGCTACGTATTCCCAATCTTTCCTAACGGTTTGGAAGCATGGACACTAAAACAAACACATATAAATAAACAGACCGCTTTTAAACTTTGGTACTGTAGTAGGATCCTATAAATATCTTGGACCGATAAAGTAACAAATATAGAAGAAATGACAAGCATAGGAAATAAAGCAAAAGTCATCATAACTGCCAAAAAAAGGAAAGTCCAATATCTAGGACATGTAATGAGAGGACAGAGATGCTCAATACTACGACTCATAAGACAAATAAACATTCGAACATAATATCGATAGGCGCAGAATATCCTGGCTCAGGAATTTAGGAAAATGGTTTGGATGCAGCAGCGCAGAACTATTTAGAGCGAAGGCCAACAAAGTTCTTAAAGCCATGATGGTTTCCAACCTTGCCTAGGAGATGGAACTTGAGGAAGAAAAAGACTTGTTATTAAATATATCTATGGTGATGCACTTTTACTTGACGAATCACAAGAACTTTGACGTAATATATGTACAATCAGTAGTCAGTAACATTATTTCAATGATTTAAAGCAGAGTTTTTTTAAGGGCGCACAATTAATTGTTGCTTTTTATGCCAGTATTTACTTCTGTAATGTCCAACTAATTAGCTGTACTGCCAAAAACTCGTGGTCCATAACGAGGTTCATGAATAAGCAGGTCACTGGATACAATACCAGTTTTGACTCCGATCACCAGTAGGCCATCAAAATCATGTGTGGACCAACACCGGCGGTGCACAATTTAGTACGGACCACAATAGTCCACATTTGTAGGAAAAACTTTATCATAGTCGAAATTGTATGTAACTGACACTGTTAATAATGTCATCATTAAGCTCTGAAAACATCTTTGATATTTATAATATCATGATTTGAAACTTGTCCAGTATAAGCTTTCTCAAATTTTCCGTTTATATGTCATAACTTTGTAAATTATCCGATAAATATGTTAGCATTAAGGAACCCACCACTGTCTTCCCTACATAGAATGTGCCACATGTGATACAAACCCGGGACCTTAAGCCACGTAAAGGAGCAAGCAGGTGCGGATCCAGAAAGGTTTTTCGGGGGGCACTTCCATTGCCACCCAACCCCCCTATTACATGCTTGAGCAGGCAAAAATTTCAAGAAATTTTAAGGTCATGTAAGATTTTCAATTTAAAATTGAATAATATAAAAAAAAATCATTTTTATGGGAAACCAAAATCAAAAGTCAACCACCATATTGCATAAATAAACATTTTATTTTCGTCTAAAATATATAAGATTCAAGCAGAAACGAAAATTGTCAAGTATATACCATACAACACAAATAAAACTACAAAACTACGCAACTAAAAGGTTAACATAATAGAACAGAAACCATAAAATTCAATATTGTTTTTCGTTAAATTGTATGTTTATAATCGAAACCTTAGCAAAAAAGTAAAACCCGAAGCTATGTGCTTAAATTATTTGGAATTAGAAAATTATGAAATAAATAATAACAAAGTAAATTAAAAAAACGGTCGAAATTTCGAAAAAGAAACTCTTAATTTGTAACAGAAAAAGAATAAAGAATTTGAAATTTCGAGATCATTGTTGCAATTTCAAATTTAAAATCGAAATAGTACAAAAGTAATAAAAACTTGGCTGTGCTAATTTTGAGAGAATGATAACATTTTTAAATATCCATACTTTACAAAAAAATTTTTCTTTAAATTTCAAAAAAAAAATTCTTAACATACCCATTCATTTCCGTATTTTTGCAAGGCCCTACTTCTCTTTCATTTTTTCTATAAAATTTTGCTAGCCATTTTTTTTATTTTAGTCAAAAAATGCGAAAAAACAAATAAAACCAATAATACACACACACAAACCTAAACGTAAATGTTTTTTTTAAACTATGTCACTGTATAGAATATATGGATAGGGAAGGAAAATAAAAGACTGACCTCTAAAATCAATGTGCAATTTAAAATAAAATTTTGCTGACTTGTTTTGGTTTTGGCTGTTTGGTAAGTTCTGGGAACTTTTGCAAGCAATAATTAGCAAGCATAGCTTCACCACAAAATAAGTTATTTATTTTGTGACGTCACAGCATCAGATTACATTCCTAAATAAGAAAATCATTGGCGACAAAGTAAAAAGCCCATAAAATCAAGTCGATTATTTTAGAAGAATTTCTGCGGGGCGATAATCCATGTACTTGCGTCTAGTGCTTCCCCTCTGGATCCACCACTGGGAGCAAGGGGAAGAATGCAGTCGAGAAGGAGCCTAGTAAATATCGAGATCATGTGTAGAAGTGACCAATAAAGCGTGTGTTAAGTAAATTGTGTGTTATTGGATCAACAATTATTATTATTAAGTTAAACCGAAATATTCTGGCGTGTTTCTTTTCAGTGGCAACTAATTACCAACTATTTCGCATCACTGCAAGTATCATATTTTTTTTGTTTTTTCGAAAACTTTGATACATATGACATTTCCTTGCTATTTTTCACCAATTACATAATTATTTGCAAGAAAAGAATTCTAAGAATACCTACTAGATGGCATACTAACAAAGTTCACCAACCAGCGAAAATTTGAATTATTTATCCGTAGGAGGTATTAAAAATTCTTATTTCCCTTAACAAAACAAAAAATTTGGGATTTGGTTTCATAAAAAATGATTTTTAAAGAGTCTTTATTTTCTTGAAATAGATATCATTAATTTTCAATCTTTGCGTCAGTATTCACTTTTAACCAGTCCAAGTAACTAGCCACTCTGGTGAAAACTCCCGGTCCATAGAACGTTTCGCAAGTTGGTAGGTCATGCGATACAATACCGATTTGGACACCGTTATTCACCAATGGGCCCCTAGAGTCACCTTGACATCCTCCTTTGTTGGGAGCATCACCAGCAGTGCACAATTTGGTATTGTCCATGTTTGTCGGGAAAACTTGAGCACATACGGAATTGTACGTAATTGGCACCTGAACAACTCTCAGTCTAGTGGGGAGAGTTGGAATGTTGTGTAATTTATCAAAGTAATTCGAATTAGTTTCATGTTAGAGAGATTTAAAATATACCCAATTATTACAACTCATTATGCAATATAATCTCATTTGATGATCACTGAGTTTAAGGGCTTGTAACTTTTTGTATTCTGCCTTGTAGTTTGAAATTTATAAAACATATTTTTCACACTTATTTAATGTAAATAGTTGTTTTTCGTATTATGCTGCTGAATTCGTTTGTATCCGTCCTATTCTCATCAAACACAGTGCGAAAACCGTAGCTTTTTGTAACAAATTCAAAAACAACTTTTTATTGATGTGGATGTAGCTTACAGAAAAGACTGTTGCACTGCATTTGAATAATTTGCAACGTATAGCAACGGATTTGGCTATACAGGTCAGAGAATGACTATTTACCTCACAAAATAATTATTATGAGGTGAAATATATATTTTGTTTTATTTTCAAAATATAATGCACAAAACAAATTTTTATTGATGTAGATCCAGCTTTCAGGTAAACAATGCTCATGCTGTTTAAGAGATTTTTTATGACAATGGTGATCTGTTTTTTCATAATTTTGGATGTTCAGTACTACCGAATTAAAAAAATTCTTCGATAACCCAAGTACTTTGTAAACTTAAAATGGTTAAAATATTCAGTAAAATGGGGAGTTTTACAAATTTCTAAGCAAACTAGACATTGCAATTCCATAATGTGCCATTTAAGACAATAGCTTTTAAAATCTGGTTAAGAATAAGTGAATAATTGCTAACCCAGACAGTATACAGAGCAATTTCTCCATGTGGTAATCAAAGATGTAAAATCACTACTACGAAGATGAAATGGAGCAAATAAAATGTATTTTTTACTCTTCAGTCCTATGTAAGCAGTGTTAGTTTCTTTGGTCTTTGATGTAGGTACTTTGATTTTATTGACCAAAGCCCTGAACTGACCATCAGAATGAAAAGCATTTTAGTTAAAATGTGTGCTTAAAACCTCACATTGTCCAACCTCAACTCTAAAATCGAACATAGAACATAGAATTTGTCATATTGAATTGCTTAGGATAACCATAACTTATAGATAGTCAAAGTATAAGGCAAAACTTTAAATTCATCAATTATTTAAGTGTTTACCGCATGATTTGATATGGTGGTTGTTATTAAGAAATTTTACAGTCTCCCCTAAAAGAATAACTTTTAAAATTAATCAAAGAAGAAAACTTACCTGGTAGGAGTGTGCGACTAAGCAACACAATGTTAAAAGGACTGGTAGGATCATTTTGGATATACTGATGATATTTTCAAAAATTCATTAGTTTATATAGTGGTTACTAGATGCGTAAGTGAACTGATATCATCAGGTTCTTAACGATAAAATCATCCGCCAAGCCCTGTTAGATGACGAGGATTATTGGGGGAAGGTGCATTTGCCTAATCGATTCGATATTTCCAACCTACTTTTAATATGCTCATAATTGATTTGGATCTTAATCAGCACTAATTAGATAATAAGTCGTATTAATTGTCATTAGGTGTTTGTTAAAACCGGAGAACCTACAAGGCTAAGTTTTTAACTTATTTAAAAATAATTTGCAAAAAACTTAAACTGCGCGAATTATCTCTAGAAACTTCTTCACTTAACAACGCTAAATTTTTGAGCCTAACTAATACATTAAAAGCGATTACACCTTTTATCACCTTTTCGTAGTGAATACCTTAATATATTTCCTCATTTATTATTTCATTTTGACAAAACTTTAGTTGCAATATATTGCAACTAAATGTACATATTTAAAGACCGCATTTTTTGAGACCAAAATTTCATAAACATGAGTCTTAAATTGCACCTCCTTCAAGCTACAGCCATCGAAAGTTGCGCAAAAAAATCGATCTCAAATTCTGAATACAGTTACTGTTCAAATGATTTGAAAATTTGCAAGCATTTTTATAGACCTGATATGTTTGCTTCAAAACTAATGCATCTAATTTTAGGAAGGATCAAGCATACTTTAACACCGTACTTAAGCAAAATTTTACATTTCCACTAGAAAACTTTAAATTCTGGTAAAATTATATAGTAAATCGTGGTCAACAAAAGCGGAGGGTTATTAAAATGATCACCATTATCAAACTAGTTCAGCTTAGTTAAATTGTGGCATTTTTTTTAATGAACTACATAAAGTATTTTATAAGAAAACTGGGATACCATCCATTCCTTTCCACATAGGCGGTCGGACACGATCTTTGTAGCTCGAGGGGGTGCATTTTAGGACGCGCGTTTATAAAAAGTTTTATAAAGAGTTTTATTTTGACCCAATAAATACGCTCTTAAAACACATGTACATTAAATTTTGGATCATAACATATAAAAAGAAGTTGAAAAGGCAAATTAGAAAATATAATATAACTAAAAGTTGAAAGCCGCCGATTAAGTACATTATTATTCTTTTGTTTACGTCATGCACTAAAGCTCAGTAACTAAACACGCAGATTTAACACGAAAAATTCGGATTTGTCAATCTTAGATTTGTATCTTTTCGAACAGTTTTAAATTTCTCGTTAATTTTAAATTTCTTTTTAACTGATAACAGAAATAAAGGTTGGAAATTTTATCGTCTAAATTTTACATGGAAATATTAGGATCCGTATGTATCTATAAGAACATTATAATGGGCAAAAAAAAACAAAATTTAAAAAAAAACAAAACCAAATTTGCAGAAAAATTTAAAATTTTGAATTAAAAATTAGAAGGATCGAACGTAAAAAATCAAAATTTCACGAAAATTCTTGTCAAAAAGTCGTCAAAAAAGACATCCTGAGAAAAATATTGATTTTTCTTTAAATTGTCAGCATATAATGGCCCATACGCATACATAAAAGATATGTTTCTTTGAAAGACACATATACAGGCCGGACCTTAAGTAATGCTACATAAAGCAAGAGTAGATTTTTCGTATAAAAATAACCTGATTTAGCTACCTTTACCTTATACCAAAAGTTGATATTAACAGAGATACAGGGTCTCAAATTTGAAAAAAAAATGTGATTTTTTTGCATAACTAATGAACACATTTCACTATAGAAAAGAAATTTGGCATAGGGGGGTTTCTTTGGTCAAGAAATTCTAATTTGCTAACAGATTGTCAGTAACTCATAGAGGGCGCCACCTGCGCCACCTTGAATTATTCTAAAGCTTCATAACTTTTTTGTAACTTTTGTACACTTATTTTAAATAGATATTTTAATTAATCTACGTTTTTTTACGTAAAAAAGGTATACGTTCTAAATGTTGATACAAGCAACCGTTTTCAAGATATTTGCCTTCAAAGTTTGCCTTACGTTTATTTTAAGTTATGTAAATGTGAATTTTTCGCAGTACGTTTCAAAATAAAAGTAATAAAACTGACTCTAAAATAGTTTATATTAAATATTACCCTACTGACATTATTATTACACATATTTTTTTAAATTTCTAAAGCAAATTTAAATAAAATAACCAAACAAAATTTATTTTCAAAAATAAGTAACACTAAAGGGATTGTAAACAATTAAAACTCTGGCTGTCTTTAATTGAAATTCATTTCCAAATATCTGCTTTGACCACCCAGACTATTTGAATTTTCTTCTGCGGGCTCAGAGATCATATCTCACATATCTATGTTAGAAAAGAAATTACGTCTTAAATTTTTGGATTTTCTTTATTGAAATTTTTAAAATTTAGGTAATAATATTATCAGCAAAGTAATATTTGACATAAATTAGTTTCAAAACTGTCTTATGATTACGTTTTTTTCAAGCCTACTTTGAAAATTTATTATCTTAGCAATTTAAAATCAAGGCACGTCAAAGTTTAAAGGCAAATTATCTTGGAAGCGGTTGCTCGTATCAACTTTCAGAAAGTTTACCTTTTTAATGTAAAAAATAGGGGAAAATAAAATAACACATTTAAAATTAATATACGTGAGTGCACAAAAAATTATGATTTAGAATTATGCAGGATAGCGCAGGTAGCGCCCCCTACCAGCTTTTGGTAATATTTTAGGAAATTCCAGTTTGTCAATTTAAGAAACCCCTAGTGCCAACTTTTGTGCCTATATCACAATTCATTCCATAATTATACGAAAAAATCGAAATTGTTGTTTCAACTTTGACACCCTGTATCTCTGTTAATATCAACTTTTGGTAAAAGGTAAATGTAGCTAAATCACATTATTTTGATTCGAAAAATCGACAATTGCTTTGTGTACCATTACTTATGGTCTATCCTGTATATGTATGTCGGATTCGGTTATTTTTAGTTTAATGTACAATTGTATTAAGTAGTAAAAAATAAATTGTTCGTTGTCAGGGATTTTTTTGTTGATTAATAATAAATAAGGAGACGAGGTAGACAAAAGACTCGAAAAAGTAGACACGCAGCTTTTCCTCTTAGACGCTTAGCTGTATGATTTTTCTTTGTAACAACAAATAAAAATTTATGAATAAAGAGTCGCTCGATGTTTAATTTCATTAACTAAATTCCTACAATTTTTGGGAACTCGTCCGGGATAAACTGGAGAAAGATAAATTGAACAGAAGATAAATTGGAAAAAAGATTAATAACTAGATAGAAGATAAGCAGATAAGAGTCAAGAAGATCAAAATACAGAAGATACAAATAAACAAGGTTTGAATTAAGAAGTCAATTCGAATTATTTATATTGACGTTGACAGTTCCCCGTTCCTGTTCCAGATAGAGCAGAATTTTTCAGTTCCAGTTCCAAAGAGAGAAGTATTTTGGTGAAGGCCGAACATATTTTGAAGGGCGAAAACCTTATCTGCATGGCGAGAATTCCGAGAGATCCGACATTTAACAAGCTTTTTATATTACTTTGACTTTTCTATATTAACATAATTGCTCAAAATTTATATTTTCCTGTAAATTTTAAATAGCTTTTTAATTTGTTAAGGATAAAGAGAAAAAGCTGCTTCCTGCTAACCTTCAAAACTGAATGTCCACATTAGGCGATTTTGACAAAATTACATATAATATTTCAAAGAGCTCACTTAAAGACGTCAAGGATTTGCATAAAATTGCTTTTGATGAAGAGGATAAATCGAGAAAAAAAAAGAAAAGCGTAGCGCGCATTTCCAGATATTTTTTTTAAAGTTTAATCCACTCGTAAAGGGTAACCCCATTATGCTTTCAAAGCACAGCGAGTAGGATGTAGAAACAAGAATAGATGGCGATGAACCGCCTTCTTAAACAAGGATAGGTTGTATATTTTGGGGAAAATTCTTTTCGGTAACAAGTTCCATAACTTGAAAGTTTTATGCAAAAAAGAGTCTCCATAGCCAGAAGTCCTCATTGTATCAAGCTGGATTGCACAGGAATTTGTTGTTTCCGACTGTCTAGTATGCCTCAAGAATCTTGCCCTTGGGGGGATCAATCCTATTAGTTTCTGCGAGTATCTTCCATGATAGTACTTGTAGAAAAGACACAAGGCACCAACCGTACGCCAGTGCTCTAGTGTTTCGAGAGAATCGGTCAGACTCTCGTCATCAATTAGGCGAATCGCTCTTCTTTGAATTGAATCCAAGAAAGCAAAAGTGTGTTTTGAAACTGAAATCCAAACATGAAAACAGTATTCGAATTCCATAAGGATTCTGGAGAATATAGGCAAAAGTTATGCGATATTAAAGAAATTTTGCTGATTTGGTTAGTGTTTGTCATAAATTAGATCTTGATTATATCGGTTCAATGGATAATGTCCTGCAACGTATTTGTTTTTTCATGTATGACTTAAGGGTTAATGAGTAGAAGAAGAAGGGTTGAACAAAGATAATAAAGAAGACTCAGATGAAGAAGAATAATCGGAAGACGACCGAAATGATCTAGGTGCTGTAGACGGGGCCATTAAAAAGAAAAAAGTAGCACAACACCTAGAAGGGATTCTTTTAGAGATGTTGAACATAGCATAAGACCCTTTGACGGAGAAGACGATTATCCAGTTGAGAGATGGTTCTTGGATTTTGAAGAAATTGCCGCATTTACTGGCTGGAATGATCTGCAAAATCTGATTTTTGCAAAAAGATGATTAAAAGGACATGCTAGAATGTTTGTTCAGTCAGAAAGAGAAATAAAGACATGGTTAACTTAAAAATAAACTAAAAAATGAACTTAAAATAAAAATTAATGATAAAGAATTTCACAAATTGTTGATGACTAGAAAAAAAGAAAAGAGAAGAATCTGTTCAAGAATATGCATAAATTATGAAAGAACTTGAAAATAAAGCTAATATTGGAAATAAAGTGTTAATGCAATATATTATTGTTGGTGTTTACGATGATACCTCAGACAAAATTATCCTATATGGAGCTTTAAATATTGCTCAATTTAAGAAAAAACTAAAACTGTACAATCAAATACATACGACTAACACATATTTTCGTGAATGAAGACAGAACATGAATTTGGAAAAGAATTGTCGAGGTCAAATGATGATAGTCAAAGAAAAACTAAAACCCAAGAGTTATCAGAATTTATTTTGTTTTAACTGCGGGGCGAAAGGCCATAGATCTACCAATTGTTTACATAAAGAAAAGGTACAAAGTGTTTTACCTGCCAAAAAATTTGGTCATGTGGCAAAAAATTTTCCTAAGAATTTGTCTAAATGCGAAGATCAAAATACCTCATTAGCAGTGACAACCGTTCAAGCAGTACGAACAAACGAACTAAAACTCATAATTGATGAAATACAATTGTTAACACTTTTTGATATTGGAAGTGACATTAGTGCTATAAGAAGCGACGTTTATGATACATATTTTAGAGACATCCCACACGATAAGACTTGTATTTCTTCAAAACGCATTGGTGGTAAAAAAATTGATGACGATGAGATCTTTCTTTAAAAACATTATTATCATGAAAAACATGTAACTTTAAAGATTATTGCTTCTAATTTTAAAGGCATAATCGGCAACGACATACTTTCTCAAGTCAATATTTATTTAATTAAAGAAAAAGAAAACTTTCTAATGAAAATTAAAATTAATGTGAATAAAAAAGAAAACATTATTAATTTAAACCACATTAAAAGTGAAGAAAATCGTATTCAAATAAAAGAACTCATTGAAGGATACAACAAGAGAAGTCAAAAACGACAGATGTTAAAATGAAAATAATCGTGAAAAATGAAGAACCCATATACCACAGACCCAGAAGATTGTCAGCTGCGGAAATAAAAGAAGTATAAAAACAAATAGGAGAATGGTTAGAAGAAGGAATATTAAGACCAAGTTCATCAGATTTTGGCAGCGTACTTGTATTGATTAAAAAGTAAAATGGTCTAAACAGGATTTGCTGTGATTTTCGAAGTTTAAACAAAAATATTGTCAAAGATAGATTTCCTCTTCACCTAATCGAAGATGTACTAGACAAACTGCAATATGGAAAATATTTTACCACAATAGAGTCTTTTGAAGAAGAAAGTGTAAAATACACCGACTTTGTTAAGCCTAATGGGCAATATGAATTTTTAAAATGTACTTTTGGTCTTTTTAACAGCACTGGAAGAAGGTACTCGTTTCCCTAAAAGAAACTGCTCATCAGCCAAATAAGTAAAATAAAAGCTATTTTTCTATATGACTGATATAAATTAGTCTTTAATTTAACCGACGGGTCTGGTTTAGGCTTTTAGAAAAACATTTCAAATTCTGTCCATTGTTATCGTTAATGGTAATGGTAAGTATGTACCAACTAAATAAAAAATCATAAAAGATATTTATTGTAGGAACAGTGAATAAAAGAAAACAAGAATCAAAAATAGTTAAAGCGACAAAAATCCCTCGAAAGCATTTCGGTATCATGGAAGGGAACCCGAATTATCTATTGTTGTTAAAACTTCGTAAATTGTAAACACTTTATTTCAAACTTATTTCGGAACGCTACAATTAGGATTCATTTAACTATCTCACTAAATGTCTATCTGACTAACCAACTGACCGCCCGAGAGAAAAACAACTGCGTATTTATACCCTTCCGGTTTTCTCGAACGGATCTCCTTACAAATAAGATTATGGCTTGCGGAAAAATCTGGAATGCTTACCTGCCGTATGATTTATTCTCGCGGCCATTCCCCATTATCAAAGGTTTCTAGAGGGTTTCTTACACTACACAATCACTAAGTCAAATTTTATAACTACATTTTGTTATACTATTAACTAAGCCATTCTAACTTATCCCTTTCACCCCCAACAAACACAACTAAATTATCTTAAATAGACATTCTGCTCTTGTTGATTGCAGTGGATTGGAAGACATGATCTTTTCAAATGGCCACCTTATTTTCAGGACTTATCGCGACTCTATTTACTTCTACAGAAAGTGTTCTCTTTACAGCGTAACGCTAGTCGATTGGGTATTTGTAGACTGCAGTCTGAAGTAAAAACATCTATCTGCTAACAAAATAAACATACAAAACATAAAAATCCATAATATTTTTGTAGTCTAGTGGTCCAGGATCAACCTTCGGTTCTTCTATTAGCTCAAAAGCGAATATAACATTTTTTTGAATTTTCCAACATTATTTTCAGCACCTCCCATTTGACCCTAGACACGCAGTTAAAAAAAGTTATTTTTTAATTTCAATATTTTCCACAATTTAGATTACTATTCCAAAATTTTAATTTTTTTTTATAAATTTTTATGTGGATTTTCGAAACCTAACGTCTTTAATTTTTATTATCTTTACGTCTTTTTTGAATGAAGGAGATGTTTAACTGATTGTGTTGCAATTAGTTCTGAATTCGTTTTGTTATTGCTCAAGCGCAAAACAAAAAAAAAAAAACGGTAAAAATAAAAAAAAGGAAGATTCTTGCTTGCAAGACAAGAATCGAACGAGCAAGTAATTGGCAAGACCAGAAATTAAAAAACTTCTTGTCTTGCGTGGCAAGATAAGCAAGAAGTTATTAGCAAGACAACTTTTGAGATTTTCTAAAAATAGCTAGTTTTACTTTTTCCTAAGGTTGTGATGTTAAAACAATAGTGTAAGGTGAAAAAATGTAGGTTTACTAAAGGAGTGAAGCATTTGAGTACGAACGAGCGCAGCGAGCGAATAATTCAAAAGTATGCGAATTTAGTAATTCTGCTTTTTTAATGACTTTGCTCCTACTATGTTTTTGTTATTTCTGCAAATTAGTAACCTGACCCAGCTTTATTGATTTACATAACAATAGTTAACAAGTGTCACTTTTGTGGGTTAAATTTTTGTTTAAATTACACATAAATAATTATTAAAAAAGAGTCTTGCTGTTGCAGAAAATTTTGAAAATTATGCCCAACACACTTAAATGCTATAGAAGCGTCTTTGCGCATAGTTTCTGTTCAACTGTGTTAATTGACAGTTAAGGGACAGTTGCTATATGGTAAAGGGTGCATCTATGCAGTAAAGCGTCACTTAACGGTTCTGAGGTTAATAAAGTAGCACATTATCTGTCGAAATGCGAAAAAAAAATGTTTACTTTCTTCTCGAAATTTTAACTTATATTTCGTAATTTGGAATTTAATTTACGAATTTCATTTACAAACATGCTTTTGTTGATAGTG
This sequence comes from Dastarcus helophoroides, assembly GCA_028583605.1. NCBI lineage: Eukaryota > Metazoa > Arthropoda > Insecta > Coleoptera > Bothrideridae > Dastarcus > Dastarcus helophoroides. The sequence goes on along the minus strand of CM053325.1, from coordinate 54,365,588 downwards.
ATGAGGTTTTTCTCAAAACATTATCTTTAAATCGACTTTTTATTTTTTTTCCGAAAATTTCAACTTTGGATTCGAAATTTTAAGAAACATTTATTATTTACATTTCAAGCCTTTTTGTGGAAATTTCATCGCTATTTTTAAATTTTTTATAAAAATTTGAAATCCTTTACTTTTTTTCGAAATTACAGAATTTCGAACAAAAAATTCTATTTCACAAAATTTTGGATTTATAATTAAAAGTTTAAATATTTTTGTCGAAACCATTAGTTAACATTTAGAAATATTTTATAAACTGTGGTAAAATTATCAATTTTTGTTATATAACCCCAAAAATATAGGGTTTTGTTTATTTCGAATGTTATCTTATAAAATTTCATTTTAAAATTGCTTACGTTTATCCTAAAACGCGGACTTGAAAGAAAATCGAATTATTTACCAAATTGAACCTTTTGTTCAAATTTTCAATTCACTTCAACTTTAAGTTTTAAATAGGGTTATTTGACTAGTTTCCAAACTATACCTAACTTTGGTATTTTACTATAGCCAGATGGAATCAGTTTACACATTTATTTTGCATATCGCGCTTATCTTTTGACAAATTTACGAAACTTATTAGTTAAAAATATCTGCAATGCATCGAGCGACAACGAATTTTAGGATTTTAATTTAAAAATAATATTTAAAAAACTGAATAAAAAGTTAATTTTCTGTTAACCGTTTATTTTCGCAAGTTAGTTATAATTAATTTTCTATCTTTACGTCAGTGTTTGCTTCTATCCAATCCAAGTAGCTAGCTACTCTGGTGAAAACTCCCGGTCCATAGGGAGTTTCGCAAAGACGTAGGCCATGGGATACAATACCAATTTGGACTCCGTTAAGCACCAATGGGCCACCAGAATCTCCTTTGCAGCCTCCTTTGTTAGGATCAGCACCAGCAGTGCACAATTTAGTATCGTCCATTTTTGTCGGCAAAGCTTTAGCACACACGGAATTGTGCGCAACCGGCACCCGAACTACCCTCAGTTTAGTAGGCAGAAATCGATCGTAATCATGCATTTTTCCCCATCCAGTTTCAGTTGCAATTTGGCCAATGTAACTGGCATTAACTTCGCTCTTTTTGGGCAGGGGTATTAATCGGATAGTGTTGCTTTCCTTCACCAAAGTAGGCAATTTGATTACTGCGATGTCATTGTCAAAATTTTGTCTTCTAAAATTCGGATGAGACACCCAGGAAGTGGAATTTAGACGGACACTGTCAGGCTCCAGAAGTGAGACATCGTGAGCACCAAAAATTAAGTGGACGTGGTCGACTACGTAACTGCAAAAGGTAGTGTTAAAATGGAGTCATTGATTTAACATTTACAGGTTTCTACCCAGATAGAAATAGGCAGTGAGCTGCAGTCAATACATAGCTTTCCGAAATGAGGGATCCTCCACATTGTTGAGTTAGTTGGCGGATGTTATTGGTGAAAATTATGATAAGTTTGACGGTGTATGGATAGGCGTGGGGGACAGCTTCATCTCCGTTTACGATACCAACGTCTGGTACCACGGCCTGAATAATGTAATAGTATCAATAATAGTATCAGGAAGCAAATTTTGGAGAGTCTTCCAGTAATGATCGTTTCAACAAAATACTGCGTTTAGCTATCATTATGAAAAACAAAGCATCGATGGACAACTAAAAAGTATTTTGTTTGCATAGAATGTATATCACAATACCTACGTTTTATTTATTGAATACCAAAGATGACTATAGGTACGTTAAGCCTACTAGAACTACTTCTTTAGATAAAATGTACTTTTTGTTCCATGCTACTGTCGTATACCTTCGAAATACAAAATTATGGAAAAGTTAATAGGGGTCTAAATTAAATCAATAAATTATCTGATCTTGTTTAAGATAAAAAAATAATTTTTTATTTTGTTTTTTTTTAAAGGTTCCTTTCCAAATTAAACCGAGGGAAAAAAAGTAATAACTTACCTGGTAGGAACAACTGATTAAGCCACACAACATTAAGAGGGTTGACAGGATCATTTTGGAATTACTGAAGATCTTTTCGAAAATTTACTATCTTTTATCCTGGTTTCTAGCTGCGAGGGGCAATCGATAACATCGAATTGCTCTTAAGATATAATTATTCGATACGCCGTATTAGATGAAGAGGAAGATTCACAGAAAAAGCCTTTGCACGGTTTAAAGTTTCTAAAGCACTTTTAACTGGCCTACTTTGTTTGGATCTTAATCAATACAAATTAGATAATTAGTTGTCAGCAATTTTTTAAGTGCTAGGGCAGCTGCCTCTTACCCAAGAAACTCATAAACATATTTTTCTAACAAAAGCAAGAATTAGATCGTTTAATTTTCGAAGAATTTCACATTATCTACAAAATGAAGTTGCGATATTTTTTTGATATGTTTTCGGAAATTGTAAGATATAGTATACTTAAGTGCTCGCGACATTTTTTGAATATACATTGAACGCATGATTATTTCATCATCATTGCAAGCGGTTAAAATCCACTGCTTAGGACAATGACTTAAGCAAATATTCGGAAGAATGCTATTTTAGGATTTGGCGTATTGCAGAATAAAGTTTTTTGTCTTTCATTTTAAAAAAAATATTGTTCCGAAAAACTACTTAAGTTATTTCTTTTGCTTAAGAACTAGCCTACAACATGGCCTAATGAAATGTGTATAGCTATTTGTGAATGTGCTTTTCACATAGTTTGAAATCTTTGGTATAAATACCAAAGCGACTTTGGTAACTTTTTGGGATAAATATTATTTTTAAATAAAATTTTGACAACTACCCCTTACAGGACTAATGAGCACATGTAAATTTAAAATAAATCTTTACTGCGGCAAAACTTTTGAAAATAATCATAGTCCCAATCTAGCGCAGTAATTATGATGTATTTCAATCATTATATTTTAGCAATATACTTGCTATTATACTTGCTATGGGTCACACGCTTAAGGTATTTCTGAAGATCATACACAGTAGAATTACCAAGAAACTAGAAAATGAAATTGAAGACACACAGTTTGGCTTCAAAAATGGTACAGGCACAAGGGAGACCTTCTTTGGTCTAAATGTACTAGCTCAAAGATATCTTGATATAAACAACAATATGTATTTATGCTGCGGGGACTTTGAAAATGCCTTCGATAAAGTCCTACATAACAAATTGATACATACCTTAAGAAGTAAAAATATTGACAGTCGTGATGTGGAAATAATATAGAATATGGATGTCCTGATAATTTAGTCCAATTGGCAAGAGATTATTTTAGGAAGAGAATAGCGATAATGAAGGAAGAAGGAGTTGAAGTAAATAAAACAGCAGACTTGGGATGCCCCCAAGGATCGAAGTCTGGACCGTTATTTTGGAAAATATTTTATAACGATATATTTAAATGTGAGCTGCCAAATGGGTGTCGCATCATAGCATATGCTGATGATACGGCACTTATCATAAGGAATAACACATGGAAGGGCACAAAACAAGCGGGCGAAGAAGCACTGATAATGCTAGAAGCCTGGGCCGAAAGGTGTAGGGTGAAATTTAATGCAGAAAAAACGGAAGCTATATTTTTTGGAAAAAGTTCAAATCAACAAGAGCCGACTTTCAGGATGGGAAGTGGCAGAATAAGGTGCAAAGAAACGCTTAAATATTTAGGAATTATACTAGATAAGAAATTAAACTATAAGGAACACATAAAACACGTAACAGGGAAAGCAAAGAATGTAGCATAGAAAATTACAGCAGCTGCGGCCCTAGACTGGGGTCTTAAAGGGAGAAACATTGCAGCTATCTACGAAGGAGCAATCGAACCTATTATAACATATGGGGCGAACTTATGGTACGATAAAATGGGAGTCAAAGAAAAAAGGAAGCTATTAAGCGTACAAAGAATAATGGCACTTAAAGCAGGGAAAGCTTATCGAACAGTGTCAACGGAAGCGGCATTGGTATTAGCAGGGCTGGTACCAATAGATATTAAATTAGAAGAAATAAGAAACAGAAAAAAAATATTTGAATGGACAGGGGAAAAAGTTCGTGAAGAAACGGAACTGGAGATTAACGCAGAACAGATAGAGAAAAAGGTCAAGAAGAGAAGGAAACATCCGGTAAAGGAAGTAGACCAAAAGAAGCAAGAAATAGCAACGGAATACGAAATTTATACAGACGGATCCAAACAGGAAACAGGCACAGGAGCAGCTTACGTTATTTATAGGAAAGGAAAGGAAATAGGTAAGGGGCAATACAGGCTCGGAGGCAATTGCTCGGTGTTTCAGGCGAAAGTATTAGTTATTAAGAAAGCACTAGAACGAGCTCGTACGCTGGAAAGTTGCATTATAAGGAGTGATAGTAAGGTGGCAATAGCTGCCATGCAAAATAAACCAAATTCGGAACTTGTTAAGGAAGCGCAAGATCTGCTTCAAGAACAAAGGAAAACGCGATTGGAATGGATTAAGGGACACCGGGGAGTCACTGGCAACGAAAGGGCGGACGAGCTCGCGAAAGGCGCATGCATTTTAGGCAATAATAATAATAATAACATGGTGGTGGTATATGAATACGATAAGGTGCCCTTTGGGCTTATTAGGAACAGGCTGTCGCGTTGCCCTTTTTTCAGGTGGCAACAACAATGGGATTCTGCCACAACAGGGAGAGGGACTCATCGCTACCTGAGAAGAGTTGAAGGCTACAGGCGTCTAAGAGGAAGGCAGCTTACGCAGCAATGCGTTCAGCTGCTTACAGGCGACGGAAGGTTTCAGGAATACCTCCACAGGATGGGAAAAAGGAACTCACCATTATGCCAATGCGGAGAGCCCGAGGATGCTGATCATGTAATGTTCGTATGCAGGAATCGGGAGGAATGGAGGAACAGAACAGAGCAACTAGCGATAAGAAAGGGAGTGCTCTGGCCAAGAAGTATCGAGGAGATTGATGAAGCGGCTCGGAACCCAAATTTCTTTGAAGTTCTGAACCAAGCCGCTGGAAAGCTTGACGAACTCAAGTCCTCATTTGAGGAACAATAGATTTCGAGTACCGGGGGATCGAGTACCTGGGAAATGAATCTACGAGAAAGCGGAATAGGACAATATGGGAGGAAGCCTACGTCGAACTCCAAGTTCTGACCTGGAACCATCCGAAGTCAAGGGGATTGAGTACCTTGACATGGCACAAGCTGGGGGATTGAGCACCCAGCCTTAGACGTAACGCAAGAGGAAAGAAAAAGAGACAACGCGAGGAGGAACGTTAGATTAGAACTTTAGGTTAAATAGGTTAGATTAGTTTAAGGTGAAGAATAGGTTAGGCAGATTAAATGTAGGTTAGAAACTAGACTAGACTAGGAACACACGGCAAACCGAAGTAGGAATAAAATGTAATTAAATAAGAATATTATGTAATAGTTAAGATTAGAGGGGTATGCATGTGTAGGAACCCTCAAAATGAAGTGTGAATTTACTTCAGTTAATATATATATATATATATGTGGAAATAATATCTCATTTAGATTGGAACCAAAATGCCAAAATCTAAGTGGACAACCAACTGACCGAAAACATCAAGATCCAAAGACAAGTCCAACAGGGCTATGTGCTATCGCTAATGCTTTTCAATGTCTATAGTGCAGTAATATTTCGAGAGGCGCTATCGGAATCTGCAGAGGGCATACCTGTAAATGAGGAGATCGTCAACAATTTATGTTTTGCGAGTGACACAGTGATAGTGACTGATGATATTGACGATTTGCAGAACCCAGTGCAGCCCCCTAATATACACTGTAATTAATGTGGACTTGGGATTAATCCAAAGAAAACCAATTATATGATTATTACCAAATCAATAATTTGGAAACGCACGACTGAGAGTTGGAAACACGGACATTGAAAGGACTGAGGAATACAGATATTTGGGTATATGGATAACAGTAAACATAGACCAAACAAAAGATATAAAGGCACGTATTGAGATGACACGTTTGTTGTTTATCAAGCTTAAGCAATTTCTATGCTGTTGTGATGTAGACCTAAAATTGTGATTAAGAATACTTCGGTGCTACGTATTCTTCATCCTTCTTTACGGTCTAGAAACATGGAAACTAAAACAAACATATAAATAAACTGACCGCTTTTGAACTTTGGTGCTATAGAAGGATCCGATAAACTGACAAATATAGAAATAATGAGAAGGATAGAAAATGAAGCAGAATTTCTCATAACTATCAAAAATATGAAAGTCGAATAACTAGGACATGGAATGAGAGGACAGGGATACTCAATACCACGATTCATAAGACAGGGAGAAATCCCAGGAAAACATAATGTCGGTAGGCGCAGAATATCCTGGCTTAGGAATTTAAGAGAATGGTATAAATGCAGCAGCGCAGAAATATTCAAAGTGACGGCCAACAAAGTTCTTAAAGCCATGATGGTTTTTGACCTTCCATAGAAGGTGGAACCCAAAAAAGAAGTTAGACTTTTTATTAAATATAACTATGGTGATGCACTCTTTCTTGACGAAACACAAGAATTTTGGGGTAACATATGTATAATCAGTAATCAGTAAAATTATTTCAATTATTAATCAGCGGAATTTTCTTTCTTAGCAGAGGATATCTAATTCTTAATTTTTAGGTCAGTATTTGCTTCTGTAATGTCCAACTAACTAGCTATTCTGCTGAAAACTCCATGAAGAGGTTTATGAATAAGCAGGCCACTGGATACAATACCAGTTTCGACTCCAGTCAGCAGTGGGTCTTCAAAATCATGTTTGCACCCTACTTTGTGTTGATCAATACCAGCGGTGCACAATTTAGTACCGTCCACAATAGTCCACATTTGTCAGAAAAACTTTAGCATACATGGAATGGTATGTAACTGACACTGTCAAAAATGTCATCATTATGCTCTGAAAACATCTTAGATATTTACAACATCATGATTTGACACTTGTCCAGTATAAGCTTTTTTCAAATTTTCCATTTATGTGTAATAAGTTTAAAAATTATTTAATAAATATTATGTGTAAAGGTAAACCGAAAGGTTCTGGCGGGTTTTTTTTCAGTGGCAACTAGTTATCAACTATTTCGCATCACTACACTCATCATTTTTTTTTGTTTTTTTGAAAACTTTGATACATATGATATTTCCTTGCTATTTTTTAACATTTATATAATTACATGTAAAAAAATAATGCTAAGAATACTTACTAGATGGTGCAGAAACAAAATTCACAAATCAGCGAAAATTTGAATTATTTATCCGTAGGAGGTATTAAAAATTCTTGTTTCTCTTAACAACACAAAAAATTTGGCATTTGATTTGATTTTATAGGAAATAATATTTAAACAGACTTTATTTTCTTGAAATATATATAAATAATTTTCAATCTTGCGTCAGCGTTTACTTCTAACCAGTCCAAGTAACTAGCCTCTCTGGTGAAAACTCCAGGCTCATAGAACGTTTCGCAAGTAGATAGGCCATGAGATACAATACCAATTTGGACACCGTTATTCACCAATGAGCCACCAGAATCATCTTGACATCCTCCTTTATGGGAAGCATTACTAGCAGTGCACAATTTGGTATTGTCCATGTTTGTCGGGAAAACTTGAGCACACACGGAATTGTTCGTAATTGGCACCTGAACAACCCTCAATCTAGTGGGCAGAGTTGGAATGTTGTCGCTGATCTTTCCTCATCCGGTTATAGTACCAATTTTACCAATATAATTGGCGTTAATGTCGCTCTTTTTTGGCAGGGGTATGATTTTAATGGTGCTACTTTCCTTCACTAAAGCGGGCAATGTAACCACGGCGATGTCATTTTCGAGGGTTTGTAAGTTGAAATTCTGATAAGGTACTGTGGTGAGTCGAGTTCTACTAAATTGTTCTATTTCCTCGTTTGTTTTATTTAATTTAATTTTATTCAATATTTTCTTGGAAATATTAAATCTACAAATACTGTATTATAAAAATTCTTTGTAACATAACGTTTTGCGTGAGAAACAGATTTCTTAGCGTTCACAAATTAGATAAGGGTTATTTGTTAGGACTGGTTTGTTTCAAGCACAGATACCTAAACTGAGTAAAATAACATGTTAGTTTTGAAGGACCGCTGAAAAGTAAAGTAATAAATAAGGGTAAGTGTCAATAACGGAAACCGTAGCAAATATCTCGGCAAGACCATGTGGTGGTATACTGGAGGAATTTGACGTTCAAAAACTCTCTTATAAACACGTACAATTGTAAGTTATTTAAATTTCAATTGTCGAAGTAAAACTTGCAAGATAAGGAGATGGCATCATTCAAAATTGGTTTGCAGTTTCATATTCACTTTGAGAATTCATTTCAAAATTTATTTAAGGGTTAATTTGGATTAGAAATATTTAAATTATTAGAAATTCCTCATGCGCTCTAGCGAGATGCAGAGGATGTCTTTTGGTCCCCAGAAGTTAAGGGTAGGGGAATAAAAACCAAACCAAAGACCAATTTTAAGGGAGTCAAATACTGAGCTTCGATGAAATTAGTTTAGAAATTATGGTCAACTTCCGGACTTATAAAAACGAGTACGAAATACGGGAGCAAAAAAAACAAAAACTGCTTCTGTTTGTGCTAATTAATGTGAATGAACATAAAAAAAACAATTTCTGTTCAACGTGAAGTTTTTGTGCCATTTGTGTGATGTTTGCTACGGGATAAATAGGCAAGTAAATTTTAAATTGTCCGATGATTTTGTTTGATGATTTTTCGCTCTTATATGATTTAATTAACTTTTCCAAAATTTGAGAAAATACTTGTTCCTAATTTTGATTAATATGGGATTGGGGGGCGTACACAAAAAAAAAGAAAGGAATTTAAAATTCCGCAACAAACGCGAATGAATGAGAAAGTCGTTGTTAGAAAATTATTATATAACCAAGAACCCTGCCGCTGACTGGTGCAACTACCAGTCTTAGTTAAAAAAAGAGAAAAAAAAAACAAACACAAAGAGAATAGAAAGAAAAAAGACAAAAACAAATAAAGCAAATTTGCTTCGAAAACCTTCTATTTTCTTAAGGTGGTTCTTCGATGTTTTGCTGTTGGAAGCTGAGTTTCCAGGGGTTCAAAAAATCGATAACACCCATCACCGCAGGCTCGGTAACTGACAGCAGACATCTATATTTGGATTTGCTGATGATGTACTGTACGTCCTCGAAACGGAAAAAAAAAGGAAAACTGGAACCGGTGCTGTAGGAAGAATGTCTGAAGAACTTCCTAGACAAAGGCAAAATCCCAAACGCAGGTGAGCTCCTGGCTGCGTCCCCTCGGGATCATACGCCTGAACACACTGGGGGCATAAGTAACTTCTCCTGGCCTCTGTTTTGGCGTATTTGCCCGGCCTGCCTTATCCGTAGATCCCCTCATCGGTTACACAGTCCAAAAAATCTATCTATCTATATAGACTACGGAGAATTACAACACCGCGCGTCGCGATCGGGAAGCTTTTGCAAAATTACTAATCTATAGTCGCATGCCTAGATTTACTGTCAACATAAATTTACTAACGTAGGCGGACGAGCAGTATCAGCATCAGCTCTCGTTAGGGAGATGTTTTGACGAAAGAAATGAGAACTTCTTGCCAGTTTCAAACTGTAATTTCAATGTTTTGTGCTAAGTCAAGCTTAGCCACTTTCTAAGCCAGAAAGACGCCCTTATAATTAGACTAGTAGCCGCAGAAGTAGATGTAGCGTTCGAAGGGAAAATTCTGCTCAGAAAGTTTCTACGAAATCTGAACAATATCTCTAGTCTATTTTATGACACTGTTTGAGTTTGAGTGATTGAGTTTGGTATGAGAAAAACAAAAACAAACAAAGGAACAAGTTAGCAAAGGAAAGAAAGAAAGAGTGAGAGAACGAGAGATCTGTAAGATTGAATCAACATTTATAAATTTGATTTATTACGATAAATCACAACTTCATTTCCAAGCTTGAGCTCCATTTTCTGGTAGCATTATCCTTTGGATATTGTTAGCTCAAAGCTTTCAACAGAAAAATGTATGCTATGTGAAGTATGCTTGAATTAAGTAGCGACAAAACACACAAGAATTGCGAAATAAAACAAACACCTGTAAATAGTTTGAGAACCTCCGTGTACAAACTAACCAGTGAACACCCACCGATAATCAGGTACAAAGTTAGCTGCATTTGGTTTGAAAACCTTTGAGTACAAACTAAATGGCTCAGCAAAACATTGCGATTATTAGGGTTAAAATAAACTTTGGGAAATTAATAACCGACGCACCATATACGAGCGAAAGAGTTAGACAAAGAATGTCAGATTACTTGTGCTTAATTAATTCTCTTAATTTTCTAAAGAAATATTTCTCTCAGATCTGTGTCCAGCAAATTTAAACAAGTTGAAACAAACAGGTTCACTTTATTTTCTTGTTTTATGTTTAAGAACACTTGAAAATCACAAACTTGAAATTTTGTTGATTTATTTGTTAACCTATTGTAATAAAACGTTGAGGTCAATTGTTGTTTGAATTTGATAACACTTCCCTGCTTTTTTCAAGATTTGCAAATTATTATTTTTTCTACAACTGCTGGTTCAAGAACGAATTATTTAAAGATATCTAGAAATACTGTCTGATTTTTCAATTTCTTAATGTCGACTCTACGAACTGGGGTTACAATTTATTGAAATAAAATAATTTTACACACAACGTAGACAAACTGGGTCCGAAAATCGAAAGTAAATTATTCTTCGAAAATTTTTAAAGATGAGCAAAATTCGACAATTTTGAAAAACTAAATACACTCACTAATCACACGACGGCTGCTCATCACAGTACCAAATAACTATTTCCGAAAATTTATTCCATATTATGCTCTAATCGAAAAACCTTTCAGTAACTTGTTCAGAAAAGAGCGTGAATTTAAGTTTTAAGAGAAACGAGAATTTCTTTGAGAAACTAAAGCAGTTACTTTCGAATGAACCAGTATTACTTATTAGGGCGAGAAGCAGATCTACATACTGATGCCAGCATGCATGGGTATGGAGCTTGTTTAATGAAAAAAAAGCGATGAAAACGTAAAATTTCATCCTATTTATTATAATAGCTAGAAAACCATTCCTGCCAAAGAAAAATACCATAGCTATGAACTTGAGGTCCTTGCAATAGTTTTAGCTGTTAAGAAATTTAGAATTTATTTACTAGGTACAGAATTTAAAATTAATAAATTATTTTGTTAAGCAACAAACCATACAAAAATTACCTCTTAGAGAATGAAATTGAATGTAAGTATGAGGAAGAAACAGAATTATTTTTTCCCACTCCCACCCGTATATTCACTGTTTTCTTTATACCTTACGAACAGGATAGATAGACCATATCAGTCTAGTGAACGGATATAATGAAAGTCGCGCCGTGATTGGTCGATTTCATATCCACACTAGTGTGGATATGAAATTGACCAATCACGGCATGCGATAAAGAGAATGTCACTTTTATATTCAGAATTATACCATAGAATCTGTCAAACTGACCGGTATTTACCGAAGAAAATATTTAAAATGAGTGCTTTTAGTGCAGAATCAGTAAACTTTATCCCAGCGGACATTTCTGAGGCTGCAAGTGAAATATTTAAGATATGATTACCTTAAAAATCAAATAGTAAATATGAATTTTGTTGCGATAAATTTATGACGTTTCATTGACACATGGACACTATGTAAAATATATTAGAAACTGCAAATGTCACATGAAAAATTATTAATTTGCTAAATCGTATTTTAGTCTTTGATAGATCGTAGTCGTGGGAAAAATACGCTGTACAGCTCAAGCGGATTGTCCATATCGCACTCGAACGATTGAGGCACTCCGCCTTCGGCGTCGTGCTCAAACTTCGTTCTCGTGCGATATGGACATCATATCCGCTCTTGTTGCACAAACTACTATTTGTGCCTAAGCCCATGGAAAAAGAAATTATAAAACATTCTCATGAAATCGGACACTTTGGAACAGTTGAGACACAAAAATGGTAAAAAGAGAATTTTATATACCGAAATTGACGCAAAAGACAAAATCTTTTATTTAGAATTGTGTGTTGTGTATATTGGCTAATAGAAAGGACGGTAAAAAAGAAGGTTGGTTACACCCAATTCCTAAATCTGACAGTCCTCTGTACACATATCATGCTGATCATTTGGGTTCTTTGACTTCGACAAACAAGGGATACAAGTATATTTTGGCGATAATTAATGACTTTTCTAAATTAACATGGTTATATTTAACGTAATCGACAACAAGTTTGGAAACTGTTAATTGTTTGAAAACACCGCAACATATATTTGAAAATCCTTCCAAGATCGTAACAGATAAAGGCACTTCGTTTACTGGTAAAGAATTTAAAGATTATTGCAATGACAAGGAAATAAAACATTTAATAATAACCACTGGTGTGTCACGCGGAAGTGTTCAAATTGAAAAAATGAATTAAACTATCAGTCCAACACTTACAAAATTAAATGCAGACGATCCAACAAAATGGTTCAAATTTGTTTATCAAGTGCAAAGAGCTCTAAATACAACAGTCTAAGGAAATACGAGTAGGTGCATCTTTGTTTAAAGTATGAGTAGGAGTGAGAATGAGAAGCAAGAAAGAAATAAAAATAATTAAAATGCTAAAAAAAATTACCGAACAATTTGATGGGGAGAGACAGAAGCTACAAATAAGGAGTAAGAACCAAATTCTCAAAGTTCAAAAGGATAACCGAAGAACCTATAATCTGCAAAGAAGGAACCCAGAAATATAGATTGGACGATCTGGTTGCTATTAAAATAGCACAGTTTGGTTCGGGTTTGAAGATACAAAAAAGATTCCTAGGACCATATGAAATAATTAATCAAAAAGCCAATGAGAGATATGACGTGAGTAAGATTGGTGACCATGAAGGACCAGGACGTACAAATACATGCGCAAAGTCGGATTCATGGTCCGAATAGCCGAGTGTGGGATTCGGTTTTTTTTAGTTTAATTTCAGTATTAATTTTTTCTTATATAAACTTGATTTAGCTGAAGGATAAAATGCAGATCAAATTTGTCTTCTATATTATTTCCTTTATTTTATGAATATTTTCAGAGTAAGCACTAGTTCACGGAACACAATAATTGTGGTTGGAATCAAACAGCACAGAAGATTCAGTATTGCCATAAATTATATTTGGAAACATTTGTAATTTTTTAGTGTATACCTTCAAGTGGAGCATTTTTTTTATAGTTTAATCCACTCACAAAGCGTAACCCCTTTATGCTTTCAAAGCACTGCGAGTAGGATGCGGAAACAAGGATAGACGGCGATGAACCTCCTTCTTAAACAAGGATAGGTTGTAATTTTTGGGAACAAATTCCATAACTTGGAAGTTCTATAGAAAAAAGAGTCTCCGTAGACAGAAGTCCTCACTGTGTCAAGCTGGACCGCACAGGAATTTGCTGTCTCCGACTGTCTAGTACGCCTCAAGAATCTTGCCCTTGGGGGGATTAATTTTATTAGTTCCTGCAAGCACCTTTCATGATAGTACTTGTAGAAAAGAGACAATTCACCAACCATACGCCTGTGCTCTAGTGTTTCGAGAGAATTGGTCAGATTCTCGTCATCAATTAGGCGAATCTTGAATTGAATCCAAGAGAGCTAAAGTGTGTTTTTAGGCTGAACTCCAAACATGAGAACAGTATTCTAGTGTTGGCCTAACTTGAGCTTTATATAATGTGAATAGCAGATGAGATGTGAAGTACTTTTTAGCTCTAAAAAGAAAGCCTAGTTTCTGAGAGGCGGATTTGGCAATGGCGCTCACATGATCGTCCCAAGAGAAGTTAGTGCTCGCATTCACTCCTAGGATACATAGATTAGATCCCATCGGAAGGATTTTACCGTCCATTAGTATGTTTGTTGCATTATGCCTTGATGTTTTCTTAGAGAAAACCGCGGCATGTGTTAGGTTCCAGTTGAGTATGCAAAACTGACGAGATCTAACAAAATCAAAACCTGTCTTTGTTCTCAGAACTTGATAAATATTTAAACCTATAGGTATGTGCATTAGAATTCATAAAATAAAACAACATACACGAACTACCTACAGATAAGGAAAAATTTTCATTGTCCATGTAAAACGTTAAGAATTGTCCCTTCCATAGTTTTCCACGGCCGCTGAACGTATTCCCCTACTTTGACGCAGCATGCTCGTATCTTCCAGTTTAGATGTTAGAAAAAACTCGTCGAGAATTTACGTCGTTAGACTGGAATATTGTTTAGCACAGTCCGGCGGCCTATTTGAACTCCTTATAGGTATTGTAATATTTAAAGAGTTATTATGTTATATTCTTCATTAGAGTTATTATTTATTTTGTTTAGGAAATCTCGTTTATTTGTTTTGGTTATCAAAGAATATTAGTTTTATTTTACCTCAGACGTTGATTAAATCAACGGACTAAAAGAACAAGCAGCATGTGGTACGCAAATTTTAATAAAATTGTTGCCTGCCAGTAGTAATCCCGTAATATAACACATTAGAAGTTATGATGTACTACTGAAATCTCCACCAGCACTGATCGCTGCGCTCTGCGTTGAATTGTTTACACCAGTGTAGGAGAATATAAGGCGCCGCCCATCTATTAGCTCTCAATGTTAAATCTATTATTAACATTCTCCCTATGGACAGTGTTTGACTTTCCTGATGTGTATATAGATTGATAAAGAGTGTGAAAATTTAGACAGATACAGATGCAAGGCCTTTGAATGATGTTTTAGTTTAATCACTTATTGTTGTTTCCAGATACCTCTTTATTTTCTTCAGTTTAACCTTGATATGTAGGTAGTTTTGGTTAATTTTTTTAAAATTAACCAAAATTTTGTTTTTAGGCCTTTTTTGTCATTACAAATTACATTTCCTAGTAACAATTTTCGATACTTCCAAAAATAATAATAATTAACTCCTGGCACTGCTTTGAAATTTTTGCAGTAACTTGTACAAATGAATCACGAAAAAAGCACCGTTTTCGGTGATTTAAGATTAATCAAAAGTTTTTATAAAGAATGACTTGTTCTCACAAACCCACAAATAAATAAAATTCCCCTTTAGTACTCTCTCTTAGAACACACTGTCCACTCACTAGACTGGTGACAGGACTCGTGTCCTGCTCGCGAGTTGTAAAGAAAACAGTGAATATACATGTGGGAGTAGAAAGCAGTTATTTACAACCACGTGTGGATTCTAAAAATCATAAAAGATACTGCAATGTGTTTAATTTAATATAACGAAGACTTTGCCAAGCTTACCTACAGCTGTTTTGAAGATATTTTAGTTCGATAGATCATGGCCGGGTACAGCAGTAGCCAAATTTATAACACTGATTGATTAATCCGCTCCCAAGATAATCCATCCACCATGAATTTATCCTTCCTATTAGAGTAAACACAATTTAGTGGTAAATAAGTTGTCTTATTCTGATGCAGTTGTTATAAAATTCTAATTTTTTTGTGTCAAAATACCAATTTTTTTGGGATGGATTCAATTGAAAACGTAAAAATATTTACTGATAGTTCTTTATTTTTCTCGTAAGCTAGATATATACAACTAATTTTCAATCTTAGCGTCAGTGTTTACTTCTAACCAATCCAAGTAACTGGCTACCCTGGTGAAGACTCCTGGACCATACAAAGTTTCGCAAGTTGGTAGACCATGAGATACAATACCAATTTGGACACCGTTGTTCACCAATGGGCCACCAGAATCACCTAAACATCCTCCTTTGTTGGGAGCATCACCAGCAGTGCACAATTTGGTATTGTCCATGTTTGTCGGGAAAACTTGAGCACACACGGAATTGTACGTTATTGGCACCTGAACAACCCTCAATCTAGTAGGCAGAGTTGGAATGTTGTCGCTAACCCGTCCCCATCCAGTTAAAGTACAAGTTTGACCAACGTAATTGGCGTTAACGTCGCTCTTCTTCGGCAGAGGGATTATCCTGATAGTGTTGCTCTCCTTCACTAAAGCGGGCAATTTGATAACAGCGATATCATTCTCGAGGGATTGTAAATTGAAATTCTGATGAGGCACCAAATAACTGGAATTGAGATGGACACTACCAACCTCCAAAACTGAGACATCGTGAGCACCGAAAACTAAGTGAGCGTGGTCCATTATATAACTGTAGAAGATAGTGATAAAATGAGGCAATTGTTTTAATTAAGGCAGTTTCATACCCATTTAGATATAAGCAATGGGCTGCGGTCAATACGTAGCTTTCCGAAATAAGAGATCCTCCACAATCTTGAACTTTCTTGTCGACATAATTGGTGAAAACAAAGAATATCTTCACGGTGTACGGATAGGCGTGAGGGGTGGCCTCATTTCCATTTATGATACTAAGGTCTGGGACCGTAGCCTGTAATACATAATAAGTTAATTTTAATCTGAAATTTATTTGCTATTTAAGAATAATATAGATTTTAGAAGGTGTTCTAACAAAGTTCTAGCAGTAAAGAGAGTTCATAACTAATAAACTCCATTAACGATAAATAAAACAAGAAATATAAAAATTCCATTATTGTTCATACAATTTATTATTCAGAAATATTAGAGAAAAACACACAGTAAGGGTTTAAAAGGTCAAGTAAAGAGAGTTGCCTAAGCGGTAGATTATTTTTATAAAGCAATAAAATAAATTCAGTTATTCAAAATTTCTTATCAAAGGAAGTGTTAATTTTGCAGGTCAAATAAAATTATCCTTTAATTAATTTATCCAAGGTTTATTTCAACCAATTAATTTAATAACATATTTTTATGATGCAAGGAACTGGTGCCTTGAAATACAAATCTTATTTCCTGAAACCAAGAAATATTAAAAAAACACAACAAAGGTTGCTCTAATGTTTTTCGCTATTTGAATTTCAAATGTAATAACAACTAAAATAAATACATGTTCTTCAATTTATCAAATGAAACTTTGAGGCATAGTAAATAAATATAACCTCGATATTATTTTCAGTGATCCTAAGTCAAAGATTCTGTTTTTTCTACATTCTGGAATTATTCTTCAAAGAGAAATCTCTACTATCAAATGTAAGATTCTCTTTCCTATAATCATTGTTAAAATAGTATAAAAATTTTATTTAGAACACTTCTTTACTGCGAATTAGGAAACAAGCATTAAAGTGAGATAAGGATAACACGGAGAAGAAAATAATCATTTAACTCTATTGCCTCTATTACAGGTTTCTATCACACGTGCAGTGATGACAACTTTTACAGAAAAGAAATAAATAAAAAGTCAGTAACTTACTTGGTAGGAGTGTGCGACTAAGCAACACAGCGTTAAAAGTACCGGTAGGATCATATTTGATTAACTGATAATATTTTCGAAAATTCGTTGATTTATATAGTGACTTCCAGGTGCTTATGCCAATCGATAACATCAAGCTCTTGCGATTAAAGCATTTGGTAACCACATTAGATCAAGAGTATTGGTTGAAAGTGGCATACTACTCATCAAAAATTTGTCTCGTAGGACTCCAAAAATGAGTATTTTTATCAAACTAAATTGATTTGGATCTTAATCAATGCAAATTTGATAATGTGTGCTGTTACCAACTATTTACTTTAAATAAAGAATCAAGAAGGACACTTTTAAATTTTCAATTTGTTTGAAATTAGTTTTGAAAGGTCTAACATTTTTGTACTTTTTCGCTGTAAAAATGTTGAACATAAATTCTGAAAGAAGTAAAGTAAATCGTAACTATTAAGTAATAAATTTGCAAATAATTAATATTTTTAACCCTTACTGTCCAAAATTCTTCAATATTTATAACTAATAAACTCTGATAACGATAAATACCACAAGAGATATTAAAATTCCACAACAATTCTCTAAATATTTTCTATGACCAGACCTTGGTTTCTTTTTAGCATTGTCGGCGGTATATTGGTATAACTTTGTAGAAGTTTTATATATCTTATCTGCAAATATTTTTATATGCATTGAATCTAAATATAATTTTATGGATAGTTTATTTGCCGGCTTTAAGTATTGTTTAATTATGCAGCTTATATTCGTTTAGATAAAAAAAAATATACATTATATTTAAGCGGAAATCAATATTAAGCTTACGATTTCGAAAAAAATCAAAAATCTGAAATAATCAAATAGAAAAAAAACAAAATGTTTGGTTCTGCACTCGATATTTTGGTAAAGCAGGAAAAATTTCATAATTAAAATTAGGATATCGAAAAAAGTTAAAATTACTAAAATAAGTTATTTTAACGAAATTTTACAAACAAAATATATTCAAATAAAGTGTCCAGCATTAGTAAGTTTATTATTGTTGTTATTGTTTAAATTGGTAAAATAGAGGATTTTTAACATTCTTTAAAACAGAAGAATGAAAAAAAAAAAAAACAATTGAGTTTTCGACATACCATTTGTGTATATATATATATATATATATATATATATATATATATATATATATTCTAACAGAGCTTAAGTGGGATGCACTGGTCGACTGGACGATAATGTTGAAGCCTTTTAGTCTGCAGTTAAAGAAAATACAAACCAAAAGATATTAGGGTCATACTAAAGGTAGTTCAAAAGTAAAAAAATTTGTAGTGGGCAATTGGGTGGTACTGTTTCTACTAACAAGAAACTAATGATTATTTTTTATTTTGTTTTATTATAAGTTAACGATTTTGTTGGACCTGACTTGTCCTTGATTATCTTCAAAAATCGATACACAAATCTTGTCCTTTGAAACCAAGAAAGATTAAAAAATACCGCAAAGGTTTGCTCTAACGCAAATAGGCAAGCTATCATTTTCAGAGAGATACTGTATCTATCTGAAGATCTTAGCTTGGCTATCGAAAAGCGTTAGAGCAACTTTTGTTGTATTTTTTAATTTTTCTTGTTTTCAAGGGACAAGAGTTGTACGTCAATAAGTTAATTGGTAAAATAAAATTTGCAAATATTACATATTTTATTTTGGACATCATAACCTTATGAATTTCCATTCTAGAAGAAATTTCATAAGAAGCCTTTTTGTTTAAAATTAAAAGTTAAAAGAGAAAAAAGAACAATATTCAGGTGGTCATAAAGAATGAGCCAACGCTAAACTGGATATACTAGACACCAAAATATTACGATTGAGCTAAACATATCTTATAACAATGTCGCTGGTTTAAGAGATACAAGGCGTTCAAAGTTTAAGTTTTATTCTGAAATTTGCCAATAACTGAAAAAGTTTTAATGCTATAAATTTAATATTTGGGAATTCTATGTTTTTCGGTGTAAAAATTAGCAATTTTAGGTTTATTTTAACTTTGATTCTAGAGGGTGTAAATTAAAACATATTTTTTTTATCTGTAGAATTATACTTAAAACAAGTAAAGAATATAAAAACGACGAATTCTACAAAGATAAGGTATTCTTGCTTAGGTCCTCTAAATTGGTTTTCAAGTTATTTGCATTTAGAAAGTTCAACATATTTCGTTATGACTTTTAATTTTTAATTTATGCAAAAGATACGGAAAAGCAATCAGAGCAACAGTATATAACAATAATAATTATTGGTCAGAGACAATGACAAACTTCACATCCAATGTTGGAAGTGTCTACCACCTAACCCAGAAAATTATAAATTTCACGTTCTCAAATGCCAAAATCAACATTTTCTTATTATTTTTAAATGTATTTGCGGCTCTTAAAGTAAACCGTTCAAATTTAAACAAATATAGTACAAATCTGCTGTCTTAAAAACCATAAAAAATGCATTAAAACTTTGGATGAAAATATTTTTAAAACAGATAAATTCAGATGACTTAAACAAGAGTACATTTTCTTTTTATGGATTGTTTTTTAATATTTTTTATTTCAATAACGTAACAGAGAAAAATAAATTTACATGGATAATACGGCAAATTTCAGAATAAAATCTACATTTTTAAAGCCCTATATTTCGTAAACTAGCGACATTTGTGTTTATATTTATTTTTCTTCAGGAAATCCAAAAATTATTACTTCATATTTATGTTTTACATAGTGTACATTACCAAATACCCAAAGCCTTAATATAGTAAATACCTAGTCTTTTAAATAAACGAATTTGCAATGATAGGGATCGAAAAATGGGCCCCCTGAATATATTAATTTGCATTTATCATTTACTGCGAACTTCGGTCGTTATTATATGAAGATTTGTCGATTCTTTGAAGTTCGTTATAAACGAATGCCACTGTATATTTACAAATGACATTTATTAAACATTTGTTTGAAAGTCATGTGTGTAGGTCGATGTATATAAGTGCTAGTCTGTAACTTGGAATAAATTCAGTAAATCAAAAACAGTTTTTTTCGGAAATATGCTTAAACACGTTGATTAATATTTTAATTTACGCTCTTTTTGATGTAGGAAAATTTTTTGCAGCATATCCTAAATTTAAGATATGACGTCATCATCAATTTTTTTTAAATGGTAACCTAATCTTTTCTGCACTATTTTTAAAGCGTATAACAAGATATACATGCGTACTAAATTTCAATTGTTTTTATTTCTTGTCATTTAAAAGATATTTACAAATTTAGTAACTAATGCGAAAAATCAAGGAATCTTATTCAGTTCAGTACAATTTACATAAAGTTTAAAAATCGCGTTTCAGAAGGTATTCGTTTGATAATTCTTGTCAAACTGGGTTGACGTCTTGTTTCAATCTTATAAAAAAAGTTAATAAAAACAAATAAGAAGAATAGTATCGTATTGATCTAAGACGCTATTAGATTGTCGTTAAGTGAGAAACATCATTTATTAAAAAATCTACCAAAATGCCGTACTTAACTGAAACCCACAAGGTTGAAATTTTAATAATGATTGGCTACGGAGATAGAACAAGAACACAAATTGAAGTTGTTTGTTTATTCAGAGAGAAGTATCCTGATTTACCACCCATATCGCAAAGTACCGTAAGCAAGCTTGGAAAACAGTTTCGGGAAAATGGGCATTTAAGGGCGGGGTAAGGGTTTTCACTTTCGAAAAATCGAATTTTTTTTGTTTGTCTTATCTTATTGTTTAACATTTCAAGAATATGTCCTTAAAATTTTAAGCCGATATAAGCAATATTCTTGAAGTTATTGTCTTATTAAACTCCTGGCCTTTAACGCTATAACAGCTGCGGGGGGTCGGGATAGCAGTGCAGCTATCGAACAGGTATACAGTTTAGTCATTGCTATACTATACACTACAAGAAGAAGCGAGCGTCAATTTGTCGTTAGACGTTCGACCGTGTGCGTATTCAAAATGCCAACGAAAGTTTCAACCACCTGATTTGATGATGATTTGGAGAATTGCACCGAAAAAATTATCTGGCAGCAATGAAGGTGCTGGTGCTTTCCTAACTTTTCTGTCTGACATGAACGTCAGCGTCGGCCCAAGCGCTCATGATTATGCGACATTCGCGGACAGCAATCGCATTGACAGGGCTGAGATTCAAGCTGAGCAGCATAGCTAAGAAGCCAGAATAAAACAAAGACTTGAGAGAAAAGAGGCTGAAGACATCGACAATGCCGCAGGAAGCCTGTTGTATGGAGCTGGAATCGATGATTCTGTGTAAGTTGGAAAAAAAAATTTTTTTTCTTCACTTTTTTAGTTCATAAACTTTAGACGCGTTTTTCTCAAAAGTACTTTTTCAAAGTCCGTGTTCACTGACATTTAAAAACTACTTGACCGATTCATTTCAAACTTTGTACATATTTTCGACATATAAAATACCGCCCCCCAACGTTTGGTTAAATTTTTTTTTGTTTACATTAAGGGTGTTTCCCACCCACAAAATTGCGGAATTTTTCGTAGAAAATAACAGTTCACACTTTTGATGACCGCCAAAAATTTTTAAATGAAAAAAAAATTATCAGAGAACGTTGGGGGGAAGATTTGATTATAATTTAACTAATTTTCATGGTTTTTTATTTTCAGATAATTTCCGGCCGAGTTATGGTGAACACCGCAAATTGTTTTTTTCCCAAGACGTTCTGGGGGAAGCTCTGTCACCGGCTTATCATTCAATAATTCTGCATGAAAAAATTACACAACATTGTCAAAAGTACGCTCAATAATGTACAAAAAGTTCGAATGAAATTGCTCAATCCATATTTGAGAAAAAAAAATCAAAAAAGTGTTTTTTTTACGCTGAAACCCTCACCCCGCCCTTAAGAAAAGCAAGTAATCCCTGTCAGAATGCGCTCAATAAAGAAGTCAAATTAATGTATTTCTCTCTGTCCACCACTCAGATAGGTAGAGAACTCAAAATTAGCCAGTATTCAGTTGCAAGAATTCTGAAAATGCAAAAATGTTATCCCTTTAAAATGACAATTCTCCATGAAAACTTAAAAGATCATCTGAATAAAAGACTCCAGTTTTGCGAACAAATGATGGATCTACTGGACAGTAATTTTCCAAGCATAGAAAATATCCCGTTTTCAGATGGATCAACGTTTAGGTTAAATGGTAAGCTAAATCGTCAAAATTGTCGTTACTGGACAGACAACAACCCACACTGAATGAGGGAAGGCCACACTCAACATCCAGAGAAAGTCAATGTTTGGGAAGGGATTGTTGGTGATCGAGTTATAGGACCAATTTTCTTTCAAAGCACTCTCAATGAAGCAGGATATTTAGAATTTTTGCAGAAAGAGCTAATTCCTGATTTAACTATTTTATCCCAAATAGAAACATCCGCTTCCAACAAACCGGTGCCCCTCCTCTTTTTGCAAGACCTGTCCGTTAGTATCTGGATGATGTATTTCCAGTCAGATGGATTGGTAGAAAAGGACCTTTTGAATGGCCATCCAGGTCTCCGGACTTGACACCTATGAACTATTTCTTATGAAGGTATTTGAAAAACAAAGTTTTAAGACCAAACCTTTAAATATTAAGGAGTTGAAAGGACGAATAAGACGGGAGTGTAGACTAATTTTCCACGAAGTAATTAAAAAGGTTTAAAGCGAGTTTCATTTATGTTAAGGGTATTGTCAGTTAATAAATGGACAATATTTTGAACATTCATTAAAGATAGATTATTGAGTTGAATCAGATTTTCTGATTTTTCGAATTTGTTAATATTTGTTAAATATGTTTTAAATGAAAAAAAATAAAACATTGAAATTTGGTACGCATGTATAACTTAATATATCCTTTAAGAATATTCATTAAAAAAAATTGGGGCATGCTATACAAAACTTTTCTACATAAAAAAGAGCGCAAATTAAAATATGTATCGACGTGTCCGAGCATATTTAAAAAAAAACTGTCTTTGATTTACCGAATTCATTTCAAATTAGAGACTAGCACTGTATGTAATTTTTATTTTAATTTGTTGATGTGTTACTTTTAAGTGTTTATTGATGCGCAGTACTTAACATAAGTGGAAGCTTTTGAACTTATTAATTTAATCTATAAATTTGCTAGAGGACTTCCTAGAATGAAAATCAGTTGCTACCCAACATTTATTCAAAGTCCATTATGTTTTTTTTGTTTTGTGAAAAAGGAAGATTACATAGGATTTTGAATACCTAGATTTCCTTTTTGGTATTTTTCTGTTTGCCACGAGAGTTTATACGAGTGAGCTGC
This sequence comes from Dastarcus helophoroides, assembly GCA_028583605.1. Classification (NCBI taxonomy): domain Eukaryota; kingdom Metazoa; phylum Arthropoda; class Insecta; order Coleoptera; family Bothrideridae; genus Dastarcus; species Dastarcus helophoroides. Next base: position 54,341,914 of record CM053325.1, on the reverse strand, counting down.
TAATGTTTCCTTTTGGTGTAGAAGGATGAAAATCATGGATTAATTATTTTTGGGATTTGGTATTTCCTACCTGAAAAAAACACGGATGCATTATAAGCTCGAACGTCATATGTCTGACAGACAGAGAGAGAAACAGATACACGGAGGACTGTCATGTTTCCAGCAGAAAAAATTGGAACACCGATTAATTTAATTAATAATTTTAGTCTGCTGAAAAGAAACGTGCCTCAAAAATAATAATTTTGGTTATCTATACGTAATTTTTGTCAACATGTTGTTTTCCATTGCACCGTAAAATATAGTTTACATTTAAATTTCTTTTAGATTGTTTATTAATTTAGCTGCTTTCGATTGCGTCAGATAAATGTGAAGTTAAAATTTATTATTATATAAATAATTAAATAAATTATTATATAAATAATAATAATAAACTTTCAGACACTACCATAAACAAAATCTTATTTTACCAAAACATACTACAAACAACAAGAACAAAAGTTAAGGATTTATGGGTTTAATAAAACTACCTAACGTAAGGACAGATAAATCACAAATCTACAGTAGAAAATGGATGCCATCTATGATAAAGAAGCATGGAAAAGCAGAATAATTAAAATTATTTTATAATACGTTAATTACGTATCATACTACTCTAGACACAAATTTGATTTTAAAAATTTGTTAGGTTTCTTATGTCATCGCTGTCAATGATGTGATAAAGCCTTGAATGCAACTCAATTATTAGCGATTTAAACAATCTCGGACGTGGCCAGGCGACTAGGCGTTAGCTGAGTTTCCTGGCAACGTCCTCGATTATTATAAGTCGCCTAATAATTTCGGTACATTAATAGCTATAATTTGCCCCCTTAAATTTGACAGAAGTAAAACTTTTAAGCTTGACTTGTTTACTTATTGTTTATTTATTAGGGTTTCGTACCTTAAAAGGAAAAAACGAAACGCTTATAATCTCACTCTGGTGTCCGTCCGTCCGTTTGTCACAAAGAGGTTTTCTCTGAAACTGTAAAACGTAGAAAGTCTACATTTTTCACAACGATTAGAAAAAGAAAATGTTTCATATTAAAATTTGGTCCCCAAAAAATCAAATATTGGTTAATATATTGTGTAAGGTATTATTTAAAATAGTTACCTCTAAGGATCTTAAAATATTTTTTTATTTTAAGTGCGATAGTCTTAAAGATAAAATTTAGATTTTAATAGGGTTAGTAAATATTGGGTCGTATATTATCAGAGAGCTGCAGATTTTTCCAATAACGTAATAGTTGTTAATAAAAACTATTTTATAAAAGAATTGGTGCTCGAATGTCAAAAATTTTTGACCCATATACCAACTTGATTTGGCTGAAGGATAGTATGCAGATCAAATCTGTGTCTTACAATATTCATTTAGATGAATATTTTCGGAGGTAACACTAGTTTATTAAATTGCACGCAATGCAGTAATTGCGAGAAGATGTCATGCATGTGTGTGAGACGATGCCATAAGCTGTGTTAGTCATCGACTTATTGCGAATTGTGAACGAATGCTTCTTATCTGAGACTTTACCAACACAGTTATCAGTTCCATAAATATTTGGATTGATTCTAGAAAAAAGTTTGTACAAAAATAGACAATTTCTTCATTTTTTTAATTATAACAAAAGAAAATTGGTCATATTTATGCATTAGTAAAAACGATTTAATTTGGTGTATTAACTGTTCAGTGTAGTAATTGGTACGGTACCCTAATTCCGCGAGCCTGGCCCGCTTTTGGCTGAATTATTATTATTATATTTATTTATCGTGTACTTCTGCTTGGATTATAAAAAATAGGGACATTTTGTGTGCCCCCCAAGGCACCAAGAGACAGTTGATAGCCTTAGTAGCACAAGCGAGCTGTTTGTCTTTCTATTTGCGTGTCGATATCTACATTTTCTTCCACATTTTTATTAACTTGATGTTTTATCTGACTGATTAGTGTTTAAACGCTTTCTTGTATGGCTGCTACCTTTTTTAAACAATTACTCCATTAGCTGGAGACTTCAACTATAGTTTAGTTTAGTTTAGTTTAGACAATCCAATATTTTATTTCAATCATGACAAATATTACGAAAAGAATGATTTCCAAAAAATTAACGCCATTTTTAATCTTCAAATTTTTTTTTTATTTTAATCTACTTGCAAAGGGCAACTCCATTATGCCTTCAAAGCACTGCAAGTAGGATGTGAAAACAAGTATAGATGGTGATGAACCGCCTTCTTAAACGAGAATAGGTTGAAATTTTTGGGAAAAATTATTTTGGGTAACGAGTTTCATAGCATGGAAGTTCTATAGAAAAAAGAGTCTCCGTAGACAAAAGTTCTCACCGTGTCAAGCTGGACTGCACAGGAATTGGCTGTCCCCGACTGTTTTGTATGTCTCAAAAAAAATCATGCCCTTGGAAAATCAATCGTATTAGTTCGTGCGAGCATCTCCTACGATAGAACTTGCAGAAAAGAGATAAGTCACCAACCATCCGCCTGTGCTCTAGTTTTAAGAGAATCGGTCAAACTCTTGTCATCAATTAGGCGAATCGCTCTTCTTTGAATTGAATCCGAAAGAGCTAAAGTGTGCTTTGTGGCTGAACTCCAAACATGCGAACAGTGTTCTAGTGTTGACCTAATTTGAGCTTTGTATAGTGTGAGTAGCTGATGAGATGTAAAGTACTTTTTAGCTTTAAAAAAAAGCCTAGCTTCTGAGAAGCAAACTTGGCAAAGCTGTGCATAAGCATATGATCGTCCCAAGAGAAGTTAGTGCTTGCACTCACTCCTAGGATAGACAGATTAGATCCCATCGGGAGGCTTTTACCATCAATTAGTATGTTTGTTGCATTATCCCTCAATTTTTTCTTAGAGAAAGCCGCGGCCTGCGTTTTTGAAGCATTAAAGTCGACCAGATTTTTCTTATCCCATTTCAGAATGATTTCGAGATATCGATTATTCATCTGCATCTGCTGTTTCCTTAGTCGATCTGAAGCCGCGACGGATAAGGGTTTGCCGGAAAAAGAAAATGACATCAGGCTACTATCATTTGCGTAGTTGTATATTGGATTGAAAGTTGAGGCTAAGAGATCGTTTATGTGTAATAGAAACAGAGTAGGAGACAGCACAGATCCCTGAGGCAGCCCTGCTTTAACCGCAAATGGAGCCTTGGATGAGATGCCATCGATGATGACCTAAAGAGATCTGTCAGCGACAAAATTCGATATCAAATGACAGAGTCCAGGAGGAAGACCCTAAGATGTTAATTTAGCGAGAAAAGATCGGTGCCAGACTCTGACGAATTTGCAGCACAATAATGACAAGACTTTAATAACAAGCTTGGGCGCGACTTGAAAAAATTATTGAAGCAGCACTTATCTATTGTTTACGCCCCACGTAATTTGTTTTAAATCTTACACATTATTTTATATTTTTAATCCATTTTAAAGCAGTCACAAATTAAAATAATGTTTTTTTAGTATTTGCTTGAACTTTTTGGAGACCACCAAAGCTAATTTTCACATTTTTACATCATGTTTTTTTTTTAAATCTTTCAAATTATTTTATATTTTTAATCCATTTTAATTCAGTCGCAAATTAAAAGAATGTTTTTTTAGTATTTGCTTGAATTTTCTTTGAGACCACCGAAGCTAATTTGCACATTTCCAAATCTATTGCGGAAGAGAGATTTGTTTATAAATGTGAATACTCACAGGGTGACAATTTAAAAAGTAGCAATTGGGAATATCTCTTAGACAAAAATTACTATCAATAAAATCTGAAACATATATCGGAGGACTGGAGGGGGAACCAAACTGAAGTACTTTTTGAATTACCTTGCCTTATTCTTTAGGGGTAGCCATCGAAATTTATATTTTTAATAAACCTACCTTGTTAGGCACATTGTTAGAAAGCCCGTAGCTTTCTCTTTATAAGACTTTACAATCTTATACCAAAATCTTAAATTGTATGATTATCTTTAAGATATCCATGTTTAAAGAAGGTAACATTCTCGAAAACTAATAATTTTGATTATATCTTAGGCAAAATTTCTGTCATAAAGATTTTATATACCCACCACGATTCCACCCCTCTCGTCTTAGAGGCTATCCACCCCTATTAATTTTTCTAAAATAAAAACCACTCCTGTGATACCTCGTTGGAAGGGTTTACCAGCTTCTCCACGTCTTTAAACAGAAATAAAAATCTTTGTCAATGACGTATTATACGGGGTGGGTTCTTGTTTAGAAAAATTAATAAGGATGGTGAGCTCTTAGGGAGAAGATGAGTCGAAAAACACATTTTTTTATTTCGCTGATGTATATTTGATATTTTTGGGACAGAATTTTTTGTGTAAGAGGCAGTTAAAATAACTAGTTTACAAAAAATGTTCTCTACTTTAAACACCGATATCTAAAAAGTAATCGTAGGATTTAATATTGTTTACAAGACAGTAAAGAGAAATCAACGAGCTTTCCAACGGTGTGCCGCACAAAATATTTCCGTATTAAAAAAAAAGTTGGGGTGACTACCCCCCAAGGGGTGAGGCAGGATGTCCCAAAAATTACTTTATTTTGGTTCCTTCTTAAGTTTCCCGATATACAGGGTGTTACAAAAGTCCAGGCCGCTACTTCAGGAGCATATTCTACACATTAAAATATGAAAAATGTTGAAATACATTTTTTTCTTTAAATTGCCTCCTAACGGAGATATGACCATTTAAAGATGGCGCCCCTAAAGTGGGTTTTTTACTACAAAAAGTTAACGGTTAGTAGTAAAGCCATGAAATTGGGCAAGCAGTTAAAGAATTGGATTAGGCATATTCTCATGTAACATATTTTTTAAATAAGCAGTAGCGTGGTGTGTAAGGGGTTGCCCGCGATTATTTTTTGCCGTAACTTTTTTGTATTTCAATATTGCGACACAAAAGTGCCATAATCGTAAAAAGCAATATTTTTTATACAAAAAAGATACTCTTTCTCAAAGTCGCTAAAAGTAACCGTTTCCGAGAAAAAGGCGTTTAAATAATCCTATCCCGTCTTCGAAATTCTAACTAATTTGTATAAGAAAAAATAAGTTGGTCATGCAAACTGATCGTAAAGAAAACAATTGTACTTGACAATATCTGCCAGAGATTGACGTTGTGTCACTGATAAAATTTGGTCGTAAGCTGTAAACTTTAGCAGTTTTTGTTGTCAATAGTAAGTGTAGTAGTTTTTTAACTTTTCATTATTTTGATAAAATGGACTATTCAAATCAAGAAATGGCCGATATGCATTTAATGTACGGGCTTGCAAATTGTAATCGTGTTGAAGCAAGACGGCTTTATGCTGAACGTTTTCCTAATAGACACCTACCAGGAGAAAAATTGTTCCAGAAAATTCATGCTCGTTTATGTGAAACAGGAAATTTTGTTTTCAAAGGCGAACGTGTTGGAAGGCCAAACGCAGAAGTTGCTAATTTAGAGGAGCGTGTGCTTCAGCGAGTTGAAGAAGATCCATGTGTCAGAACTAGACAACTTGCTTTAGAAGAAGGAGTAAATCACGTAACTATCTGGCGAATTTTGAAATTTTACCAATTTTACCCCTATCATTTTCAAAGAGTGCAAGGGTTACTTGCTGCTGATTATCCTCCAAGAATAGAATTTTGCAACTGGCTATTGCATAAGATCGCTGAAAATGAGAACTTTCCATCGCTCATATTATTTACGGACGAAGCGGGTTTTACCAGAAACGGGATACTTAACTTTCACAACATGCATCAGTGGCAAGTTGAAAATCCCAATGCAGTTATTCAGTCGAGACATCAGCAACATTTTTTACTTTAGGGAGGAATAATAGGGGACTCTATAATTGGACCGTTTTTTTTACCTCATAGGTTAACAGGAGCATCATATAGACATTTTTTGCAAACAGAGTTACCCGTGTTACTTGAAAATGTTCCACTCATAACAAGACAGCGAATGTGGATAATGCATGATGGGGCACCTGCCCATTTTAGTGCAGTTGCTAGGGAATTTTTGAATAACAACTATCATCAACGATGGATAGGTCGAGGAGGTCCGATACCATGGCCAGCTAGGTCTCCTGACCTCAACCCACTCGATTTCTACTTATGGGGACATCTAAAGCAGATCGTCTCTCCACACCAGTTGACAATATCAATGATCTTCGTGAACGAATTGAAAATGGGTTCAACCAGATTCACAATACACCAGGCATTTGCGAAAGAGTAAGGAGTTCCCTTAGAAGACGAGCCGAGCAATGTATTGCTGCAGGAGGCAGTAATTTCGAACACTTGCTTTGATTTTTTTTTTTTTCTTAATTTTGTACTATTTTTATATCAATGTAGTTAGTAGTGGATAAATTAGAAATTTGCAAAACAAATTCTAATAAATGCAACAATTTTGTTTAAACGCTATTTTCTCGGAAACGGTTACTTTTAGCGACTTTGAGAAAAGTACCTTTTTTGTATAAAAAAATGTTGTTTTTTACGATTATGGTACTTTTGTATCGAAATATTGCAATACAAAAAAGTTACGGCAAAAAATAATCGCGGGCAACCCCCTACACACCACGCTACTGCTTATTTAAAAAATATGTTACATGAGAATATGCCTAATCCAATTCTTTTAACTGCTTGCCCAATTTCATGGCTTTACTACTAACCGTTAACTTTTTGTAGTAAAAAACCCACTTTAGGGGCGCCATCTTTAAATGGTCATATCTCCGTTAGGAGGCAATTTAAAGAAAAAAATGTATTTCAACATTTTTCATATTTTAATGTGTAGAATATGCTCCTGAAGTAGCGGCC
>CM053325.1:54290103-54335032 GCA_028583605.1 Dastarcus helophoroides | reverse complement strand
GTAAATAAAAAAAGTTTCTAGAAGGTTCTGATAAGGGGAAAGCGGCCGCGATAACGAAACAAACGGCAGATAAGCGTTCCAGAAATTTCGGCATTCGATAAGCCTTATCTGCCGAAAGTTCTGGAAAACGCGGGCCGAAACTATAAAAAGGCGGTCAGTTTTCCCTCGAGTCAGTCAGTTAGAATCAGTGCAATTAGTGAGCTAGTCAAAGTGAGTTAATTGTAAATTGTGGTGATTCAAGTTGAGTTCAGTAATAAAGTGGGAATAAATCCATCACGTGTATCAATTCGAACCGATAAGCCCGTAACCTCTGGTGTCAGAAGTGGGATTTATTGCGCTTTATTACGAAGAAATTAACCAAGTGTTGCCGCGGTTGACTTTATCTCGGACATTTTAAACTGTTAAATAGTTATACGAGGCGCGTCAAATAAATTCGTGAACATTCAAATACGCTTTATGGATACGAGATTAAAATCGGCCAAAATGGAACAACAAATGCAAGCGTTATTCGCAATGTTTAAAGAACACGATGAAGAACGAAGGCGACAAGAAAAAGAACAGAAGAAAGAACAAAGACGACAAGAAAAACAAGAAGAAGATCAGAAAATGAATGCAGAAAAACAAGAATTGCATAGTCTATTAGCAAATATAATAGAAAAAATGGGAGTAGACGCTGCAAAAATGAGAGAGGAAATGAAAGAACAAATTACAGGAATGAAAGGAGAAATGAAAGAACAAATTACAGGAATGCGAGAAGAAATGCAAGAAGAGATTGGCGAAGTTAGGGAAGAAATTGGGGAAGTAAAAGAAAAATTCAACAGCAAGCTTCTTGATTTGGAAAATGCATCAAAGAGGGAGATCAGCAACCTAAAAAATAACATGAAAAAGTTGCTAAGTGGACAAAGCACACAACATGAACCCGAAAGTGTACCTGCTAGTTCTTCCCAAAAGGTAAAACCTCCGACCTATGACGGAAAAACATCCTTCCACACCTACAGAAAACAGTTCGAAGCTGCTGCTAAGGCCAATCAGTGGACGGAAGAAGCAAAGGCAACCTCATTAGTGGTATCCCTGCGCGGAGATGCTCTGGAATTACTCCGAACTCTATCGGATCAAGAACAAGCCAATTATGAAGATCTAGTTAGGGCTTTAGAGCTAAGATTTGGGGACCACCATTTGCAGCAAGTTGTCCAGTCGCAGCTGCTAGTAAGAAGGCAGAAAAGTGGCGAAACCCTGCAAGAATTCGAGGCTGACGTGAGAAGACTGGCGTATATTGCCTATCCAACAGCACCAACCGACTTTCTGGAACTTCACGCAGTTAGAATTTTCATAGAAGGAATAAGAGACCCGGAAGTCCAGAGAGTGATACGCTTGTCGAACGTCCGAACATCAAGGGAGGCACTGATTAGAGCCTTGGAGGTTGAAGCCGCTTACAAGGTTTCAGAGCCAGGGGCGTCACGGAGAATTAGGAAAGCTGACATCGAAGAGGCCGCGAATGACACTGATCTCGCAAACATGAGCGCTAACATAAAAGAAATGAATGCGAGTATGAGTGCTAACACGAAGGAAGTAAAGGGAATGAACGCGAACATAAGCGCTAGCCTAAAGAAAATGGACGCGAGCATCCAAGAACTGGTAGGAACCCTAAAAGGCAGATCCAACAGAAGCACATGTTACAACTGTGGCAAACCGGGGCACTTCAAGAAGGACTGCAGGTCAGCCCCAAGAAGTCGACAAGTCCCACAGCAGGAAAACTAAAATCAGCCAGTGGGAAGGGGCACTCACTGGCTGGTGTCGAGCAACGAGCCCCCAAAACTCTTTCCATCAAACAGATAAAAAGAACCATGGAAAGTTTAGTAGTTGCAGCCAGCGTAGATGGAAGGAATGTACAGGCCACAGTCGACACAGGCGCCATGGTTACTTTGGCACGAAGGAACATCCTACCGTCGCGGCCGAGGGTGCTGTCGCAAAGAATAGTCCTCAGAACATTTACGGGAGATACTGCACCAATTATAGGAGAGGCAGACGTCATGATTGGTCTGGGAAAACTAAGGATTTCGCATCGGGTGTTGGTGGCAGATATCGAAGACGAACTGATTCTGGGGATGGACGTAATCAGGCAACATGGCTTTACTTTCGACCCAGCGCAGAACATTTTAAAGATTGGAAATGAAGAGCTTGTCCTGACTACACCAAAGGACACTCCAAAGGAGGTAAAACTGTTTGCCTGCGAAACAGCTGTAGTGCAGGGAAGCAGCGAGAAGACGGTTATGGCTGTGATGGAAGGAGATTTGGGCTGCTGCGTTGGATTAGTGGAACCGACTTATGACATTTCCAAGAATTTACTAGTGGCGAGATCCGTGGTTAAAGCATCTCAGAAGGTACCTGTGAGAGTTGCCAACGTGTTCCCAACAGCACGCTCAATCAAAAAAGGTAGCACTCTGGCAGTCTGTACCCCGGTAGCCTCAATAAGCTTCTTGGGAGACAATTGTGCGCCAGTACAGGAAACGAAGATTGGGCAAGTCAAGTTGGAAGTGGACTTGAAACACTTGTCCAAGGAAGAAGTAGTTCTGGCTAGGTCATTTCTAAAGAAAAACCACGGCGTTTTTACCGATGGAGACCGAAATCTAGGAAGGACCGACGTAGTTCGACACAAAATCAACACCGGCGATGCAACACCTATTCGTCAACCCCCTAGAAGATTACCGGTGGCCAAGCAAGAGGAAGTCGCGGGACTGGTTAAGAAGATGATGAAGGATGGAGTCATCGAGGAGTCCAATAGTCCATGGTCTTCTCCTGTAGTCTTGGTTACAAAGAAGGACGGGTCAACAAGATTCTGTGTCGACTACCGGAAATTAAACGACGTCACTAAAAAGGACAGCTACCCCTTGCCAAGAATTGATGATACCCTAACGACCTTGTCTGGGTCCACCTGGTTTTCAACTTTGGACTTGAAAAGTGGATATTGGCAAGTGAGCATAGACCCCGACGACAAAGAAAATACGGCCTTTTCATCTGGGAGTGGATTATATCAGTTCACGGTTATGCCTTTTGGACTATGCAACGCACCGGCTACTTTCGAACGTCTAATGGAACTGGTACTTCGAGGACTTACTTGGAAAACCTGCTTGGTTTACCTAGATGACGTCATGGTTATGGGCAAGAGCTTTAAAGAACATTTGGAAAATCTTCAAGAAGTTTTCGACAGATTAAAGCAAGCCAACTTAAAGCTGAATCCAAAGAAGTGCTCTTTGTTCCAAAGGAAAGTAGAATTTTTGGGCCACACTGTATCAGCCGCAGGAGTTGAAACAAATATCAGCAAGACTCAAGCAATTCGTGACTGGCCAAGACCCAAAGACAAACATGAACTGAGGAGTTTCTTGGGGCTGTGTACCTATTACAGAAGATTTGTGAAAGGTTTCGCCAACATCGCTGCGCCGTTGCATCAACTAACGGAAGGAAGAAGGCCGTACGTCTGGACTCCAGACTGTGATACCGCTTTCCGAAAATTGAAGTCCGCCTTGTGTACAAGCCCTATCTTGGCGTATCCTCAGCAGAATGGGAAGTTCGTGTTAGACACTGATGCCAGTAACGTCGGCATTGGGGCTGTGCTGTCCCAAGTTCAAGGCGGTGAAGAAAGAGTCATCGAATATTACAGCAAGATCCTGACGAAGCCAGAGAGGAACTATTGCACCACCAGGAAGGAACTTCTTGCGATAGTGAAGGCCGTGGAACACTTCCACAAGTACTTGTATGGGCAAGAATTCCTTATCAGGACAGATCATTCGGCACTTTCTTGGTTACTCCGAATGAAGAACGCGGAGGGACAGACGGCTAGATGGTTAGAAAGGCTTCAGCAGTATCACTTTAAGGTGCATCATCGACCGGGACGACAGCATAACAACGCTGACGCTTTGTCCAGAAGACCTTGTGGGGATTGCAAACACTGCAGACGAGTTGAGGACCATGAGGACATGGTGGATATAAGGGTTACTTCTGTCCAGCCAGAAGACAAATGGACTGTTGAAGGTCTTTGGAAGCTACAGAGGAGCGACGCTGATATCGGACCCATATTGGAATGGAAAGAAGCTGGAGACAGACCGGAATGGCAAGAGGTTTCCGACCGAAGTCCAGCTCTTAAGAATTTGTGGGCTCAATGGAAATCCCTCCAGGTCGAGGACGGGGTACTGAAGAGAGCATGGGAAAGCGCGGATGGAAAGCGTGTCAACTTGCAGTTGGTGGTGCCTCAGGAGAAGATTCCACAGGTCTTGTGAGAGGTGCACAATGGGACCTCTGGTGGACACCTAGGGATAAACAAGACCCTGGAGAAGGTTCGAAAACGGTTCTATTGGGTTAACTGCAGGGAGGACGTTGAGCGGTGGTGTCGGAAATGTGTCACCTGTGCTGCATCCAAGGGTCCCCGTACGAGAACCAAAGGGGCCCTGAAGCAATATAATGTGGGAGCTCCATTTGAAAGAATTGCAATAGATGTGGCAGGACCATTCCCAGTTTCAGACGATGGAAACAAGTACATCCTGGTGGCCATGGATTATTTCAGTAAATGGCCTGAAGCTTATGCCATCCCGAACCAGGAAGCCACCACAGTCGCAAGGGTTCTTGTGGACAACTTCATCTGTCGATTTGGTGTTCCCTTTGAACTACACTCGGACCAGGGAAGGAACTTTGAATCGGGGGTTTTCCAAGAGGTGTGTCGTCTTCTTGGAATAAGGAAAACTCGAACAACACCTCTTCATCCACAGTCTGACGGAATGGTGGAGAGATTTAACAGGACCTTAGAGGAACATCTTTCGAAGGTCGTTTCCAAACATCAGACCGACTGGGACCGACATCTACCACTGTTTCTGATGGCCTATCGCGCGGCAACTCATGAAACTACAAGTCAGACCCCGGCAAAAGTGATCTTCGGGAGGGAACTGCGGCTTCCGTGTGACTTGGTGTTTGGATCACCAAGGGAGGTCCCCAGGGAAACGATGGGTTTCGTAGATGACTTGAGGGAAGCGATACTGGAGACGCATGCTCTGGTGCGGACGAAGATCAACTTGGCGACGGACCGGATGAAGGCCAGGTATGACGTGAGTGCTAATCATGGTGGTTTCAGTGAGAGCGAGTTGGTATGGCTATACAACCCTCAGCGAAAGAAAGGAGTTTCGCCAAAGTTTACGCCATCTTGGGAAGGGCCGTACAAAGTGCTGAAGAGGATCAACGACTTGGTATACAGGATCCAGCGTAGCTCCAGGAGTAAAATGAAAGTGGTACACCTTAACAGACTATGCAAATTTAGTGGTGAAGGGACTGATTGGAACTGATCGGGACGATCATTTCTAAGGGGGAGGCAATGTAACGTAATGTAAATAGATGAAATAGGATTTAGAATAGAATTGTAGAATTTAGTAAATAAAAAAAGTTTCTAGAAGGTTCTGATAAGGGGAAAGCGGCCGCGATAACGAAACAAACGGCAGATAAGCGTTCCAGAAATTTCGGCATTCGATAAGCCTTATCTGCCGAAGGTTCTGGAAGACGCGGGCCGAAACTATAAAAAGGCGGTCAGTTTTCCCTCGAGTCAGTCAGTTAGAATCAGTGCAAATAGTGAGCTAGTCGAAGTGAGTTAATTGTAAATTGTGGTGATTCAAGTTGAGTTCAGTAATAAAGTGGGAATAAATCCATCACGTGTATCAATTCGAACCGATAAGCCCGTAACAATATGTTTCTTTGAAAGACACATGTACAGGCTGCACCTTAAGTAATGGTACATAAAGCAAAAGTAGATTTTTCGTATAAAAATAACCTGATTTGGCTACATTTACCTTATACCGAAAGTTGCTATTAACAGAGACACAGCGTGTCAAATTTGAAATAAATTGTGATTTTTTGGCATAACTGATGAACACATTTCACTATAGAAAAGAAATTTGGCATAGAGGGGTTTCTTTGGTCAAGAAATTCTAATTTGCCAACAGGTTGTCAGTAACTCACAGGGGGCGCCACCTGCGCTACCTTGAATTATTCTAAAGCATCAGAACTTTTTTGTGCCCTTATATACACTTATTTTAAATAAATATTTTCATTAACCTACATTTTTTACGTAAAAAAGGTATACTTTCTAAAGGTTGATACAAGCAACCGTCTTCAAGATATTTGCCTTCAAAGTTTGCCTTACGTTTATTTTAAGTTATGTAAATGTAAATTTTTCGCAGTATGTTTTAAAGTAAACGTAATAAAACTTACTCCAAAGTAGTTTACATTAAATATTACCCTACTGACATTATTATTACACACATTTCTTAAATTTCTAAAGCAAATTTAAATAAAGTAACCAAACAAAATTTATTTTCAAAAATAAGTAACCTTAAAGGGATTGTAAACAACTAAAACTCTGGCTGTCTTTTATTGAAATTCATTTCCAAATATCTGCTTTGACCACCCAGACTATTAAAATTTTCTTCTGCTGGCTCAGAGATCATATCTCACATCTCTACGTCTTAATTATTTGGATTTTCCTTTTTGAAATTTACAAAATTTAGGTAATAATATTGTTACGTGCGTTATCGGTTCGAATTGATACACGTGATAGATTATACCCACTTTATTACTGAATTAACTCGGCACACTTCAACTAAACAGTAACTCACTAATTATTTACTAATTGCTAACCAACTTATTGCACTTGCTTCTAACTGACTGACTCGAGGGAAAACTGACCGCCTTTTTATAGTTTCGGCCCGCGTCTTCCAAAATTTTTGGCAGATAAGGCTTATCGAATGCCGAAATTTCTGGAACGCTTATCTGCCGTTTGTTTCGTTAGCGCGGCCGCTTTCCCCTTATCAGAACCTTCTAGAAACTTTTTTTTTATTTACTAAATTCTACAATTCTATTCTAAATCCTATTTCATCTATTTACATTGCGTTACACTGCCTCCCCCTTAGAAATGATCGTCCCGATCAGTTCCAATCAGTCACTTCACCACTAAATTTGCATAGTCTGTTAAGGTGTACCACTTTCATTTTACTCCTGGAGCTACGTTGGATCCTGTATACCAAGTCGTTGATCCTCTTCAGCACTTTGTACGGCCCTTTCCAAGCTGGCGTAAACTTTGGCGAAACTCCTTTCTTTCGCTGAGGGTTGTATAGCCATACCAACTCGCCCTCACTGAAACCACCATGATTGGCATTCACGTCATACCTGGCCTTCATCCGGTCCGTCGCCAAGTTGATCTTCGTCCTCACCAGGGCATGCGTCTCCAATATCGCTTCCCTCAAGTCATCTACGAAACCCATCGTTTCCCTGGGGATCTCCCTTGGTGATCCAAACAACAAGTCACACGGAACCCGCAGTTCCCTCTTGAAGATCAATTTTGCCGGAGTCTGACTTGTAGTTTCATGAGTTGCCGCGCGATAGGCCATCAGAAACAGTGATAGATGTCGGTCCCAGTCGGTCTGATGCTTGGAAACGACCTTCAAAAGATGTTCCTCTAAGGTCCTGTTAAATCTCTCCACCATACCATCAGACTGTGGATGAAGAGGTGTTGTTCGAGTTTTCCTTATTCCAAGAAGACGACACACCTCTTGGAAAACTCCTGATTCAAAGTTCCTTCCCTGGTCCGAGTGTAGTTCCAAGGGAACACCAAATCGACAGATAAAGTTGTCCACAAGAACCCTTGTGACTGTGGTGGCTTGTTGGCTCGGGATGGCATAAGCTTCAGGCCATTTTCTGAAATAATCCATGGCCACCAGGATGTACTTGTTTCCATCGTCTGAAGCTGGGAATGGTCCTGCCACATCGATTGCAATTCTTTCAAATGGAGCTCCCACATTATATTGCTTCAGGGCCCCTTTGGTTCTTGTACGAGGACCCTTGGATGCAGCACAGGTGACACATTTTCGACACCACCGCTCGACGTCCTCCCTGCAGTTAACCCAATAAAACCGTTTTCGAACCTTCTCCAGGGTCTTGTTCATCCCCAGATGTCCACCAGAGGTCCCATTGTGCACCTCCCACAAGACCAGTGGAATCTTCTCCTGAGGCATCACCAACTGCAAGTTGACACACTTTCCATCCGCGCTTTCCCATGCGACGTGCCACGTGATAGATTATACCCACTTTATTACTGAATTAACTCTGCACACTTCAACTAAACAGTAACTCACTAATTATTTACTAATTGCTAACCAACTTATTGCACTTGCTTCTAACTGACTGACTCGAGGGAAAACTAACCGCCTTTTTATAGTTTCGGCCCGCGTCTTCCAGAATTTTCGGCAGATAAGGCTTATCGAATGCCGAAATTTCTGGAACGCTTATCTGCCGTTTGTTTCGTTATCGCGGCCGCTATTTTTATTCGAAAAATCGACCATTGGTTTGTGTACCATTACTTATGGTCTATCCTGTATAATAGAGTGGGCCGAAAATCCGCCTTTTAAGAATTTCGTTTAGTAATAGCAAAAATATTGTTTATTATGTTGTAAAAAAATTTTATGTGAAGGGAAAAAATTTTTGGTCAACATCTCAGGCTCGCCCATTGCAGTCAAAGATAAAAATGCTGAAAAAATTTTTTTATCAACTTATTTCGATCGGAAATTTTATGCCCTACAAAAAAGTTCCCTACACAAACTTACGTAGGACTCATAGATTCAGAAATAATCCCGATTTTGGTATCAAAATAGTAGATTTTCGCCATTAAAATAATTTTGTTAGTTTGAAATCTAATTAAAAGTTCTCCATTCGACAGAAAATTAAATTTTCTAACAAAAAGTTTCTTTGTACAATTTTTTACGAGTTATAATTATTGAAATAATTCCGATTTTCGTTCAAAAAGTGGCATTTTCGACAGTAAATGAATTATATCTTGGTATAAAATGATCAATAAATTAATTATTTGGTAGAAAATTGCATTTTCTACAAAAAAGGTTTTTATATCGAATCAGCTACCTTTGATTTTTATCGGAAAATTACAATTATTAGGAAAAGTATCAGTTTTCTCGATATAGTCAAATGCATTATATTTTTCTATCGAAATTAGTAAGAGAACTCAACAATTCAGGATAGGAAGTAGTAAGAAAGTGAATTCAAAAGAAATAATGAGTGGAAGGTTATGATTAATACATTGATTTTTAATTTTAATTCATATTTTTACAGAATTTTTAATGTTTAAATTCTGTTGATTTTTACTGTCGAACGTTGGATTTTTTCGACGAGATTCTAAAGTCGAACGAATAGCTCCATCTCTACTTTCATAACCACAAACTCTATTTGAAACTTCTGTCACAAGCTTAACCGTACGTTCTACGGCTTGTGTATGACAAGGAAAATTTTGAAATTCCCATATACTTCTCGGACTAACATTATTATTTGCTAAAATTTCTCTCAATTCTTCGGTAGATACATTAGTTAGAACAGGAGGAGATGTTACAGTACAGTGATTCCAATTAATCATTTTGGTATAATCTTTGGCACTGATCTGAAGAGCTGGTAACTTGAAATAACAAATAAAATGTTTTTTTTGCTGATTCCGAATTTTCTCTTGCCTTAATAATCGTTTTTAAAGCAAATTCACGAACATTTGAGTTATCATCAACTAACATTGCAAGAAGTAAATTTTCCGGAAATGCAAAAAAGGCATTTCGTGAGAGACAATCAGTGATAATTTTTTTTTCATCTTTAGGCATATAACGAGATCTCTTGAGCAATTCAAAAAAATGTTTTGGACCTTGATCGATTGTACTATTTAATTTGATCAAAAACCAAACAGGTACATAAACTTTAAGAATATAGACAACTAATTTTTTCAATTTTGGGTCAGGTTTTTCAGTAGAAATATACAATCTCAAAATTCTATTTGCAGTTGTTAACCACCTGGCGTGACATAGAAGACCAGGGTTTTTATTTTGTAAGTCATCTGAACATTTAACTATTTTAATGGCTCTAGTAATTGCTAATAAATATTTTTGATCGTTACTCAAATCAGAAATTGAAACAGACGGCAAATCACAATCCACAATGTTATATTTAACAATGGGACGTTTCTCACACGCTAAAAGATTCTTTCCAATAGATCCTTTATAACAGTTAGGCCCAGATGTTGTGCCATCGAGAAATTGAAAAAAATGTTTCAACGGTAACTCATTCAAGTGTAATAAACAAACTACCCACTGGAGAGGCCGATCAAATTTTTCCTCAAGACGTCGAATTATTCCAACCTTCCACCCAGTGTTCACAGGACATCCATCGCAACCGATTACATTAATATTTGCCTTAGACTGCGGATAGTTTTTTAACAGAAAGTCAAAAATACATTTAGCAATATCATCGGATTGTCCAGAAGTGGGAGTAACGTGTCCGATATAATTCGAGTTTGGTTCGCTGATAAGAGAAATATGCTGTTCTATTAATTGACGAAAATATTTAGAACCTTTTTTCACTAGAAGAGCAGTAACATCTTTCCTACCATCGAAATAAACACTTTCAAATCCAGTATTATTTTCTGCAAGTTTTAAAGCTTTTTGAATTTTGGATTTTTCTCTCATGATTTGTAGAAAATTAAACTTTGTATTAAATAATTAATTTATTGATCATTTTATACCAACATATAATTCATTTACTGTCGAAAATGCCACTTTTTGAACGAAAATCGGAATATTTCAATAATTATCACTGTAAAAAATTGTACAAAGAAACTTTTTGATAGAAAATTCAATTTCCTGTCGAATGGAGAACTTTTAATTAGATTTTAAACTAACAAAATTATTTTAATGGCAAAAATCTACTATTTTGATACCAAAATCGGGATTATCTCTGAATCTATAAGTCCTACGTAATTTTGTGTGAGAAACTTTTTTGTAGAGCATAAAATTTTCGATAAAAATAAGTTGATGAGAAAATTTTTTCAGCATTTTTATCTTTGACTGCAATGGGCGAGCCTGAGATGTCGACCAAAAATTTTTTCCCTTCACATAAAATTGTTTTACAACATAATAAACAATGTTTTGCTATTACTAAACAAAATTTTTAAAAAGCGGATTTTCGGCCCACCCTACTGTATATGTATGTCGGATTCGGTTATTTTTAGTTATAATAATAATGCTTTTGTACTTGTTATGAGTCACACGCCTAAGGTATTCCTGGAGATCATAAAAGGTAGAATTGCCAAGAAACTAGAAAATAAAATTGGAGACAGGCTTTAGAAATGATGCAGGCACAAGGGAGGCCTTGTTTGGTTTAATGTACTAGCTCAAAGATGTTTTGATATAAACTACAATATGTATTTGCCCTACGTGAAGTTTGAAAAAGCCTTTGATAAGTTTCAACATGACAAATTGATAGATATCTTAGGAAGTGAAAACATCGACAAACTGTCAAAATCAAAGTGGACTACCAATTGACCGAAAACATTAAGATGCAGAGAGGGGTCCAACAGGTCTGTGTGCTATCTTTAATGCTTTTCAATATCTATATTTCGGAGGCGCTATCGCAGAGGGCATAACTGTAAATAGGGAGATCGTCAACAATTTATGTTTTGCGAACGATAGAGCGATAATGACTAATGATATTGCAGATATGCAGAACCAAATGCAGCGCCTTAAAATACACTGTAATCAATATGGACTTAGGATCAATATAAAGAAAACCAAGTATATGGATTTTTACCAAATCAATAATTGGAAACGCACGACCGAGAGTTGGAAACTCGGACATTAAAAGGGTAGAGGAATCCATATATTTGGGTACATGAATAACATTAAATATAGACCAAACAAAAGAAATAAAGGCACGTATTAAGATGGCACGTATGTCGTTTATTAAACTTAAACAATGTCCATGCTGTTTTGATGTAGAACTAGAATTGCGATTAAGAATACTCCGGTGCTGCGTATTCTCCCTCCTTCTTTATAGTTTAGAAGCATGGACACTAAAACAAACACATGCATAAACTGACTGCTTTTGAACATTGGTACTATAGAAGGATCTTACGAAATTCTTAGGCCGATAAAGTGACAAATATAGAAGTAATGAGAAGGACAGGAAATGAAGCAGAAATCCCCATAACTATTAAAAAAGGAAAGTCGAATATCTAGGACATGTAATGAGAGGACAAAGATACTTACAACTACGACTCATAAGACAGGGAAAAATTCGATGAAAGCATAATGTCGGTAGGCGCAAAATATCCTGTCTCAGAAATTTAAGAGAATGGCTTGGATGCAGCAGCGCAGAACAGGCACGTAGCCAGGGGAGGGGTCCAAGGGGTCCGGACCCCCCGAAATGAATATTCGCCAAAAAATTTACGATGATACGAATTGAAATATCAATAGAAAAATGGTTGATTGTATATTTAAGCATGTAAATACTTTCCGAAATTGCTAACTACTAAGTTTATGATAAGCAAAATCGCCATGTAGGCATTTTAAGAAAAATTGGCAATGAGCTCAAGGCTTCCCAATATATGCTTCAATCGTCACGTACGTGCAGCAGCGGCATTGCAGTCAAAGGGCATATTCTTATACCTAATCTACTTTATTATATTAGCTCATATTTCATATTGCCAAATTGCCATAGGAAATACAATACAAATTATGACTATGGTACGAATTAAGAATTAGTCGACAAGTCCACTCTTGATTAGTGATAAGTTAAATACGTGAACTTAAAATGAATATTAGGAAATTTTTCTTTGATAAGTTTCACGTTTTTATTTGTCAAATTTATATAATGTTGAGGTCACTAGATTTTATTCTTTATTTTTACTAAATACCAAAATGAAAAATAAAATGGAAGAGATGATTACCTAAAAATAATTAATGTGTCTTCTTATATTTTCTGAAGAATATTTTCTAGAAATTTTGATAATTTAACAAAATTCCGAGTTTAAATTGAAAATTGTAAATTATTTTCTTCAATTTTACGTTTCAGTAAGCACATAACCGATTTCATTAATTTATTTTTTCAAATTCCAAGGACGTATAAATAATTTTTTTGCGGAATTCTGGTGTTTTTTTTCCAAAATTTTCACTTTTGATTCATACATTTCCTATATATTGCAACGTTTTTCTAAATTTCGATTATTCTTAGAAATTTTCGAAATCAACTTCTTTTGTAAAATCCTTTCAACTTTCTTTTAATTTTTGATTCAAATTCAAATTTTCAACTTTTTCACAGATTTCTCTTTTTTGATAAACATATTTATACGCATTTTGACATTATTTTCAAAATATTTATTTTAGTTTAAAAATATAATTTTTTTTTTAATTCAAGTTTGGACTTTTAATTTTCCTTTTATCTAAAAAAAATTTTCATTTGAAATTCCAACTTTTGATGTTTTTAAGACTTAATTTTTCTTTAACATTTTGAAATAATTTAGAAATATCAACATTTTCATTTTTCCATTTCGACTCTGTTCGATTTCTAAAAAATTGATTTTATAAATTTGGTTTTTCTTAAAATTTTCAGTTTAGCTAGAAATATTTTTTATAATGTTTGCATTTTTTTTTGTTTAAAATTTTAAATTTTTCTAAAGATCTTTATTTTACAATTTCAGTTTTTTTATTTCTTTCCTAAATTTTTCGCTTTGCACTAAAAACTGTGTGCTTTAATTTTTTCAAATTTTAATTCTAGTCACGAAATTTCTACTTTTTTAAAAAACAATTCTAGTTTAAACCCAAAATTTTTGTTTTATCAGAAAATTTTCGGTTTTTTCTCAATATTTAAATTTTTTCTAAATATTTCGGCAAACTCAACATTTTTAGTTTAAAAAAGATTGACTTTAAATTCGAGGTTCCTGGATTTTGTTTGATAAAGTTCTTTTCTTTTTTCATCCTTTTAATTTTTCGTCCAAATTTCTGCTTTTCCTGAAGGTTTTTAGATTCACCCTTTTCCTTTCTAATAAAGTTTCGACAAAAATCGAAATTACAAATTAAAATGGAAGCTTCTATTGAAATTTTTTTTATTTCATCTTTAATATCTAATATTCCCAATTTCGTCTTTGATCTGAAATTTGAAGCTGTTCTGAAAAGTTCAAAAATCACGTATTTTGAAAAAATGCTGAATAATTCTATTTTTTTTTCAAAATGTCGAGATTTGAACGATTTAAATATCGAGACTGAAGTCGAAATTGAAAGTTTCAAATTTTAGTTTAAATTTCGAAGTTAAAATTGGAAATTTTACGCAATAGTAAAAAAATGAGCACTAAGTAAAAGACCAAGAACTTTTATTGATTTAACAACTTTTCTTTAAATTTTGCAATATTGCTCATTTCGAAGAAGTTTATGTCTCCAACATAAAAAGGGGGGGAGTTGGACCCCCCCGAACGAAAATCCTGGCTACGTGCCTGGCGCAGAACTATTCTGAGCGACGGCCGACAAAGTTCTTAAAGCCATGATGGTTTCCAACCTTTCATAAGAGGTGGAACCCAAAAAAGAAGAAGACTTGTTATTAAATATAACTATGGTGATGCAGTTTTTCTTGACGAAATACAAGAATTTTGAGGTAACATATGTATAATCAGTAATCAGTAACATCTTGTCAATGATTAATCAGTAGATTTTTTTTTTTAATTTTTAAATCAGTATTTGCTTGTGTAAGGTCCAATTCACTGGCCATTCTGATGAAAACTCCTGGTCCATAATGAGTTTTCTAAATACGCAGGCCACTAGATACAATACCAGTTTAGACTCCGATCACAAGTGGGCCATCAAAATTATGTTTGCACCCTACTTTGTTGGGATCCACACCAGAGGTGCACAATTTAGTACCGTCCACAATAGTCCATGTATCTAATTTTAGAAAGGATGAAGGACCGCAATTTATCAAAATTTTACAGTTTTACTAGAAAACTTTGAATCCTGGTTAAATCATCTAGTAAATCTTGATCAACAAAAGCGGAATGTTATAAAATTATCACCCTTATCAAACTAATTAGATAACTTTTTGCATTTCTTAAATAAACTACATTAAATATTTTTTAAGAAGTCTTCAAAAAACCCTCCTTCGCTTGCGATATCATCCATTCTTTAGCACATGGGCCATCGAACACTATCGTTGGGGCTCCAAGGAGTGCATTTTAAGACAACTGTTTATGAAAACAGAAAGTTGAAAAGGCAGATTTAAAAATATAACATAACCAAAACTTGAAAGCCCCCGATGCAAGTACATTAATTTCCATTTGTTTACTTCATGCACTAAAACTCAGTAACTAAACATACAAATTTAACGCGAAAAATTTGGATTTGTTAATCTTAGATTTGTACCTTCTCGAACAGTTTTGAATTTCTCGTTAATTGTAAATTACATTTTAACTGATAACAGAAATAAAGGTTGGAAATTTTACTGTCTAATTTTCACATAAAAATATTAAGAATCGTATGCAATCATAAGAACATTAAAATGATTGACATTTCCAACCCTTACTTCGTGAAATTATTTAATATTTATGACTATTAAACTTTATTAACGATGAAAACGCAACAAAATTTAAAAATTACACAAGGTTTTCAATAAATATTTGCTAGCACCGGACCAGGTTTTGCATTACTGCATCATTGACGGTCGTAGCAGCACTTTGTTTAGCCGTTGTTATGCTAATAACCTCCATGGATCACAGACTCTTACGAATATTCCGTCCAATCCAAATTCTCGTCCAAAGCTTTAATTAGAGGCGCGTTTAGAAGATCAAGCTGCTTATTTATAAGTGTAAATTGACTAGATTGCTAATATTTGTGAATTTTTATGGCTTCCAAGAAATTAAGTTTTTTTAGTGTTATTACAAAAATGTAATACTTCTACTTTGGTCGCGCATGTAAGTTGATGCTGTATTTCTAATAAATGCTTTGCAAAATTTCTGGATGTTGATTTCTGAAGGCAGCAAAATGTTCGCTGTACCTAATATGAAAATTACGTGATGTTTGTCCTATGAATGTAATGCTGTATATAGTTTTTTCAAAAAGATCATTAAAAGGACAAGCTATAATGTTTGTTCAGTTAGAAAAAGGAATAAAGACATGGTTCACTTTAAAAATAACAATTAATTTAGCACAAACCTCAAATTGTTGACGACTAAAAAAAAAAAAAAGAAAAATCTGTTTAAGAATATGCATCAATCATGAGAAAGCTTGGAAGTAGGGCTAATGTTGAAAATGAAGTGTTGATGCAATATATTAATGATGGTGTTTACGATGATACCTCAGATAAAATTATCCTATATGGAGATATAAATTTTGCTGATTTTAAGAAAAAATTAAAACTGTACGATCAAATAAAGACGATTAACACATATAATCGTGAAAGAAGACATAACATGAATTCGGAAAAGGATGGTCCAGGTCAAATGAAGACATTCAAAGAAAAAGTAAAATCCAAGGGTTGTCAAAATTTATTTTGTTTTAGCTGCGGGGCGAAAGACCATAGGTCTACCAATTATTTAAATAAAGAAAAAGTACAAAGTGTTTTACCTGCCAAAAATTTGGTCATGTGGCAAAAAATTATCCCAACATTTGTCTAAAGGCGAAGATCGAAGTACCTCATTAGTACTGGCAACCATTCAAGCAGTACCAATAAACGAAATAAAACTCATAACTGACGGAATACAATTGTTAACATTTTTTGATGCTGGAAATGACATTAGTGCTGTAAGAATCGACGTTAATGATACATATCTTAGGGACATCGCACACGATAAGACGTGTATTTCTTCGAAAGTGGTGCGCATAAAGTGATGATGATGGGATCTTTTTATAAAAAAATTACTATTAATGAAGAAGATGTAACTTTTAAAGATTCATGTATTGCCGCTTGGTGCTTTTAATTTTAGAGGCATAATCGGCAACGACATACTTTCTCAAGTCGATATTTACTTAAGTGAAGAAAAAGTAAATATTGTTAATTAAGAAAAAGAAAACTTTCTAATGAAAATTAAAATAAATGAAAATAAAAAAAAAACCTTATTAATTTAAACCACATTAAAAGTGAAGAAAATCGTATATAAGTTAGTTAAAAACCACAGATGCTAAAATGAAAATAATCTTGAAAAATGCAGAACCCATGTAACACAGACCCAAAAGACTGTCAACTGCAAAAATAAAAGGGGTGGAAAAAGAAAAAGTAGAATGGTTAGAAAAAGGGATAATAAGACCAAGTTCATAAGATTTTGCCAGCGCTCTTGTATTGGTTAAAAAGGAAAGATGGCCAAACCAGAACTGCTGTGATTTTAGAAGTTTGAAAAGAATAGACAGATTTTCTCTTCCCCTAATCAAAGATGTACTAAGCAATCCACAAAATGAAAAATATTTTAGCATAACAGACTTAAGAAACGCCTTCTTTCATGTCTCTGTTGAAAAAGATAGTGTAAGATACACTGCGTTTGTTACGCCTAATGGGCAATATGAATTTTTAAAATGTTCTTTTGGTCTTTTTATTAGCCCAGTGGCTTTTTTAAAGATTTATATGTCATAATTTTGGAGAATTTTTCGCGAAATACATAGGTATATATGATAGGGAGGACATAATTATTTCTAGTAGTACTGAAGAAGAAGGAATACAGTGATTAAATATAGACTTGGAGGTTGCAAGAGATTACGGATTGGAGGTTAAAATAGGTCAGTTCTTAAAGAAAAGGGTAAAGTTCTTAGGAGTTATAATAGACAACGAAAAAGTACAACCTTCTGAAGAAGAGACGTTAGAAGAAAAATGTTTTTCTCAGACCACAACATTAAAACAAATTCAGTCCTCTTTGAAATTAACTGCGTATTTCCGAAAATTTAATCCATATTAGGGTTTAATAGAAAAACCTTTTCGTAACTTGTTCAGAAAAGAGCGTCAATTTAAGTTTGAAGAGAAACAATAATTGTTTTAAGAAACTAAAGCAGTTACATTTAAATGAATCAGTATTACATATTTTTAAGCAAGGGCAAGAAATAGATCTACATAATGATGCCAGCATGTATGGGTATGGAGCTCGTTTAATGCAAAAAAGTGATAAAGACGTAAAATTTCATCCTATTTATTATAATAGCTAGAAAATTATTCCTGCCAAAGAAAAATAGCATAGCTATGAGCCAGTCCAATGGCTTTTTTAAAAATTTATATGTCGTAATTTTGGAGAATTTTCGGCGAAATACATAGCTATATATGATATGGATGACATAATTTTTCCTAGTAGTACTGAAGAGGAAAGAATACAGTGATTGAATATAGGCTTGGAAGTTGCAAGAGATTACGGTTTGGAGGTTAAAATAGGTGAGTGTCAGTTCTTAAAGAAAGGGGTTAAGTTCTTGGGAGTTATAATAGAGAACGGAAAAGTACAACCTTCTGAAGAAAAGACGTTAGCAGTAAAATGTTTTCCTCGGCTCACAAAATTAAAACAAATTCAGTCCTCTTTGAAATTAACTGAGTATTTCCGAAAATTTAATCTATATTATGGTCAAATAGAAGAACCTCTTAGTAACTTGTTTAGAAAAGAGCGTGAATTTAGGTTGAAAGAGAAACAATAATTTCTTTAAGAAACTAAAGCAGTTACATTCGAATGAACCAGTATTACATATTTTTAAGCAAGGGCAAGAAACAGATTTACATATTGATGCTAGCATGCGTGGGTATGAAGATTGTTTGATGCAAAAAAAGTCATAAAAACGTAAAATTTTATTCTATTTATTATAATTGCTAGAAAACCATTCCTGCCAGAGAAAAATAGCATTTTGAGGTTCTTGCTATAGTTTCAGCTGTTAAGAAATTTGGAATTTATATATTAGGTACAAAATTTAAAATTATTAAATTATTTTATTAATAAATAAACCATACAAAAATTACTTCTTAAAGAATTGAATTGAATGTAAGTATGAGGAAGGAACAGAGTTATTTTTCGTATCTAATGCCATGGAAAAAGAAATTATAAAACATTTTCATGAGGTGAGACATTTTGGAACATTTAGGACAGAAAAAATGGTAATAAGAGAATTTAATGTACCGAAATTGACACCAAAGACAAAATCTTTTATTCAGAATTGTTTGTTGTCTATATTGGCAGTCCTCTGTGCACATATCATGCTGATCATTTGAGTTCTTTGTCGTCGACAAACAAGGGATACAAGTATATTTTGGCTGTAATTAATGATTTTTTTAAATTAACATGGTTATATTTAACAAAATTGACAACAAGTTTGGAAACTTAATTGTTTGAAAAAACAGCAACAAATATTTGGAGATCCCTCCCAGATCGTAGCAGATAAAGGCACTTCGTTTACTGGTAAAGGATTTAAAGATTATTGCAATGACGAGAAAATACAACATTTAATAATAACCACTGGTGTTCCACATGGAAATGGTTAAATTGGATGAAAGAATCAAACACACACACACACACACAGAGAGAGAGAGAGAGACAGAGAGAGAGAGAGAGAGGAGAGAGAGAGAGAGAGAGAGAGAGAGAGAGAGAGAGAGAGAGAGAGAGAGAGAGAGAGAGAGAGAGAGAGAGAGAGAAAAGCTACAGATGGTGAGTAAGAACCAAATTTTTAAAGTTCAAGAGGAGAACCGAAAAACGTATAATCTGCGAAGAAGGAAACCCAGAAAATATAGATTGGGAGATCTGGTTGCTATTAAAATAACACAGTTTGGTTCGGGGTTGAAGATACGAAAAAGATATGACCATATGAAAGAATTAAGCAAAAAGCCAATGAAAGATATGACGTGGTTAAAATTGATGACCATGAAGAACCAGGATGTACAAATACATGCGCAGAGTAGCCCTGGGTAGATTTCCAAAGCGAATTCTAGTCGGATTCGGGGTCCAAATAGCCGAGTGTGGGATTCGGCTTTTCTTAGTTTAATTTCCAATAAAGCATATTTTATGGAAAAATTGGTGCTTGCATTCCAAGGCTTTCTGACACATGCAGTATCAATTTTTTTATACAAACTTGGTTTAGTTGAAGGATAAAATGCAGATCAAATTTGTCTTTTACATTATTTCATTTAGATAAATATTTTCAAATTTACCACTAGTTCACGCAACACAGTGATTGAGGTTGGAATCAAACAACACAGAAGATTCAGTGCTGCTTCAAATTATATTTTAAAAGATTTTTATTTTTTTAGTGATACTTTAAAGTGAAGCATTTGTTAGGTTCGAGTTGGGTATGCCAAACTGACGAGATATAACAAGATCAAAACCTGTGTTTGTTTATTAAGCCCTGAACTTATTAGGTGTTTAAAGCAATAGATATGTGCATTAGAATTTAGAAAATATAACAGCATATACGAAATACTTATAGAAACTTATAAGGAGGGTAAAAATTTGCACAGAGGCAGGTGGTAATGCCTTTGAATGATGTTTTAGTTTAATCACCTATTGGTGTTTCCAAATACCTCTTTATTTTTTTATGTTTAACCTTGCTGTTAAAGTGGTTTTGCTTAATTTTTAGAAAACTAACCAAAATTTGGATTTTAATTTTTTTTGTCATTACAAACCACATTCCTTAGTAACAATTTTCGGTACCTCCAAGAATAACAATAGTTAACTCTTGGCATTGTTTTGAAATTTTTTAATACCTTGTACAAATGAATCACGAAAAAAGCGTCAATTTTGGTGATTTAAGATCAAGCAAAAGTTTTTATAAAGAATGATTTTTTTCACACAAACCGACAAATAAATAAAATCCTCCTTTAGCACCCTATCTTGGAACACACTGTAGGTTTATGACACAAGTTAATCGTGGATTTGTCAAAGACTGTGAAGCTTGGTTGGGTATGGCTGCCTCTTTCTCTTAACGTTGTCCACTCACTAGATGTGGCCTACCTGTCCAGCTCTCGATGTTGTAAAGTAAACAGTGAATATACAGGTGGAAGTAGGAAAAAGTTATTCACAACCACATGTGGATTCTAAAAATCATAAAAGACACTTTGTCGAGTTTACCTATAGCTGTTTTGAAACTATTTTAATTCGATAGATCATGGCCGGGTACAGCAGCATCCAAATTTATAAAACGGATTGATTAATCCGTTCCCAAGATACTCTGTCTACCATAAATTTACCCATTTTAGATACGAATTAAACAACCGCCATATTACCGATTAGAATAAACACAATTTAGTAGTAAATAAGTTGTCATATTCTGATGCAGTTGTTATAAAATGAATAATTTTTTTGTGTCAAGATACCAATATTTTTGGGATGAAATAAATTTAAACGTGAAAATATTTACCGATATTCTTTATTTTCTCGTAAGCTAGATATATACAACTAATTTTAAATCTTAGGGTCAGTGTTTACTTCTAACCAGTCCAAGTAACTGGCTACCCTGGTGAAGACTCCTGGACCATAAAAAGTTTCGCAAGTTTGCAAACCATGAGATACAATACCAATTTGGGCACCGTTGTTCACCAATGGACCACCAGAATCACCTAAACATCCTCCTTTGTTGGGACTATCACCAGCGGTGCACAATTTGGTATTGTCCATGTTTGTCCGGAAAACTTGAGTACACACGGAATTGTACGTTATTGGCACCTGAACAACCCTCAATCTAGTAGGCAGAGTAGGAATGTTGTCGCTTACCCTTCCCCATCCAGTTAAAGTAATTGTCGTTAATGTCGCTCTTCTTCGGCAGAGGGATTATCCTGATAGTGTTGCTCTCCTTCACTAAAGCGGGCAATTTGATAACAGAATATCATTCTCGAGGGATTGTAAATTGAAATTCTGATGAGGCACCAAATAACTGGAATTGAGATAGACACTACCAACTTTCAAAACTGAGACATCATGAGCACCGAAAACTAAGTGAGCGTGGTCAAGAAAGTTTAAATCTTGCGAAAAACTCGAAATCCTTCAAAGTATTCAAATTTTTAGAGACAAGTCTTTTAAAAAAGGCAAATTTGGAAAAATTAAAAAAAAAAGCTATGAATTTTTGATAAGAAGGGAAATTAAAAAAAAAGTGGAATTTTCAAAAGTAAGTTAAACATCTTAGAAAGGTGGGATTTTTTAA
Organism: Dastarcus helophoroides; assembly: GCA_028583605.1. Lineage (NCBI taxonomy): Eukaryota > Metazoa > Arthropoda > Insecta > Coleoptera > Bothrideridae > Dastarcus > Dastarcus helophoroides. The sequence continues at coordinate 54,313,055 of CM053325.1, read as the reverse complement.
AAAAATTGAAAACTTCGAGATAAAGTCAATATATTCAAAAATTATTCTTAATTTTGAAAAGGAGTCGATGTTTAAAATTATTGAAGTTTCGGAAAAAGCCAAAAAAGGTCCAAATTTTGAAAATTTTTGGAGTTAACACTAGTTCAAGCAACGCAGTAATTGCGATTAGGATCGAACATTTTAGCGCGAACATAAACTGAGCTGGTTATCGACAACTGAATATTCTTCTATCGGAGACATTATCAACACAGTTATCATTTCTATAAATCTGAGAATTATTGCAGAAAAAAGTGTGTATATCTGAAAATAGACATTTTATTTATTTTTTAATTATAACACAAAAAAATTTGGATAAAATTCCAATTTGATACATAAGTAAAAATTATTATTATTATTAAAATTTCAGCAAATAATTTTGCACCAAATGAAATTTTAATGGCATTTATAAATAATCATTTTTTTCAGAATAACGTGAGTAATATTTTGTATTTTTTTAAAGTCAAATACTTCCGAAATAATATTTTTGTATTCTAGTGGTTCAGGATCAACCTTTGGTTCTTCTATTAGCTGAGGGGTGAATATATGAATTTTTCTAATTTTCCAACTTATTTTCAGTACTTCCCATTTAACCCTAAACACACAGTTTAAAAAGGTTAGTATTTAATTCCAATTATTTCCACCAATTTTGATTTTTATTCCAAAATTTGAATTTTTGTTTATAAATTTTGGGTGAATTTTCGAAACCTCACGTCTCTAATTTTTATTATCTTTACGTCTTTTATGAATGAAGCAGATTTTTAACTGATTGTGTTGCAATTAGTTCTGAACCCGTGTTGTTATTGCTCAAGCGCAAAACAAAAAAACCAGTAAGAACAAAAAAAAGCAAGATTCTTGCTTGCAAGACAAGAATCGAAACAGCAAGTAATGGGCAAGACCAGAAGTTAAAAAATTTCTTGTCTTGCGTGGCAAGATAAGACAAGAAGTTATCAGCATGACAACATTGGAGATTTTCTAAAAATGGCTAGTTTTACTTTTTCCTAAAGCTGTGATGTAAAAACAATAGTATAAAGTGAAAAAAAGTAGTTTTAATAAACGAGTACAGCGTTTGAGTAGGAACGAGCCTAGCGATCGAGTAATTCAAAGGTATACGAGTTTAGTAAATCAGCTTTTCTCCTGAGTTTGCTTATACTAGTTTTTCACATTTTGTGATAGTTATAAATAAATAATTAAAGATGTAAAAGCATCACAGAGTTAGAAACTTAAAAAATGTTTCTCTTTATTATTTCTGCAACTTAATAACCTGACCCAGCTAGGGCTTACAACACCGGGATTCCGGGATCCCGAATACCGGAATCCCGGACGATTTTTGTCCGTTATTAAAAACCGGTATTTATGTAAAAATACCGGTATTTTGGTATTACATTAGCTGATAAAAATTGAATTTATGCACAATATAAATCTAATTTAAAATAATATTAATTAATTACAAGAAATCTTTTTTGAAGATAAACAAACAATTTCATTGTGTTAAAATCTACACATCAGGAAAGTCAAACACTGTCCATAGGGAGAATGTTAATGAGAGATTTAACATTGAGAGCCAATAGTGGGATAGATGGGCGGTGCCTTGTATTCTCCTACATCGGTGTAAACAATTCAACGCAGAGCGCAGCGATCAGTGCTGGTGTAAATTTCAGTTGTACATCATAGCTTCTAACGTGTTTTGTTACGGGATTACTACTGGCAGGCAACAATTTTATTAAAATTTGTGTGCCACATGCTGTTTGTTCTTTTAGTCCGTTGATTTAATCAACGTCTGAGGCAAAATAAAACTGATATTCTTTAATAACCAAAATAAATAAACGAGATCTCTTAAACAAAATAAATAATAATTCTAATGAAGAGTATAACATAATAACTCTTTTAAACATTACAATATAAAGAGTTCAAATAGGCCGCCAGACTGTGCTAAACAATATTCCAGTCTGTTGTAAAACTCTCGACGATTTTTTTCTAACATCTAAACTGGAAGATACGAGCATGCTGCGTCAAAGTAGGGGAATACGTTCAGCGGCCGTAGAAAACTATGTAAGGAACAATTCTTAGCGTTTTACATGGACAATGAAAATGTTTCCTTATCTGTATATCAGGTACATTTATTACACATACCGAGCCGAGTATGGCACCATTCGAGAAGCGGCGGTGTCGGCAATATAAAGCGATTGTTTATGTTTTACGTCTACTACCCAATGAATAAGTCTCGTTTATACAAATACATAAAGTGTGTAACACAAAAATTATCAAATAGTTTAGATTAGATTGTTTAATTTTGCAAATCAGCTGTAGTGCTTAGAAGTAAAAATTTTATTTTCAATTTTATTTTTCATTCGGTTGTGTCTTATGGTGTGCGGATTATGTGCACTTGTTTTCTGGTTTTATTTCTAATAATTGAAAATTATATAACGGTATTTAAATACTGATTAATCCATATGAATTATATGATACGGTAAGTTTATATTTGTATTAATGTAAGTTAGAGTGTAATTAATTTACAAGTATTAAAATTAATAGGCATAAACTGCTATGCCCTCTGAAAGATAAATACATTTACGGAGCAGCGAAAAGGACAGGACGAAACTTCAGTTTGGAATCGTTTTTTGATTGAAAAAAACGGACAGGTTGCTAAATGTAAAAAATGCGCGACAGAAATAAAGTGTACAGGAGAATCCACAAGTGGCCTTCAAACTCACTTAAAAACGATACATGTACTAAATCTTAAAAAGAAATGCGAATCTGCCCATGATGTCGAATCAAGTGTTTCTAAACAGCCTAAATTGTTAATAACAAATTATTTTAAAAATAATAACAACGAAAAACTTTCAGAAGTGCTTGCCCGAATGACAGCTCGCGATGGTTTGTCTTTTAATATTTTTATAAAATCGTATGACATAAGAGAAGGCTTAAAGGCTAGAGGATTCAAAGACATACCAAAATCTGCAGTCACTATTAGAAATATGGTACTTGAATATAGCAAAATTATTAAACAGTCTACAGAGCATGAAATTTCTAGACTGAAGGTAAACGTTTCAGTATCACATTTCACGAATGGACATCTTTTCGTAATCGGCGCTACATAAACATTAATGTACATTTTGTTGGAGGAACAATGTGGAATATCGGATTAGTGCGCGCTTACCGATCCGTTCCAGCAGAAAAATGCGTATCCTTTGTAGAAGAAAAATTGAAAGAATTTAATTTAGATATATCTAAAGACATAGTTGGAGTAACTACTGACGGTGCGTCGGTTATGGTAAAATTAGGAAAAATTATAGAGGCTGAACATCAACAATGTATGGCACATTGCATAAATTTAGTAATTACTGATGTTTTGTATAAGTCAACTCTGAACCCGAGTGTGGATATTGATGTTGTGGAGCAAAATTATAATGATGACGATGTTAATGATGTTGACGATGACGATGATAACAATGCCGACGATATCGACGAAGAAGATGGTAATGGAATTATTATAGAGTTAGATGCTAGTATTACTACAAGTAAAATAAATATTAGACATACTGGTATATCATCTTTAGTTTCAAAAATTCGGAAAGTAGTAAAAACATTTAAAAATTCACCTTCTAAAAATGATAAATATTTACAAAAGTACGTGAGAAAACAATTAGGTAAAGAAACAGCGCCAAAATTAAATTGTCAAACAAGATGGAACAGTATGTTATTTATGTTAGAAAAATTTGAAGAAATTAAATTTTGTATTCAAAAAGCGCTTATTGACATACATTAGTTCCGATATTCATTTTTCTGACGAAGAATTTAATTTATTATCTTCAATTATTGCTACTCTTACTCCTGTAAAATTAACAGTAGATGCATTATGCCGAAAAGATGCAAATCTTTCGACGGCTGACGCTTCTTTAACATTTATGTTAGATACACTTTCCCAGCAAAAATCTGCAATTGCATTAGAATTATTGGAAGCATTAATTAATTAATTAAAAAATTATCACAAATACTTCCGTATCTGCAAAAGGGCTCACAAGATGTTCGAGAAGTATTTAAACACATATCCAAATTTACAGTCATTTAAAAAAATTGTAAGCTTAACTAAACGGCTCACACATGAAAATCTAGAAGATACTGAAGATATGGAAGTTGTGCAAGAAACATCCTTCCGATATCTTCCCAAATTAGTAATAAATAAATAAATAAATAAATAACACGTTTATTTCCACCAGGTACACACCCAATTACAGGAAACATTTAAACTATTAAAATACAAAGTAAATGAAATTATACGGTAGAGAACATTAATGTATATGTATCTTAAATTATATTAGGCTTTCCAGATATGTGCTGATTATAGTTTTTAATTGGTCATAATTAATATCACAATAATTCGAAATGCTATTGAATGCATTACACATGTTATATATTGGTGATCTACGCATAATCTTAGTACGGAAAATTCGACAATAAAAATAGTTATTTCCACGACAATGCTGCCGAGGAACCAAAAAACAAATCTTATTAATCAAAGACATACAGTCAATATTATTACGCAGTAGGTTATATAAAAACGTTAATACAATACAATTTCTCCTATTGCATAAAGAATTCATGTTAAACATATCTAGCAAAATTCTAGTGTCAATACCTCTATCAGGATAAAAACCCTGGGACTTGAAAAACATAAGTTTTAAAAATTTTCTTTGAGTCGACTCAATTAGCCCTATACTATTTTGGTAAATAGGATACTATATCAAAGTTGCATATTCTAACTTACATCTAATATACGAAAAATACAGTACTTGCAAACTTCTAATATTTAAAATACAATTCCAGTTTCACCTAAAAAAACCAAGTAACTTGTGAGCGGATTTAGTGGTATGATAGATATGGCTCGAAAAGCTAAGTTTATCGTCGAATACAACTCCCAGATCTTTCAGTTCGGAGCATCTTTCCAGGGTGTAATTACTGATATTATAGTCGAATAATATATAATTCCGTTTGCGAGTAAAAGTTACTATTTTGCATTTGGATATATTTAATTTTAAGAAATTATTATTGCACCAAAATTCTATTTAAATAAATTCTATTTAGTTGTTCTTGTAAGTAAAAGCAATCGCTAATATTAGTAATGTTATTGTAGATTTTTATATCGTCTGCAAATAGCAAATGATCGCATTCAATGACAGAAGTTATGTCATTAATAAAAATTAAAAAGAGTAATGGGCCTAGATTTGATCCCTGTGGAACTCCGGAAGTTGTTATATATCTCTGAGATTTGTGGTTTCCACATTCGACAAATTGTTTTCTGGAAGACAGGTAGGATGTGAATAGTAGTATTAAATCCTCAGTGAAACCAAAACCCTTTAACTTGGATAGCAGCAAATAATGATCTATTTGATCAAAAGCTTTCTGTATATCTGTGTAAACTACATCCACCTGTCCTCCTAGGTCCAGCTTGTCGCATATAAAGTCACTTATGGTTGCTAAATTTGTGACTGTTGATCTTTTTAACATAAAACCATGTTGATTTGGTGATATTACTGGACTGACATGGGTGTAAATGTTATTATATAAAATAATTTCAAATACCTTGGCAAAATTACATAAAATAGCTACAGCTCTATAATTTTTAATCATCGATGCATCTTCTGATTTTAGGATCGGACATATTCTAGTAGTTTTCCATATATTCGGATATTTAGTTGTTTTTATAATAAGATTATACAAAATACATAGTGGAGATGCGAACACGTTAGTACTGTCTTTAATCTCTACGTTCGGAATGTTATCTATGCCAGCGGTCATCTTATTTTTCAATTTTTTTATTGATTGCAAGATATCATCTTCTGTAATTCGTATTAAGTTGATTTTACTGGATGAAATTGAAAAATCTTTATTAATATTTTCTGACGACTCCTTTTCAATTGCACAAATGACCAAAATTTAGTTGGATTGCGTGTAATTTCATCTTCCGCTATTGAAATGTGATTTTGGTAAGCAGAATCAATTTGCCGCTTAACTGCTGCCCTTAGAGTTTTATACTGATTAAGGTAATGATCATTTTCAATTTTTTTAAAATTCTTATATGCAACTTCTTTACATCGCAGAGTGTTCTTAATTTTTGTAGTAAACCAGGGTGGAAAAGTTCGATTCTTTTTTCTGTATTTTGGCACACATTCATCCATAATTCCGTATAATATTGTATAAAAAGTTTCACATGCGTCATTAACATCTATGTGGGATTGCAATTGTGACCAGTCAGTGTAGTATATTCGATTGTATAATTGAGGAAAATTAGCTCGCCTAAAATTATAAGCCCTACAGTCCGCATTGAAAGAAAAATTCTCTGTACGAGTTGTGTTCAACTGAAAGTTCATAATTAATGATGGATGATGAAAATCTTCTGTAACAAATGGTAATTCATCCCTACTAACCTCACAACTGAAATTTCCAATGATCAAATCTAACATTCTGCCGTTTGCGTTCAATACCGTATTATATTGCTTCATATCTAGGAATGCCATAAAATGTTTTATTAATCTAACCTTAGTATCACCTAGATCAGTAGTGTATCTATTTAAATTGAAGTCACGACAAATTAATATTTTACAATTATTTTGAAAAATCGTTAAGTTTTCAAAAGCATCAAAAAATAGTTCATAAATTACCGTTGGTGTAAAAGGCGGGATATAAATAGCAAAAACAAATAAAACAGTATTATTAACAATTACCTCTCATCCAATGATACCTATACTAGGTACCACATCAACAATACCACTTAAATTGAGTTTAGTAACATTAAAGTTGCTTTTAACTGCAATCATCACCCCACCTCCTCTATGATGTCCAGTAGCTTCAAGATTACGATCAGTTCTAAATACTAAATAAGAAGAAGGTAGTACTTCTTGACTGCTAATGTCTTCAGAAAGTCCAGTCTCTGTTATAAACACACAGTCGTATTCAACTATTGCTGCAGCATTGAAAAAGTTTTGTACTTTCGTTTTAAGCCCGTTTACATTTTGATAGTAGCAGTGAAAGTTGATATCAGAATTGTAATTGGATGTACCTCTCAGTTTAAATTCTTGATAGTAGGAATGCCATTTGTATACACGATGTTAATGTTTGTTTCACCTGCATGTTTTCTTTTTTCCAATTCCGATTTAACTCGTCGATATTGTTCAATTTGGTTGAGTGTTTTATCGTACGATACAAATATGCCGGTAAACTGTTCCTGTGACCTCAAATTCTTTGCCATATTTATAACCTGACGAACCTGATCTTTGTTCTCCAAAATTACCTTAATGGCTCGAGTCTTATTCGGCATATATCTTCCTAACCGAAGAGATTTTAATTCGTTAGATCTATTAAGGTGAACATTGGAATATTGAATAATTGCAGATATCATGGACTTTTCTTTTTTGATTCGTTCCTCTCTGGACGAATGATAATTCTCAGATGCTCCAAAGATCAGATTACATTTGCGTTTTTGTCTTTCCTCTACTTCCTGAATTGCAGCATCCAAAATTCTTTCATCATTAGGATTTGATACAGTCGATTTTTTAACTTCATTGAGATCCAATTTTAATTATTTTATTGTATCCTTTATAGCGTTTACATCTGTGAGATAATTTTGTGAAATATTACTTTCCAGTTTATCGAATCTTTCATTAAATTAATTTTGCATATTGCGCATTAATGCCATAATATCTCCTAATTGGGCCATAAACGAGTTACAAAAATTACAAATGATCTTAATATTCTTTGATTTATTACGAGTAACTCTTATGTCGTCTGTCGAAAGACCCACACAAGCAAGATGAACCTCTGCGCGGAAGGAATTGTTGGTTGACCCTGTTTGGTAGTTGTCTTGCAATTCGGACACTGGCGCGGCCATAGAGTAAATATAAACTAGAGACGACAATAAACAAACTTCCCTGTCGTTGTTATTGGAGTGAAAGGGAAGATGTTTATCAACATGTATTCTGATAGAAATTTTTGACAGGCGACAATCAAACCGGTGTTTGTTTTGGCGATTTTGTTGTTAATTGCAGTTTTTAGGAGTTTAAACTTGGTGTATATTGTGCAGCATACTGGTTAGACATTGTTTATAGTGTTACTTATTAGTGAAAAGACCTAGTTTTAAAATTATTTGGATATTTCAAAGAGAAGCGTGTTTAAATTCACTTATTGGGTAAGATGCAGGGCCGTATTCAGATTGAATGCTTTCTTACAAGTATTAATTTCAGTTATCTTACTTGTTTAAAAATGGATGTGGATAAAGAAATGTCATCTCCAAGTAAAAAAATTCACAGATTTCGCAATCCTTGCAACCAACGGAGACATTGGAAATGATAACACCAAATAGAAACATAATTAACACTTTATTTAACATACAAGGTTACACAGGGTATTTACAAATTTCAAAGACAACGTTGGCAGTTGATTCGGAATGATAAATAAATACGAATTACGAAAAAAAATTAATAAAAAATGTTTACTTTTCGAATTGCAGACTTTCAAAATTGTTATAAAAAATAATTTAATTAATCATTTCATAACCTCTTTACCGATCGTGTTAAAATATGAAACCTTTATTTATTTAGATTATTAAGGCTAGAATCTTAGTGACGAAGACCCTTGTTTTATCCGACATCCCTTGTAATTCACCACGACAATTATCTATGTATCTTCGAAGTAGTAAATAATAATAATTATATAAAATATGTATTGATTTACAACAATACGTATTACGTTAATTCTGTAATAAATCTTGTGTTATTTATTATTATTATTTTGTTGTTGCTTAATTCGTGAAGTTTAATATTGTATAATCTTAAGTATAGATTTTATCTCATCATTTTTATATGTAATTATTCAGATTACAAGATGCTCTTTTTCAAAAAGTTTCGGACTATAAGGGAGAAGTACTTTATAGTTCGCCAAAATTGATTTTCCGATAACACCTTCCAAACATTTTTAGACGGGTCTACTGCATTCCGAATATTGGGCTAGAAATCTGAACTGCCGATGCCGATCACTATTCGGCTATTTAAATTGATTGTTGTTAAATATTCGAAGGACCAGTACACTATGAGGCGCCGTTCACAACATAATTATTTTTCATGAATATTTAATAAATCAAACAATATATGTAAAATTTTAAATTATATATTGTTTCGTTCTTGAAATATACTTCATTTCTGTAAAAATGAATATTTATATTCTCCTGATAGAAATTTTACATAAATCTATTTAAATATTTTATATGAAAGTTTTATGTGGTTTTAAAAATATTTATATAAACTGGTATGGTATTATTTATATATCAATTTTATTTTTCGTTGTCGTCACCTGAATCTTGATTATATTTACATATTTATCAATAGCACTAAAATCTGACATAAAAAGTGACAGCATGCTGCTAATAATAATAATAATAATAATAATAACAAAATAATAATAAATAAATAAATAATAAAATAAAAAAAGTTTCAAACCTTAATTTAAGTTCCAGCGCTTCTAGCGCCCGCTACGGTGGTTTGATATATCACACTTTATATAAATATTTTTGAAATCACATAAAATCTTTATAAGAGATATTTAAGAATATTTATATAAAATTTTTAACAGAAGATTAAAATATCCATATTCATTGAAATTAAATATACTGCAAGAAAGAAATAATATATAATTTCAAATTTAATATAAATTGTTTGATTTATTAAATATTCATAAAAAATTATTATGTCCTGACCGGCACCTCATACTACACAGTGGTTAAAAAATATGTTTCCTGTTTATGGTCTATTGACTACTCTATATTGAAGTCAGTTAGCTACCGCTTACAAACAAGATATATGATCTACTTATCACAGGGCCAAGATTTAGAAGTAAGAGGTCGACAATCCCTTAGCAGGTAAAGAATTTATAAAGAAATCGGAACATTTCAGCCCCCTTGAAGTCTTGCAGCTTCAATAAAATCCTAATAATATGATAAATAGCAAACCAATTGCAAAAAATGATCAAAATTACAGATATAAAGCTTAAGAATAGACTTATAATTACGGGGATCTTACATTATTACTCAGTAGTACTGAAATTAGAATTGATCCAAACAAAATTTTAAATAATATACAGGCTCTTTTAGTTAATATTTCCACAGCCGATATCTCTGAAAATAAAAAGGACCTATATATTGTATTATAAGTTTAGCATTTTAATGATCAGATGAATTAACCCTAAGAGTGCGTTTAGATTAGAGATTTATTTCATAATAGAAATCTCAGGTATCTGAGACTAAATTCCCTTGCCCGTTTACACTAGGACACAAATATAGCTGAATAAAATTACTAACACTTTTAGCTGAGATCAAATCTGTTGATAAGTCGTTCATATAAAAATTGCAACTGATTATTTTACTTTCTAATGGGAATTGTTCTTCAGCTTCTTTTGCTATTTTAAGAAACGGGCTGCAAAAAAAGGGTGCACAAGTGGTGCCGTAAGTTACCATTATTAAACAGAAAGTTTAAATAAGTCCTTCTTTGCTGATGCCATAAAACTCGTTGAAAATCGGTGTCATATGGATACCCTTTTTATCATTCTGTACATTTTGGTGATCTTACTTGACAGTACAATAGGATAAATTAGAAACGGAACGGAAATCTTCTTGTATTATTGATTGGGCGAATTGCATGTCATATTTTTGTTCCTTTGAATGGACTTTTAAATGACCAGCTGCATTCAAACCAATTTGTTTTCTTAAAAATGAAGTTAATTTTTTCAGATTTCAATGGAATTTCTAATTACTCCCAAAATAAACTTGTTTCAGTTAATGAATCTATTTAGATTATTTCGCATTGAAATCAGGATCATCGAAAAAAACATTAGAGGGCAGTTGAATGGCAAATTTATCAATCTTAAAAATTGAGGTTGGTTCTGTGATTTTGTTTATCTTATTCCAGATCACACGTGAATTCGTTTAGATGTGATTTGATCCATATGGTACATTACTTCAAACTCTTTTAAAGAAAATTACAATTTTTTAACTAATGCTGAAGTAATGATGTTTGCTCGACACCCTGGATTTAACAACGCTGGACATTGTTTAAAGTTACTGCACCTATTTCTAATTAAAACTAGAGCTGTACTGGTTGTACTGATTGCCATTTTCGCTTTGCATGATCATTTAATTTTTCGGCTATTATAGGAATAAATAAAATTATTTCCCTTTTTTTGCCGAAAGCTCTAAAACCTTTAATACAGTTAATTAGTTGTCTTAGACCGGGTTGTGTGGTTTTTGTGAATTAAAAAATGTTTAGGACAGTTGGACCTGTTTTTTTATTTTAAAGCGATCTTGCATAATTAATTAATAATAATAATTAGCTGATACTGACAATGATTCAATAACGTCACTTGAATCTCCCTCCACAGAATCGCAAAGATAATGAAATTTCTTAATATCAAAAATACGCTTGTCGTAATGAACTGAACACTTGAATCTAAAAACGAAAATGGGAAGCGGCTTTAAATTAGCAACATATATGGTATTTAATTATACTCGCGCCGTTTAATAATAATACATTTCAATTTATGTCAGTTACAGTTTTATCGGATGTTCAAATGTATCAAGTGTGCTCTACTTTTTTTTTAGAAGAGAACGTAGCGAACCCGGCACTCGATTACTTATTGATTATTTTGGTTGATCCCTCAAGGGTAATTTTGACGTCTTATTTATCCAGTGAGGTTAAAATTTTCTAATCTAAAGAAAATCCGTCAAAAATCTATTTTCTTTCACGTTTTTACGATGATTTGAATTACTAAGATACACAAATTTATAAAACAGACAGTATAGAGCAGTAACAATTTCCATTCTACATCCAAAAAATGAGAATTTTCCATCAGAAGGTTTGTTATGATAGCAATTTAAATGTATTAAAATCTTGCAGTTGTCAATCACTGATAATTTCTTTGGGATTTACGTTCCTAAAAAATTTTCATCGTCAACTTATTGACTTTTTCATTTGAACGAAACTCAAAATGTCGAAAACTTGTCAAAAATAGATTTGGAGTACTCTCTCCAAATTTTTACTCTTCTTTACAAAATTATGCGTTTATGCTTTCAAAATAATTATAAACACAAATTTTGGACTTTTCCGAAATTTAATAAATTTTTTCCACAATTTCGACTTTTTTAAATTTTTACATCAAACTTGCAATTTTTGTGTTTTTTCTTAAAACTTCGGATTTCAAACGAATTCAAAATTTGAACATCAGTCTTGCGAGTCTAACTCAAGTTGTGCATTAAAAAAATAAATATAGCGTATTTTCTTGAAATTATGACTTTTTCACAAAATTCCTCAACCTTTCAAAATGTCATTTATTTTAATTGAACTGTCAATAAATATTTATGTTTTGTTTAAAATTTTTATGTTAAATAATAAATTCTAAATATTTCTAAAGATTTTGACTTATTTTCGAAATTTTGACCTCAGCCTAAAAAACTCTAAATTATAAATATATAAAATCGAAAACTCAGGATTTTTTATAGAAATTTTGAAACGTCAACTTTTTTTCGAAATTTAAGATCCCCTTTTTTATTAAATCATGAGTGGTGGGTTTCCCCAAATTTTAAAATCCCAAAATTTAAACTTTACTTTCTACTCTTACAATAAAGGTTTCAACCAGTGTTAAAACTTTAATTTTATATTTTTAAGGTTTTAAATTTAATCAAGACTCTTTTTTTTAAGAACACAAGTCATTTATTTAAAATCTTGACTTTGAATGAAATATTTTAATTTTTTTCAAATGATTTTGATTTAGTTGCAAAGTTTTATCTTTAACCTCAAAATGTTGACCTATGTTTTGAAATTTTAGAACATTATGAATTTTTTGAAATCCTGGAATATTTTCCTAAAATTGTCTATTTTTTTACTATTTTTCTCGCAACTTTTCTGAATTCAAAATTTTGGCCTTATTTAACTATTTTTTTTTATTTTCGACCTTAGTATTCGCCCTGAGATTTCCAGTGAAAACTTGAATATTCAAATATTTTTCTTTCGACTTTTTTCTATTTTTAAGGTTATTTCTGCAATGTTTATCTTTTCTAAATTTACAGTTTCCATTAGCCAAGTTTCTTCTGAAAGATTATTTTTTAAATTGAAATATACTCGTATAACCAAATAGACTACGAAATAATTTAAATCAAAATAATATTAAGGCATCTATGCTCATGGCTCTTGAAAGAAATATTTTAATACAAAGCGAAAATAATGAAATATTAAAATATATTTAATCTACAAGCAAAAATTTGTCAACTTTATTGTAAAAGTAATTTACATTTATTTGAGCCCTAAAAATTATAAGTGCAGATATTTTACCACATTCGTTTACTGAGTACTTCAAGACAGTACGTGAATTGGATTTAGGGTAAGAGTTTACAGCATAATAATGGAATTATAACCCCTCACTAAAGGGCCTTTAAGTTTGCGCATCTTTACATGCTCACAATACCGCCTACAGTGTTCAGTTTTTGTTAGTGGTGTTTTCGTACTTAACTCACTAGATTCTCTATTTTCAATCTCTCGTAAACGTTTTTTACGCTCTCAATATGTCTTACACTTTTCGCTATTTTTCATACTCTTAATATCCATAGCTGATAGCCTTATCCAATGAAACGTCACTGGATTAAACGAATATGGTGCACTGCGGTGAACTGTACACTTAACATTCTCTCATAGTTTTTATGCGGCCTCTCGACGCCGAGAGCGCTCGACTGGCGATCCGAGTATGTCCGACCGACCGACACCTTGTTCTTCAAGCTTGAACGAAAACCCGAAACTTCACCCCATATCTCAACATAAACATTTCCAATGTTAAAAGGGCCAGGTTGGATAGTAAAATATTTTTACCTTCACTCATATTTAATTTTTTAGACTTTCTGATTCGCCTGCCACTATAAGTCTCAGCGATTCTCATACACTGACCGCAAGTTCACCATCAAAATCCATAATCAGTGGAATTACTAGTGTGAGCGAATCACATACCGTAACTGCAAGTTCACCTTCAAAATCCCCAGTTTCGAAAAACATGAGTTTAAATTCAGAAGAAATTGAAGCTGGTTCTTCCAGAGGCGTTCGCAGGTAAAAACATTGCTATCTATATTTTTAGAGCATATACTATTGCAATAAAATATATCTTCTAGGTACAAGAGAACTTTGAAAAATCCTAGATATTTTGGGGATTATAAAGAACAACATTTGAATACGGTTTGGGGTAGAAAGATGTTTTTCAAAAAATCACAAGAAACAGTGTTGAATTTGAGAAAGAAAATCTCAAATTTACAAACTACAGTCAGAAGATTAAAAAAAAATGTTTTTGATATTAAAACTTTAATAGTTAATTTAAAATCTAATTTTGCAGCAAAAAACGAAGATTTTGAGTTAGCATTAAATGTAAGTTAATTAATAATTAGTTTTGTATTCTTAAAACAAATTTGACTTTTTTAGATGTCTCTGTCTGGACAAACAAAAGAACTTTTTCAGCGAATGATGAAAGGTTCCAAAAATACAGTGTATACAGAACAATTGAAAACATTTGCATTAACCCTTCATTATTATTCGCCTAGAGCATATAACTACGTAAGAGAAGTTTTTAATAAAAGTTTACCAGATCCACGATCTATTAGTCGTTGGTACCAGAAAATTCATTGTGAACCAGGCTTTAATAGACAAGCACACCATGCTATTTCAAAAAGAGTTGAAGAAGCAAAAAATAAAAATTCATCTTTAGTTGCTGGTGTAATTTTTGATGAAATTTCAATACGGAAGCTAATTGAATGGACGGGTAAAAAAGTTGTAGGCTATGCAGACTGGAGAGGTTTTGTTGGAAAAGAAGAAGAAAATTTACAAGAAGCAAAGGAAATCCTTGTATTTATGGTGGTATTTTACAATCTCCATCTAAAAATTCCAGTAGCTTATTTTTTTTCTAATGGAATCAATGCTCAGGATAAAGCTACATTGCTTCTCAAATTATTAGAATTTCTGGAAAATACTGGTTTAGAAATTAAATCAGTAACTTTTGATGGATTAGCATCCAATTTAAAGATGGCGGAGTGTTTAGGAGCAGATTTCTCTGATACACGAAATATAAAATCATATTTTACTTATAAACAAAACAACATTCATTTGGTTCTGGATCCGTCTCATATGTTGAAATTAATTCGAAATACACTGGGGTCAAAAAAAATTTTGAAATATAAAGAAGATTATATTAGGTGGGATTTTTTCACAAAAATAGTTCAATTCCAAGATAATGAAGGATTACATGCTGCCACAAAGATTAAACCGAGACACATATTTTACTACAAAGAAAAAGTGAAAGTTAAGTTGGCAAGCCAGATCTTCAGCCGAAGTGTTGCAGATGCATTAACTTTCTTGGAGTTTGACATAAAGCAAAAAAAAATTATGGATTCTAGGGCAACTGCTGAATTTTGTTTAATTTTTAATAACTTATTTGACATTTTTAATTGCCGAAATATATTCTCCAAAGCGGAATATCAACTACCATTTAATAAAACAAACGCCCCCAAATTAATAAATTATATGAAAAAATGTGTTGAATATATACATTTTTTAAATTTGGTAGATGGAGCGCCCTTACTACAAAGTACAGTTAAAACTGTTTTTTTTTGGATTTTTGTTAAATATACAAAGTTACATAAATTTGTTTCAAGACTTAGTTGCCTGTGAGAATCCACCTTTAGAATATTTACTTAGTTATAAGTTGTCACAAGACTATTTGGAAATGTTTTTTAGCATAATTCGAAGTAGAGGTGGCTTTAATAACAATCCTTCATGGAGACAGTTTGAGTCAGCTTTCAAACGTTTACTGCTACATACTGATATAAAATCTTCAGAAAGTGGAAACGTTATTTGTCGTGATGAAACTTCATTTTTGAATGTAGAAGTACCAGAAGAAGTACCCCAAATTGAGTTTGTTACAAGTAAATTTGATTGGCATTTGACTGATTTTTGCAAAGATATTGTATCTTATATAGCTGGATTTGTAGTAAAATCACTAAAACCTAAGATTTCATGTAAAAAATGTCTGGAGGTAATTGAAGCATATGAAACAATTTCCCTATTGCAAAAGCGTAAAACCTACGGACTCCTGTGCAGTGCTTCAAAATTTATGATAAATCTTTGCGAAGCTGCTGAAAAACAATTTAGGTTCTCCATGAAAACGTCAAATTTATTTAAAAAAACTAATATACTTCAATATTTAATATTAGCTACACTAGGTAATATTAATCCAGAAATCTTTGATTCATTCGATAATCATTTATATGATGACGGCCAAGACAATAATCATGCGTTCAATTTAGCAAAATTAATTTTAGAAAAATATTTTAATTTAAGAATATTTCACGATGTAAAGCAGATTAATGCAAAAAAAGATGTAAGTAGAATTAGATCTCTGTTAACAAAAACAATAATTTTTAAAAATCAATAAAGTTTATGAATATTGTGTTGTCTTTTTATTTTACTAATATGAACAGAGTTAGCGATCATATATTAACCCACAGCTGTCTAAATAAATGCTTCAAATTTTGACACGGTCGGTAAAGCGGTTATGGAGATATTAATAAAATTATTTGTTTTCCTTGACAACTTTGATAGCCTATAACTCTGATTGAGAGAGCGTACCCGCACGATATGTTGCCTACAACATCGAGAATAGAAAATAGCCTGCATGTCGTCTCTAGTTATAAAAACTCTTTGGTCACTTCAAGGAGGTTGAAAAGAAAAGGATAAAATTATGCTTAAAAAGTTCCATTTTGGAATGCAAAATGGACCTGCTCATAAATTTAAATTACGTAAATAATGAAATTATGTGTTACGTTTGGACCTCATTGTATAAACAAAAAACTGTTACTGACTAATATGGCCCTTTTTTTCGTTGGAAATAGCATTTTCATAGTAGGCTAATTAAAATAAATAATTTTAGAAAGCATTCGATGTGAATACGACCCTGTATCCTAACCAAAAAACCATCTTGAAGAGGCTTCTCTTTGAAGTAAACGCATTATGATAAAAATAAGTCTTTTTACTTACAATTAACGCTATGAACTAGATACTTCTAATCACTATGCTGCATAATATACACTAGATTTGAACTCATCAAAACTGCAATTAACAACAAAATTGCAAATAAACTTTATTTGTTTGTCAAAAACTTCTGTCAAAATTCATGTTGATAAACATCTTCCCTCTCACTCAAATATCAATGACACGAAAGTTTGTTTATTGTCGTCTCCAGTGTATATTTACTCTATGGATTCAATTTATCAAAATTAGTTTTGGAAAAATGTTTTATTTTAAGAACATTTCATAATGTTAAGCAGATGAGTTTATGCAAAAAAATATATAAATTGAGTTAGGACTATTAACAAAGTTCTGATTGATTTAAATATGCTATCCTATTGGGCCAGTCAGGTACTGTACAATGTTTTGATTGAGAGAGCGTACGCGCACGATATGTTGCCGACAACATGGACTATATAAAATAGCCTGGGTGTCGTCTCTAGTTAAAAAAAACTCTTTGGGTGCGGCATTCTTGTGTGATAGGATATCACTTCTGCGATAACTTTTTATATATAGAAGATATGCACACAAAGATTTCGTAAAATTAAATGATGAATATTGTTCTTATAGTACAATTATCACCATTACTTCCAATATCAAATTTTTCAGTGAACAGAATTAGAAGCAGAATTGTTAGTTGTAAATGTTGGTATATGGAAAGTTTATTTTGATGCAGTCATGCCACATTAATTTTACTAATAACATAGGTACGCAAGAATTCAGCACTTTCACGTGGCGAACGATTCACAATACCAATGAAACAGTATTAGAATCTGACAAGGTAAACGTAAACGCATTAAAGAGAAAAAAAAAACAGGCAGCAATAGACGAAATACTAAATAATTCATCCGTGCCTGCGTTTAAAAAAATTTCTTAATGACAATAGTGCCAACAGGTGTAGAATCAGAAAGAGCTTTTTCGGCGGCTGGTTATATTTGTACGAAAATTCGGTCCTCGCTTGATGATGAAACGATTGATTGTTAATGTTTTTTAAGAGCATACTTTAATAAACAAAACGCAAGTTTTTAATATTATTTTATAAATACTTTCAATTTAATTGCTTCTTTAATTATATAATGCCATACGAGCCTATTATATAAAATGTAACATGGAATTTAATATGTACTTTTTTTTACTTGCACGTTTTTTTGTATCTATCTACTCCTACTCTCTATATAATAAAATAAATAATATCTACTCATCTCAGAACAATATTTATTGGATTTCATATATTATTAGTTAACAAGTCAATATAACAACTGAGGTAAGTAAAAATATAATTAGTAAATTTTTTATTAACAATACCGGTTTTATTACCGGTATCCCGATATTTCAAATATCAAATACCCGTATTCAGATTTTAGTTCGGTATTGTAAGCCCTAGACCCAGCTATATTGATTTACATACCAATTATTGACAGTGTCATTTTTGTGGGTCAAATTTTTGTTCAAGAGTCTTGCTGTTGAAGAAAATTTGGAAAATTGTACCCAACACATTTTAAATGCTATAATAGTGTCTTTGCGCATAGTGTATGTTCAACTGTGTTTAATTGTCAGTTACGGTTGCTATGTGGTAAAGTGTGCATCTATGCAGTAAAGCGTCACTTAACGATTTTGAGTTTAGTAAAGTAGCACATTATCTTTCAAAATGCGAAAAAAAATGTTTACTTTCTTCTCGAAATTTTAACTTATATTTCGTAATTTGAAATTTAATTTATGGATTTCATTGATAAACATGTTTTTGTTAATAGTGATGATGTTTCTCTCAAAACATTACCTTTAAATTGACTTTTTCTTCCGAAAATTTCAACTTTAAATTCGAAATTTTGAGAAATATTTATTATTTACATTTTAAGCTTTTTTGTTGAAATTTCATCGCTATTTTTAAATTTTTTATAAAAATTTGATGTCCTTTACTTTTCGTCAAAACTAGGGAATTTCGAACAAAAAATTTGATTACACAAAATTTTGACTTAATAATTATTAGTTAACATTCAGAAATATTTTATAAACTGTAGTAAATTTATCAATTTCTTTTATATAACCCCATCTTTTTTTATTTCGAATTTTATCTTTCAAAATTTTATTTTAAAATTGCTTACGTTTATCCCAACACGCTGACCTAAAAAAAACTCGAATTATTTACCAAATTGTAACTTTTGCTCAAAATTTCAATTATTTTCTCGAGTCACTTAGACTTTTTTCACGAAACTTTAAGTTTCAAATAGGGTTACTTGACTAGATTCTAAATTAAACCTAACTTTGGTATTTTATTATAACCAGTGGGAATCAGCTTACAAATTTATTTTGCATATCGCGCTAAATTTTTGACATATTTACGAAACTTATTAGTTAAAAATATCTGCAATGCATTGGGGGAAACGAGTTTTAAGATTTTAACTTAAAAATAATATATAAAACACTAAATGAAAAGTAAATTTTTTGCTAACAATTTATTTTCTCAAATAAGTTATAACTAATTCTTTACTTTACGTCAGTGTTTGCTTCTATCCAATCCAAGTAGCTAGCTACTCTGGTAAAAACTCCCGGTCCATAGGGAGTTTCGCAAAGACGTAGGCCATGGGATACAATACCAATTTGGACCCCTTTAATCACCAATGGGCCACCAGAATCTCCTCTGCAGCCTCCTTTGTTAGGATCAGCACCAGCAGTGCACAATTTAGTATCGTCCATTTTTGTCGGCAAAACTTTAGCACACACGGAATTGTGCGCAACTGGCACCCGAACTACCCTCAGTTTAGTAGGCAGAAATCGATCGTAATCATGCATTTTTCCCCATCCGGTTTCAGTTGCAATTTGACCAATGTAACTGGCATTAACTTCGCTCTTTTTGGGCAGGGGCATTATTTGGATAATGTTGCTTTCCTTCACCAAAGTAGGCAATTTGATTACTGCGATGTCATTGTCAAAATTTTGTCTTCTGAAATTCGGATGAGACACCCAGGAAGTGGAATTTAGACGGACACTGTCAGGCTCCAGAAGTGAGACATCGTGAGCACCGAAAATTAAGTGGACGTGGTCGACTACGTAACTGCAAAAGATAGTGTTTAAATAGAGTCATTGATTTAATATTTATAGGTTTCTACCCAGTCGTAAATAGGCAGTGAGCTGCAGTCAATACGTAGCTTTCCGAAATGAGGGATCCTCCACATTGTTGAATTGGTTGGCGGATGTTATTGGTAAAAATTATGATAAGTTTGACGGTGTATGGATAGGCGTGTGGGACAGCTTCATCTCCGTTTACGATACCAACGTCCGGGACCACGGCCTGAATAATGTAATAGTATCAATAATAGTATCAGGAACAATTCAAATAATTGATTTCATAGCGTGACAGGGAATTTTATAGGGTATTCCAGTAATGACCGTTTCAACAAAATACTGCGTTTAGCTATCATTATGAAAAACGAAGCTTCTATGGACCACTAAAAAGTATTTTGTTTGCATAGAATGTTTATCACAATACCTACGTTTTATTTATTAAATACCAAAGATGACTGTAGGTACATTAAATCTATTAGAACTACTTCTTTATCGTATTCAAAATACATAATTTTAAAAAAGTTAATACAGGGTCTAAGTTAAATCAGTAAATTATCTCATCTTCTTTAAGATATTAAAATAATTTTTTATTCTGTTTTGTTTCTTTTCAAATTAAATAGCGATAAAAAAAAGTAATAACTTACCTGGTAGGAATAAGTGATTAAGCCAGATATCACTAAGAGAAGCGAGATCATTTTGGATTTACTGAAGATCTTTTTGAAAATTTACTGGCTTTTATCGTGGTTACTAGCTGCGAGGGGAAATCGATAACATCAAATGGCTCTTAAGATATAATTGTTCGATACGCCGTATTAGATGAAATGGAAGATTCATAGAAAAATTTGTTTAAATCTTAATTAATACAAATTAGATAATTAATTGTCAGCAATTGTTTTGAGTGGTAGGGCTGCAGCCTCTTACCCTAGAGACTTGAATACACGTTTTTCTAACAAAAGCAAGGATGCGATTGGTTCATTTTCGAAGAATTTTACATTATCTAGAAAATGAAGTTGCGATATCTTATTTGACATGTTCTCGGAAATTGTAAAATATAGTATACTTAAGTGCTCGCAAAATTTGTGATTGTTCATTGAACGCATGACTTTTTCATCAGCATTTCAATCATTTAAAATCCACTGCTGAGAGGAATGACTTAAGCAAATATTTAGAAGAATGCTATTGTAGGATTTGGAGCATTGCAGACTAAAGTTTTTGTCTTTAATTCAAAAAAAAAATTGTTCCGAGAAGCTATTTTCGAACCATCAGACCGACGTCAGATGATCCGATTTGATCTAGAAGAGTCCCCAGAAAAATATCCTATATTTAAAGTATTTCATTCTAATACTCAGTATTACGTTTATTCTCAACTATGTCATCTTAATGATTAAGTTATTTTTCTGGCCCAAAAATTAGCTTTTAACATGGCTTAATAAAATATGTAAAGCTATTTGTGAATGTGCTTTTACCATAGTTTGAAATCTTTGGTATGAATACCAAAGCCACACCAATAGATTGTGACTATGATTATTAAATTATTAAATCATGATTACTGGGCTCTAGCGCCAATCATTATATTTTAATAATGCTATTGTATTTGTAATGTGTCAACGCTTTTAGGTATTTCTGAAGATCATACACGGTAGAATCATCAAGAAACTAGAATATTAAATTAAAGACACAGAGTTTGGCTTTAGAAATGGTACAGGCACAAGAGGAGCCTTGTTTGGGCTAAATGTACAAGCTCAAAGATTTCTTGATATGAACCACAATATGTATTTGTGCTACGTGGACTTTGAAAATTCCTTCGATAAGGTCCAACATGACAAATTGATAGATATGGTAAGAAGTTAAAATATTAACAGTCGTGATGTGGAAATAATATCTCATTTATATTGGAACCAAACTGCCAAAATCAAAGTGGACGACCAATTGACCGAAAGCATCAAGATTTATAGAGGGGTTCAACAGGGCTCTATGCTGTCGCCAATGCTTTTCAATGTCTATAGTGCAGTAAT
This sequence comes from Dastarcus helophoroides, assembly GCA_028583605.1. Lineage (NCBI taxonomy): Eukaryota > Metazoa > Arthropoda > Insecta > Coleoptera > Bothrideridae > Dastarcus > Dastarcus helophoroides. Next base: position 54,290,806 of record CM053325.1, on the reverse strand, counting down.
ATTTCGAGAGGCGCTATCGGAATCTGCAGATGGCAGTAACTGTAAACTGGGAGATTTTCAATAATTTATCTTTTGCGGATGATACAGTGATAATGATTAATTTGCAGAACCCAACGCAGCGCCTTAATATGCACTGAAAACAACATGGACTTAGGATCAATAGAAAGAAAACCAAGTATATGATTACTAGCAAATCAATAATTGGAAACGCACGACTGAGGGTTGGAAACTCTGACATTAAAAGGGTAGAAAAATACAGATATGTGGGTAAAAAAATAAAGGCACGTATTGAGATGGCACGTCTGTCGTTTATCAAACTTAATCAATTCCTATGCTGTCGTGATGTAGACCTAGAATTGCGATTAAGAATACTTCGGTGTTGCGTATTCTCCATCCTTCTTTGCGGTTTAGAAGCAGGGACACTAAAACAAACACATAAATAAACTGACCGATTTTGAACTTTGGTGCTATAGAAGGATCCTACGAATACCTTAAACCAATAAAGTGACAAATATAAAAGTAATGAGAGGGATAGCAAATAAATCAGAAGTCATCATAACTATAAAAAAAAAGGAAAGTCAAATATCTAGGACATGTAATAAAAGGACAGAGATACTCAATACTACGACTCATAAGACAAGGAAAAATCCGAGGAGAACATAATGCCGGTAGGCGCAGAATATCCTGGCTCAGGAATTTAAGT
>CM053325.1:54209965-54283101 GCA_028583605.1 Dastarcus helophoroides | reverse complement strand
TTCGATTTGTATCTTTTCAAACAGTTTTAAATTTTTCCTTAATTTTAAATTTCTTGTTAACTGATAACAGAAATAAAGGTTGGAAATTTTATCGTCTAAATTTTACATGGAAATATTAGGATCCGTATGCAATTATAAGAACATTATAATTGGCAAAAAAAACCAAACTTAAAAACAAGAAAATTAAATTTACAGAAAAATTTAAAATTTTGAATTGAAAATTAGAACGATCAAACATAAAAAATCAAAATTTCACGAAAATTCTTGTAATTTTTATAGAATATTCCGTCTAAAAAAGACATCCTGAGAAAAATATCGATTTTATATTAAATTGTCAGCATATAATGGCCCATGCGCATACATAAAAGATATGTTTCTTTGAAAGACACATATACAGGGTGGACCTTAAGTAATGGTACATAAAGCAAAAGAAGATTTTTCTTATAAAAATAACCTGATTTGGCTACATTTACCTTTTACCAAAAATTGATATTAATAGAGATACCGGGTCTCAAAGTTGAAAAAAAACTTGTGATTTTTTCGCATAACTGATGAACACATTTCACTATAGACAAGTAATTTGGCATAGGGGGGTTTCTTTGGTCAAGAAATTCTAATTTGCCAACAGATTGTCAGTAACTCATAGGGGGCGCCACCTGCGCTACCTTGAATTATTCTAAAGCAACATAATTTTTTGTGCCTTTATGTACACTTATTTTAAATAGATAATATATTCACCTACATGTTTTACGTAAAATAGGCATACCTTCTAAATGTTGATACAAACATCCGTTTTCAAGATATTTGCCATCAAAATTTGCCTTACGTTTATTTTAAGTTATATAAATTTGAATTTTTCGCAGTACGTTTCAAAATAAAAGTAGTAAAACTGACTCTAAAACAGTTTATATTAAATATTATTCTACTGACAGTATTATTACACACATTATCTAAATTCCTAAAGCAAATTTAAATAAAATAACCAAACAACGTTTATTTGCAAAAATAAGTAACACTAAAGGGATTGTATACAATTAAAACTCTGGCTGCCTTTTATTAAAATTCAGCTCCAAATATCTGCTTTGATCACCCAGACTATTAAAATTTTCTTCTGCGCACTCAGAGATCATATCTCACATTTTTATGTTAGAAAAGAAATTACGTCCTAATTTTATGGATTGGAATTTTTAAAATTTAGGTAATAAAATTATCACCAAAGTAATATTTGACATAAATTAGTTTCAAAATTGTCTTATGATTACTTTATTTTCAACCCTACTTCGAAAATTTAATATCTTAGTAATTTAAAACCAAGGCATGTCAAAGTTTAAGGGCAAATATGTATATATGTATATATAATAACCTATTCAAATTTAATATACGTGGGGGCGCAAAAAAGTTATGATGATTTAGAATTATGCAGGAAAGCGCAGGTAATGCCCCCTATCAGCTTTTGGTAATATGTTAGGAAATTCGAGTTTGTCAACTTAAGAAACCTCTTGTGCCAACTTTTGTACCTATATTAAAATTCATTTCATAATTATACGAAAAAATTAAAATTTTTTTTCAACTTTGACACCCTGCATCTCTGTTAATATCAACTTTTGATAAAAGGTAAATGTAGCTAAATCACATTATTTTTATTAAAAAAATCGACTATTGCGTTGTGTACCATTACTTATGGTCTATCTTGTATATGTATGTCGGATTCGGTTATTTTTAGTTTAATTTATAATTGCATTAGGTAATAAAAAATAAATTGTTCGTGGTCAGGGATTTAATTTTTGTTGATTAATAATAAATAAGTAGACGAGGTAGACGAAAGACTCGAAAAAGGAGAGACGCTGCTTTTTCTCTTAGACGCTTAGCTGTATGATTTTTCTTTGTAACAACAAATACAAATTTATGAATAAAGAGTCGCTCGATGTTAAATTTCATTAACTAAATTCCTACAATTTTTGGGAATTCGTCCGGGATAAACTGGAGAGGAGATAAATTGAACAGAAGATAAATTGGAGAAAAGATTAATATTTAGATAGAAGATAAGAAGATAAGAGTCAAGAAGATCAAAATACAGAAGATACAAATAAACAAGATTGGAATTAAGAAGTCAATTCGAATTAGTGATATTGACGTTGATATTTCCCCGTTACTGTTCCAGATAGAGCAGTATTTTTCAGTTCCAGTTCCAAAGAGGGGAGTATTTTGGTGAAGGCCGAACATATTTTGAAGGGTGAAAACCTAATCTGCATGGCAAGAGTCTGCACTGCGAGAGTTCCGAGAGATTTGATATAAATGGTATGTAACAAGCTTTTTATATTACACTGACTTTCCTATATTAACATAGTTAATCCAAATTTATATTTTCATGTAAATTTTAATTAGAGTTATAATTTGTTTCGAATAAAGAGTAAAAGGTGCTTCCTGCTAACCTTCAAAACTGATTAGTTTGTCTGTAAAAAAAATGTCCACATTAGGCGATTTTGACAAAATTACATATAATATTTCAAAGAGCTCACTTAAAGCCGTCAAAACTTTGCATAAAATTGCTTTTGATAAAGAGGGTTAATCAAGAAAAATAAGAAAAGCTGAACGCGCATTTCCTGATATTTTTTTTAAAGTTTAATCCACTCGCAAAGGGTAACCCCATTATGCTTTCAAAGCACTGCGAGTAGGATGCGGAAACAAGAATAGATGGCGATGAACCGCCTTCTTAAACAACGATAGGTTGTATATTTTGGGGAAAATTTCTTTCGGTTAGAAGTACCATAGCTTGGAAGTTTTATGAAAAAAGAGTCTCCGTAGCCAGAAGTCCTCACTGTATCAAGCTGGACTGCACAGTAATTTGTTGTCTTCGACTGTCTAGTATGCCTCAAGAATCTTTCCCTTGGAAGGATCTATTCTATTAGTTCCTGCGAGTATCTTTCATGATAGTACTTGTAGAAAAGAGACAAGTCACCAACCATACGCCAGTGCTCTAGTGTTTCGAGAGAATCGGTCAGACTCTCGTCATCAATTAGGTGAATCGCTCTTCTTTGAATTGAATCCAAGAGAGCGAAAGTGTGTTTTGGGGCTGAACTCCAAACATGAAAACAGTATTCGAATTCCATAAGGATTCTGGAGAATATAGGCAAAAGTTATGTGATGTTAAATAAAGTTTAAATTTTCCTGATTTGGTTACTGTTTGTCATAAATTAGATCTTGATAATATCGGTTCACTGGATAATGTTCTGGAACGTATTTGTTCTTTTATGAATCACTTAAGGGTTATTAAGTAGAAAGACGAAGGGTTGAACAAAGATAATAAAGAAGACTCAGATGAAGAAGAATAATCAGAAGACGACCGAAATGATCTAGGTGCTGTAGACGGAGCCATTAAAAAGAAAAAAGAAGCACAATACCTAGAAGGGATTCTTTAGAGATGTTGAAGATAGCATAAGACCGTTTGACGGAGAAGACGATTATCCAGTTAAGAGATGGTTCTTAGATTTTGAAGAAATTGCTGCAGTTACAAGCTGGAATGATCTGCAAAATCTAATTTTTGCGAAAAGATCATTAAAAGTACCTGCTAGAATGTTTGTCCAGTCAGAAAGAGGAAAAAAGATATGGTTAACTTTAAAAATAAACTAAAAAATGAACTTAAAATAAAAATTAATGATAAACAATTCTACAAATTGTTGATGACTAGAAAAAAAAAAAAGAGAAGAATCTGTTCAAGAATATGTATTAACTAGGAAAGAACTTGAAAATAGAACTAATGTTGAAAATAAAGTGTTAATGCAATATATTATTGATGGTATTTACGATGATACCTCAGATTAAATTATCTTATATGAAGTTTTAAGTTTTGCTGAATTTAAGAAAAAACTAAAACTCTACAATCAAATACAGACGACTAACACACATTTTCGTGAAAGAAGATATAATATGAATTTGGAAAAGAATTGTCGAGGTCAAATGAAGATAGTCAAAGAAAAACTAAAACCCAAGAGTTATCAGAATTTATTTTGTTTTAGCTGCGGGGCGAAAGGCCATAGATCTACCAATTGTTTACATAAAGAAAAGCTACAAAGTGTTTTACCTGCCAAAAAATTTGGTCATGTGGCAAAAAATTTTTCTAAGAATTTGTCTAAAGGCAAAGACCAGAATACCGCATTAGCAGTGACAACCGTTCAAGCAGTACGAACAAACGGACTAAAACTCATAATTGATAAAATACAATTGTTAACACTTTTTGATATTGAAAATGACATTAGTGCTATAAGAAGCGACGTTTATGATACATATTTTAGAGACATCCCATACGATAAGACTTGTATTTCTTCAAAACGCATTGGTGGTAAAAAATTGATGACGATGAGATCTTTCTATAAAAACATTATTGTTATAAAAAACATGTAACTTTGAAAAATATTGCTTCTTATTTTAAAGGCATAATCGGCAACGACATACTTTCTCTTAAGTAAAGAAAAAGTAAACATTTTATATCAAGAAAAAGAAAACTTTCTAATAAAAATTAAAGTTAATGTGAATAAAAAAGAAAACATTATTAATTTAAACCACATTAAAAGTGAAGAAAATCGTATTCAAATAAAAGAACTCATTGAAGGATACAACCAGAGAAGTCAAAAACGACAGAGATTAAAATGAAAATAATCTTGAAGAATGAAGAACCCATATACCACAGACCCAGAAGATTGTCAGCTGCGGAAATAAAAGAAGTACAAAAACAAATAGGAGAATGGTTGGAAAAAGAAATATTAAAACCAAGTTCATCAGATTTTGGCAACGTTCTTGTTCTATACAAGACCTAGAATTGCGATTAAGAATACTCCGGTGCTGCTTGTTCTCCATCCTTCTTTATAGTTTAAGAGTTTGGACACTAGAACAAACACATAAATAAACTTACTGCTTTTAATCTTTGGTGCTATGGAAGGATCCTACGAACTTCTTAGGCCGATAAAGTGACAAATATAGAAGTAATGAGAAGGACAGGAAATGAAGCAGAAATCCCCATAACTATTAAAAAAGGAAAGTCGAACATTTAGGACATGTAATGAGAGGACAAAGATACTTAGTACTATGACTCATAAGACAGGGAAAAATTCGATGAAAGCATAATGTCGGTAGGAATGGCTTGGATGCAGCAGCGTAAAACTATTCTGAACGACGGCCGACAAAGTTCTTAAAGCCATGATGGTTTCCAACCTTTCATAAGATGTGGAACCCAAAAAAGAAGAAGACTTGTTATTAAATATAACTATGGTGATGCAGTTTTTCTTGACGAAACACAAGAATTTTTAGGTAACATATGTATAATCAGTAATCAGTAACATCATGTCAATGATTAATCAGCAGATTTTTTTTTCTCAATTTTTAAATCAGTATTTGCTTGTGTAAGGTCCAATTCACTGGCTATTTTGCTGAAAACTCCTGGTCCATAATGAGTTTCATAAATACGCAGGCCACTAGATACAATACCAGTTTCGACTCCGATCACAAGTGAGCCATCAAAATTATGTTTGCACCTTACTTTGTTGGGATCCACACCAGAGGTGCACAATTTAGTACCGCCCACAATAGTCCATGTATCTAATTTTAGAAAGGATGAAGGACACTTTGTTACCGCAATTTATCAAAATTTTACATTTTCACTAGAAAATTTTGAATCCTGGTTAAATCATCTAGTAAATCGTGATCAACAAAAGCGGAGTGTTATCAAAATTATCACCATTATCAAGCTAATTAGATAACTTTTTGCATTTCTTAAATGAACTACATTAAATATTTTTTAAGAAGTCTTCAAAAAACCCTCCACCTGCTGCGATATCATCCATTCCTTTACCACATGGGCCATCGGACACGATCGTTGTGGCTCCAAGGAGTGCATTTTAGGACAACTGTTTATAAAAAAAAAACTTTTATTTTGACCCCAAAAATACCCTCTTAATATACATAAATGTGCATGAATTTTGAATCATGATATATAAAAAGAAGTTGAAATGGCAGATTTGAAAATATAACAGAACAAAAACTTGAAAGCCGCCGATTCAAGTACATTATTTTCCATTTGTTTACTTTATGCACTAAAACTTACTAACTAAACATACAAATTTAACGCGAAAAATTTGGATTTGTTAATCTTAGATTTGTATCTTTTCAAACAGAATTTCTCGTTAATTGTAAATTTCTTTTTGACTGATAACAAAAATAAAGGTTGGAAATTTTACCGTCTAATTTTTACATGGAAATATTAAGAATCGTATGCAATCATAAGAACATTGACATTTCCAACCCCCTACTTCGTGAAATTATTTAATACTCATAACTATTAAACTTTATTAACGATAAAAAAGCAACAAAATTTAAAAATTCCACAAGGTTTTCAATAAATATTTGCTAGCACCGGACCAGGTTTCGCATTACTGCATCATTGACGGTCGTAGCAGCACTTTGTTTAGCCGTTGTTATGCTAATAAGCTCCATGGATCACAGACTCCCACGACTATTCCGTCTAATCCAAATTCTCGTCCAAAGCTTTAATGAGAGGTGTGTTTAGAAGATCAAGCTGCTTTTTCATAAGTGTAAATTGACTAGATTGCAAATATTTGTGAATTTCTATGGCTTCCAAGAAATTAAGTTTTTTAGTGTTATTACAAAAATGTAATACTTCTACTTTGGTCGCGCATGTAAGTTGATGTTGTGTTTCTAATAAATGCTTTGCAAAATTTCTGGATGTTGATTTCTGCAAAATGTTCGCTGTACCTAATATGAAAATGACGTGATGTTTGTCCTATAATGCTGTATATATTTATTTCAAAAAGATCATTTAAAGGACAAGCTATAATGTTTGTTCAGTTAGAAAGAGGAATAAAGACATGGTTCACTTTAAAAATAAATATTAATTTAGCACAAACCTCAAATTGTTGACGACTAAAAAAAAAAGAAAAATCTGTTTAAGAATATGCATTAATCATGAGAAAGCTTGGAAGTAGGGCTAATGTTGAAGATGAAGTGTTGATGCAATATATTAATGATGGTGTTTACGATAATACCTCAGATAAAATTATCCTATATGGAAATATAAATTTTGCTGATTTTAGGAAAAAATTAAAACTGTACGATCAAATAAAGACGACCAACACATATAATCGTGAAATAAGACATAACATGAATTGGGAAAAGGATGGTTCAGGTCAAATGAAGACATTCAAAGAAAAATTAAAATCCAAGGGTTGTCAAAATTTATTTTGTTTTAACTGCGGGGCGAAAGACCATAGGTCTACCAATTATTTAGATGAAGAAAAAGTACAAAGTGTTTAACCTGCCAAAAATTTGGTCATGTGGCAAAAAAATATCCCAAGAATTTGTCTAAAGGCGAAGATCGAAATATCTCATTAGTACTGGCAACCGTTCAAACAGTGCCAACAAATGCAGTAAAACTCATAATTGATGGAATACAATTGTTAACACTTTTTGATACTGGAAATGACATTAGTGCTATAAGATTCGACGTTAATGATACATATCTTAGGCACATCGCACACGATAAGACGTGTATTTCTCCGAAAGGCATTAATGCAAATAAGGTGATGACGATGGGATCTTTTCATAAAAACATTAACATTAATGAAGAAGACGTAACTTTAAAGATTCATGTATTGCCGCTGGGTGCTTCTAATTTTAGAGGCATAATTGGCAACGTCATACTTTCTCAAGTCGATATTTATTTAAGTAAAGGAAAAGTAAATATTGTTAATCAAGAAAATGAAAACTTTCTAATGAAAATTAAAATAAATGAAAATAAAAAAGAAAATATGAATAATTTAAACCGCATTAAAAGTGAAGAAAATCGTATTCAAGTAAGTCAAAAACCAGACATATTAAAATGAAAATAATCTTGAAAAATGCAAAACCCATGTAACACAGACCCAGAAGATTGTCAGCTGCAAACATAAAAGGGGTAGAAAAACAAATAGAAGAATGGTTGGAAAAAGGGATAATAAGACCAAGTTCATAAGATTTTGCCAGCGCTCTTGTATTGGTTAAAAAGGAAGGATGACCAAACCAGAATTGCTGTGATTTTAGAAGTTTGAAAAGAAAAGATTGATTTCCTCTTTCCCTAATCAATGATGTACTAGGAAATCTACTAAATGAAAAATATTTTAGCACAATAGACTTAAGAAACGACTTCTTTCATGTCTCTGTTGAAAAAGATAGTGTAAGATACACTGCGTTTGGTACGCCTAATGGGCAATATAAATTTTTAAAATGTTCTTTTGGTTTTTTTACTAGCCCAATGACTTTTTTAAAGATTTATATGTCATAATTTTGGAGAATTTTCGGCGAAATACATAGCTATATATGATAGGGAGGACATAATTATTTCCAGTAGTACTGAAGAAGAAGGAATACAGTGATTAAATATAGACTTGGAAGTTGCAAGACGGATTGGAGGTTAAAATAGGTGGCTGTCAGTTCTTAAAGAAAAGGGTATAGTTCTTAGGAATTATAATAGAGAACGAAAAAGTACAACCTTCTGAAGAAAAGACGTTAGCAGAGAAATGTTTTCCTCAGCCCACAACATTAAAACAAATTCAGTCCTCTTTAAAATTAACTGAGTATTTCCAAAAATTTAATCTATATTATGGCTAAATAGAAAAACCTCAAAACCTCTTAGTAACTTGTTTAGAAAAGAGCGTGAATTAAAGTTTGAAGAGGAACAATAATTGCTTTAAGAAACTAAAGCAATTTTTTAAGCAAGGGCAAGAAACAAATCTACATACTGATGCCAGCAAGTTATGGGTATGGAGCTTGTTTGATGCCAAAAAGTGATGAAGACGTAAAATTTCATCCTATTTATTAAAATAGCTAGAAAATCATTCCTGCCAAAGAAAAATAGCATAGCTATGAACTTGACGTTCTTGCAATAGTTTCAGCTGTTAAGACATTGAGAATTTATTTATTAGGTACAAAATTTAAAATTATTAAATTAATTTATTAGGCAATAAACCATACAAAAATTACTTCTTAAAGAATGGAAGTGAATGTAAGTATGAGGAAGAAACAGAATTATTTTTCGTACCTAAGTCTATCGAAAAAGAAATTATAAAACATTCTCATGAGGTGGGACATTTTGCAACATTTAGGACAGAAAAAATGGTAAAAAGGGAATTTAATATACCCAAATTGACGCAAAAGACAAAATCATTTATTCGGAATTGTTTGTTGTGCACATATTATGCTGATCATTTAGGTCCTTTGTCTTCGACAAACAAGGGATACAAGTATATTTTTGCTGTAATTAATGACTTTTCTAAATTAACATGGTTATATTTAACAAAATCGACAACAAGTTTGGAAATTGTTAATTGTTTGAAAAAACAGCAACAAATATTTGGAAATCCCTCCAAGATCGTAACAGATAAAGGCACTTCGTTTACTGGTAAAGAATTTAAAGATTATTGCAATGACGAGAAAATACAACATTTAATAATAACCACTGGTGTTCCACACGGAAATGGTTAAATTGAAGGAATGAATCAAACTATCAGTCCAACACTTACAATATTAACTCATAACTGGCCGTTAAAAATTCTTAATCGAGCCGCCGCAGAACCGGGCCCTGTTTGCATTTCGAAAATTTAAATACCGGCATTATCCACACCGCGATACAAGGCCAAGAGCCGCTGAAATTTATATCATGTATTATGTTTAAATTAATACCATTGATTCTTTAAGGGTTAAACAAGAGTAAAGCTATAAACAAAATAGTAATATACCTTTATTCATATAAAACTATAGTAACTAAATAAAACAAACAATTCAAACAATTATTTGGACAAAAAAGTACCTAATTTGAAAATTACATTTCTAATATTTTTTTTTAATGTGGTAGTCCTCAAAACATTTTCCAACACATAGAGGGATTTCACAATATCCGCACATAAAGCAAGTTTCTTTCCTTATGCGGTGAATTTTGCAAACTTTGCACCGTTTCTGTGGAAATTTTTTTTCCCCGAACTTTTAAGTTTTACAAGCCCATGTGTTTTTATATCTCCTGAAAGCCTACTTGGTGGATCTTCACGAGAAGCTCTTTTTGATGGGCCTTCAGAAACTTCTGCTTCTAAACCCACATTTTCTTGATTTTCGACCCAACTTCTAGTAAATAAGAGGTAAATTTTATTTTCTTTGCCGGGTTCAATTTCTTGTATATCACAAATCAATTAAATAATGCGCAGTTCAACATAAACATAAAAGCCTTTTTTGTCCATTTGAGACTTTTTCTTATAATAGGATTATATATACTTATTGTAATGTATTGTAATGTATAATATTTTCTGGTTTTTTAATAATTTCACCAGTTTTACGATTTATTTTACCGGTTTCTATAAGCCGAGCCTGATGTATCGTTGAGATCATTCTGACATATCTCTTGTCTTTCCATACATGAATTAAAATTTCTTTTTTTCTGCGGAAAACATGATGGCCTCTTTTTAACTTAATTTTTTTTATATCTTGAGGTAACCCACGATTTTCTCTATTTGTACCACAAAATCTCATCTTCCTGGAAAGAAAATGCTCTGCTAATTCAACACTATTATAATAGTTATCCATGTAAACATGGTGCCAAATATTTTCATATTTATCTAAAAGATTTTTTACGAGATTTTGCAACTTTTGTCCACCTCCGTTGTAGAATTTAAAGTTCGTTATGTATGCACTTTGCGATTCGCATAACATTCTGACAAGCATACCATACTTAATTATCTTGCCTGGGTTGTAGACTCGGAAACTTAAACGGCCTCTGTGGGGTATCATTGCCTCATCCAATGAAAGATTTTGATTGGGTTTATAAACTTTGCCAAATTTATTTAAAAAATATTCTGTTATTGGTTCAATTTTGAAGAGTCGATCTGCGTTTTCTGGCATTTCATCATTATTACAAAAATGTAATGATTGTAATATTTGTCTAAACCTATTTCGAGGCATAACTTTGCCAAAAATTGGTGTTTCAATATGTAGATCAGTAGACCAATAATCGTTTATACTACTTTTTCTTACCTGCCCCATTAAGATATTCAAACCAAGAAACTTCTTCATTTCGTCTATTGTTGTATCTGTCCATTGTTTAATCTTTTTCACGGATTTATATTTGTGAATATTTTGCATATGATACCTGTTTGTTTCCTTTACTAATAATTTAAAAAAGTCATCGCCAATAAACAAGTCCACTGTATCATTTATATTTTCAGGATTTTTTAGAAACACTTTAACACCATCATTTCCCAAAAATGCATTTATATTTATATCACTATCATTTTCGGACCAGTGTGTAGTTGTATTGTTTTCGTTTTCAAACTCTGTACCATCGGAATCGTTGCTCTCAGAATCACTTACAATAGGTAAAACCTTTCTTTTAGTATTGATTACAATGTCTGAATCATCGCTCTCATCTGTATCATTTTCATCCCCAGATAATATATCAGCATAAAACTCATTAGTCTCATTGCAAATATTATTCCATTCAAAATCGTCTTCTTCCATTATAAAGCAGGTTAAATAACAAATTAATCTATATTTATTTTAAAACTGATAAAAAGTCACTTAAAATAAATCGACTGTTTGATGGCACAAACAAAGTTATTCTGTCAAAAAACGTACTACTACGTCAGCGGCTACTGGATTTTAAATAAAAAATGACGTATTGTTACGTCAGCGGCTACTGGATTTCGAACAAAAAATGACGTATTACTACGTCAGCGGCCAGTAATGAGTTAAGTACGTTTAAAGTATGTGTAGGAGTGAGAATAAGAAGCAAGATATAAAAATAATTGAAATGCTAGAAAAGAAAATTAGAGAAGAAAAAAAAAAAGAGAGAGAGAGAGAGAGAGAGAGAGAGAGAGAGAGAGAGAGAGGGAGAGAGAGAGAGAGAGAATGTGGGATTCGGCTTTTCTTAATTTAATTTCCAATAGAGAATGTTTTATGGAAAAATTGGTGCTTGCATTCCAAGGCTTTCTGATACATGCAGTATTAATTTTTTTATACAAATTTGATTTAGGTGAAGGATAACATGTAAATCAAATTTGTCTTTTACATTATTCCATTTAGATAAATATTTTTAAAGTTAGCACTAGTTCACGCAACACATTAATTGAGGTTGGAATCAAACAGCACAGAATATTTAGTGTGCTTTAAATTATATTTAAAAAGATTTGTATTTTTTCAGTGATACTTTAATGTGGAGCATTTGTTAGGTTCGAGTTGGGTATGCCAAACTCACAAGATCTAACAATAACAAAACCTGTGCTTGTTTTTTAAACCCTGAACCTATTAAATGTTTAAAGGAATAGGTAGGTGCATTAGAAAATTATTTTATTAAGCAATAAACTATACAAAAATTACTTCTTAAAGAATGGAATTGAATGTAAGTATGAGGAAGAAACAGAGTTATTTTTCGTATCTAATGACATGGAAAAAGAAATTATAAAATATTTTCATGAGGTGGGACATTTTGGAACATTTAGGACAGAAAAAGTGGTAATAAGAGAATTTAATATACCGAAGTTGACGCGAAAGACAAAATCTTTTATTCAGAATTGTTTGTTGAGTATATAAGCAGTCCTCTGTGCACATATCATGCTGATCATTTGGGTTCTTTGTCGCCGACAAACAAAGGATACAATATATTTTGGCTGTAATTAATGACTTTTTTAAATTAACATGGTTATATTTAACAAAATTGACAACAAGTTTGGAAACTGTTAATTGCTTGAAAAAACAGCAACAAATATTTGGAAATCCCTCCCAGATCGTAGCAGATAAAGGCACTTCGTTTACTGGTAAAGAATTTAAAGATTATTGCAATGACGAGAAAATACAACATTTAGTAATAACCACTGGTGTTCCACATGGAAATGGTTAAATTGAATGAAAGAATCAAACTATCAGTCCTACACTTACAATATCGAGTGCAAAGAGCTCTAAATATAACAGTCCAAGGAATTATAGGTGCACTTCCGTGTAAAGTATATGTAGGAGTGAGAATAAGAAGCAAGGAAAATTATAGAACAATTTGATAGAGAGAGAGAGAGAGAGAGAGAGAGAGAGAGAGAGAGAGAGAGAGAGAGAGAGAGAGAGAGAGAGAGAGAGAGAGAGAGAGAGAGAGAGAGAGAGAGAGAGAGAGAGAGAGAGAGAGAGAGAGAGAGAGAGAGAGAGAGAGAGAGAGAGAGAAAGAGAGAGAGAGAGAGAGAATGTGGGATTCGGCTTTTCTTAATTTAATTTCCAATAAAGAATGTTTTATGGAAAAATTGGTGCTTGCATTCCAAGGCTTTCTGACACATGCAGTATTAATTTTTTTTATACAAATTTGATTTAGGTGAAGGATAACATGTAAATCAAATTTGTCTTTTACATTATTTTATTTAGATAAATATTTTTAAAGTTAGCACTAGTTCACGCAACACAGTAATTGAGGTTGGAATCAAACAGCACAGAATATTTAGTGCTGCTTTAAATTATATTTAAATAGATTTTTATTTTTTCAGTGATACTTTAAAGTGGAGCATTTGTTAGGTTCGAGTTGGGTATGCCAAACTCACAAGATCTAACAATAACAAAACCCGTGCTTGTTTTTTAAGCCCTGAACCTATTAAATGTTTAAAGGAATAGGTAGGTGCATTAGAATTTAGAAAATATAAGTGCATATACGAAATACTTATAGAGACTTATAATTACCTCTTTATTTTTTTATGTTTAACATTTATGTTTAAGTGGTTTTGCTTAATTTCCAGAAAATAACAAAAATTTTGATTTAAGTTTTTTTTTGTCATTACAAACCACATTCCTTGGTAACAATTTTTGATACCTCCAAGAAAAACAATAACTAACTCTTGGCATTGCTTTTATATTTTGTAATACCTTGTATAAATGAATCACGAAAAAAGCGTTTCGTGATTTAAGATCCAACAAAAGTTTTTATAAAGAATCACTTTTTCTCACAAACCAAAATAAATAAAATCCTCCTTTAGCACCCTACCTTCGAACACACTGTAGGTTTATGACACAAGTTAATCGTGGATTTGTCAAAGACAGTGAAGCTTGGTTGAGTATGGCTGCCTCTTTCTTTTAACGTTGTCCACTCACTAGGTATGGCCTACCTATCCAGCCCGCGAGTTGTAAAGGAAACAATGAATATATAGGTGAAAGTAGGAAAAAGTTATTTACAACCATATGTGGACTCCAAAAATCATAAAAGACACTTTGTTAAGTTTACCTATAGCTGTTTTGAAACTATTTTAATTCGATAGATCATGGCTGGATACAGCAGTAGCCAAATTTATAAAACGAATTTATTAATCCGTTCCCAAAATACTCCATCTACCATAAATTTACCCTTTTTAGATGCAAATTATACAACCGCCATAATATCGATTAAAATAAACACAATTCAGTAGTAAATAAGTTGTCATATTCTGATGCAGTTGTTATAAAATGTATAATTTTTTTATGTCCAGATACCAAGATTTTTGGGATGGATTAAATTTAAACGTGAAAATATTTACCGATATTCTTTATTTTCTCGTAAGCTAGATATATACAACTAATTTTCAATCTTAGCGTCAGTGTTTACTTCTAACCAGTCCAAATAACTAGCTACCCTGGTGAATACTCCTGGACCATAAAAAGTTTCGCAAGTTTTCAGGCCATGAGATACAATACCAATTTGGACACCGTTGTTTACCAATGGACCACCAGAATCACCTAAACATCCTCCTTTGTTGGGAGCATCACCAGCAGTGCACAATTTGGTATTATCCATGTTTGTCGAGAAAACTTGAGCACACACGGAATTGTACGTTATTGGCACCTGAACCACCCTCAATCTAGTAGGCAGAGTTGGAATGTTGTCGCTAACCCTTCCCCATCCAGTTAAAGTACAAATTTGACCAAGGTAATTGGCGTTAACGTCGCTCTTCTTCGGCAGAGGGATTATCCTGATAGTGTTGCTCTCCTTCACTAAAGTGGGCAATTTGATAACAGCGATATCATTCTCGAGGGATTGTAAATTGAAATTATGATGAGTCACCAAATAACTGGAATTGAGACGGACACTACCAACCTCGAAAAGTGAGACATCATGAGCACCGAAAACTAAGTGAGCGTAGTCAATTATATAACTGTAAAAGACAGTGATAAAATGAGGCAATTATTTTAACTGAAGCAGTTTCATACCCATTTAGATATAAGCAATGGGCTGCGGTCAATACGTAGCTTTCCGAAATAAGGGATCCTCCACAATCTTGAAATTTCCTGTCGACATAATTGGTGAAAACAAAGAATATCTTCACGGTGTATGGATAGGCGTGAGGAGTAGCCTCATTTCCATTTATGATACTAAGGTCTGAAACCGTAGCCTGTAATGCATAATAAGTTAATTTGACGCTGAAATTTATTTACTATTAAAAATAATATAGATTTTTGAAGGTGTTCTAACAAAGTTGTAGCAGTAAAGAGAGTTCATAACTAATAAACTTTACTAGCGATAAATACAACAAGAGATATAAAAATTCCACTATCATTAATAGAATTTATTAGTTAGGAGTATAAGAGAATTCCACACAGTAAGGTAGTAATGGCTTAAAATGTAAATTATTATTAGATCATTTTTATAAAGTTTAATTATTCAAACTTTCTTATCAAAGAAAGTGTTAGTTTTGCAAGTGAAATAAGATTATCCTTTAATTAATTTAATCAAGGTTCATTTTAACCTATTAATTTAATAACATATTTTTTTGATTCGAGGAACTGGTTCTTGGTAATCTTCAAAAATTGAAATACAAATCTTCTCCCCTAAAACCAAGAAAGATTAAAAAACAAAACAAATGTTGCTCTAATGCGTTTTGATATTTGTATTTTAAATTTAATAACAGTTAAAATAAATACGTTTTTTAATTTATTAAATGAAACTTTCATGCATAGTAAATAGGATATAACCTGGATATTATTTTTAGTGTTCCTAAGTGATAGATCCTGTTTTTTCTACATTCTGAAATTCTTCTTTTTTATAAACAAAGAGAAATCTCTACTATTGAACTTTCCTATAATAATTGTAAAAAAAGTACAAAAAAACTCTTTTACTGCGAATTAAGGAACAAGCATTAAGCTTAGGTAAGGAGAACCCTGAGAAGAGAATAATCGCTTAACTCTATTGCCTTTATTAAAAGTTTTTATCACACATGCAGGCATGACAACTTTTACAGAAAAGAAATAAATAAAGAGTCTATATCTTACTTGGTAGGAGTGTGCGACTAAGCAACACAGCGTTAAAAGTACTGGTAGGATCATGTTTGATTTACTAATGGTATTTTCGAAAATTAGTTGATTTATATAGTGACTTTCAGGTGCTTATGTCAATCGATATTATCAAGCTCTCACGATAAAAGCATTTGGTAACCACATTAGATCAAGAGTATTGGTTGAAAGTGCCATACTACTCATCGAAAGTTTGTCTCGTAGGACTCCAAAAGTGACTATTTCTAGCGAACTAAATTGATTTGTATCCTAATCAATGCAAATTTGATAATGTTTGCTGTTACTAACTCTTTACTTTAAATTAAGAATTAATGAAGGACACTTTTAAAATTTCAATTTGTTTGAAATCAGTTTTGAAAGTTCCGAAATTTTTGTACTTTCTCGCTGTATAAATATTAAACGTAAATTCTACAGTAGTAAGCTAAATTGTAAACATGAAGTAATAAATTTGCAAATAATTAACATTTTTAACTCTTACCGTGCAAAATTCTTCAATATTCATAACTAATAAACTCTGATAACGATAAATACCACAAGTTGATATTAAAATTCCACAATGTTTCTCTAAAAATTTACTATGACATGAGCTTGGTTTTGCTTTTTAGCATTGTGGGCGATATAACGTTGGTATAACATTGTGGAAGTTTTATATCTCTTGTCGCATTGATCGTTAATAGAATTTATTAGTTATGAGTAAATTTGCAAATATTTTTTATATGTATTGAATCTACATATCATTTTATGGATAGTTTATTTGCCGGCTTTAAATATTGTTTAATTTATGCAGCTTAAATTCGTTTAGATAAAAAATTATACATTATATTTAAGCGGAAATCAATACTGAGGTTACGATTTCAAAGAAAATCAAAAATCTGAAATAAGAAGTTAAAAGAGTAGGCCAGAAAAAATAAAAATTGCCAGTGCGAATTTTTAATTTAAAAATGACATTTCTCAAATAGGAGGAAAACAAAATTTTTGGTTCTGCACCCGATATTTTGGTAAAGCAGTGAAAATTTCAGAATTAAAATAAGGATATTAAAACAAGTTAAAATTACTAAAATAAGTTATTTAAATGAAATTTTACAAACACAATATATTCAAATAAAGTGTCCAGCATTAGTAAGTTTGTTATTGTTGTTATTGTTTAAATAAATAAAATAGAGGATTTTTGATATTCTTCAAAAAAGAAAAATGAAAAAAAAAAAACAATTGGGTTTTCGACACACCATTTTTTTGAAGGAACCATTTGTATATATATATTTTTTTCTAATAGAACTTTATTGAAATGGACTGATTTTTGGTTATTTTCAAAAATTGAAACATTTTAGGGGACAAAATTTGTATTTCAATTAATAGAATTTTAAATTTTATTCTAAAAAGCTTACAATAAATTTTTCCCTGAACAGTGTCGATATATCAATTATTTTAAAATAGCAGTACAGGTAGCAAAAATTTGATGCCAGTATAATACATGATAAATCATAGAAAGAGATCCATGGATATCCATCTAAAATAATTTGGATCGCAATGATAATTCTTTCCGTCAAATACGTGTTTGATTTTATTTGGTTTTTTCTTGAAAAATGTTGTTGTATCAATCATTCATTTGAAAGGAAAAGGATTTTGCCTTACTAAGTGGCCTCCCAATCACCAGACCTTATTCGTCGAATTTTTTATGGTTATTCAAAGGGGCAAATTTACCTACTAGCAAAGGGAGGATAATGTTGAAGCCTTTTAGCCTTATATCTTCAAAAATCGATATACAAATTTCCTTTGAAACCAAGAAATTAAGAAATATTTAAAAATAGAGCAAAGGTTTGCTCTAACACGCTTCGATAGGCAAGCTATTATTTCCAGAGAGATACTGTATCTCTCTGAAGATAATAGCTTGGCTATCGAAGCGCGTTAAAGCAACTTTTGTTGTATTCTTTAATTTTTCTAGTTTTCAAGGGACAAGAATTGTATGTCAATAGGTTAATTGGTAAAATAAAATTTGCAGATTTTACAAATTTTATTTTGGACTTCATAACATAACCTTATTAATTTTCATTCTAGAAGAAATGCCAACATCAAATATCTCTTTATTATTTTTAAATATACTTGCGACTCCTAAACTAAATTGTTTAAACTAAAATCCATAAAAAATACATTAAAATTTTAGATGGAAATATTTTAAAAACAGATAAAGTTAGACGACTTAATCAAGAATACATTTTCCTTTTAGAATGGATTGTCTTTTTATATTTTTTATTCAGATGACTCAACAGACAAAAGAATGTTTTATTTAACATAGATAATACAGCAAAATTCATACTAAAATTTTCACTATGAACGCCCTGTATTTCGTAAACCAGCGACACTGGTATGAGGCATGCTAAGCTCAATCGAAATGTTTTCGTGTCTAGTGTTTCCAGTTTAGTGTGGGTCCATTGTGTCTTACTTACCATGTATAATAAACTTCCAAATTACAGAATTTGTTGCTGAAAAAAAAACGCAAATATTTTATTATGAATATAAATCACTTGCAATATGGTCAAAAGATGGCAAAGAGGTGTAAAATTTATTTTATGATAGAAATTTGAAAAATCTAACATGGTGCCCATCAGAAAATTTGAACTTTGTTCTAGTGAAGATGTTGACTAAAACAAAAAATCAAACAAAATGAATAAGTTTTTTATAATCAGTGATCTATTTGTTAGAAAATTCTGTCTTACTATTGTTGAGAAATACTCAAAAGTGTTTATAATTATTTTTCTTCGAGTAATCCAAAAAATATTATCGTTACTTTAGATTTATGTTTTGCATGGTGTACATTATCAAATACACAAAGCTTTAATATAATAAATACCTAGTTCTTTAAATAAGCGAATTAGCATTGATAGGGATCGAAAAATGGGCCCAATGTATATAGTAATTTGTATTTATCATTTACTGCGAACTTGGGTCATTATTATATGAAAATTTGTCGATTATTTAAAGTATGTTATAAACAAATACCACTGTATTTACAAATGATATTTGGTTAAACATTTGTTCGAAAATGATGTGTGTGGGTCAATTTAAATACAGTGCTAGTCTGTAACTTGGAATAAATTCAGTAAATCAAAGACATTTTATTTATCGGAAATATGCTTTAACACATTGATTAATATTTTAATTGATCTCTTTTAAATGAAGAAAAATTGTATACAGCATATCTCAAATTTAAAATATGACGTAATCAACTTTTTTTTTCAAAAGGGAATCTTATTTTTTCTTTACTATTCTTAAAGGGTATATCAAGTTATGCATACGTACTAAATTTTAATTTTTTATTTTTTGTCACTTAAAAGATATTTACAAATTTAATAACCAATTCGAAAAATCAAGAAATCTGATTCATTTCAATACAATTTTCATAAAGTTTAAAAATCGCGCATTAGAAGGTATTCGTTTGATGATTTTTGTCAAATTGAGTTAACGTCTTATCACAATCTTGTAAAAAAAGTTAACAAAAACATTTAAGAAGGGTAGTAACGTATTGATCGAAAAGGCTATTAGTTTGTCGTTTAGTGAGAAACACCGTTCATCAAAAAATCGACCAAAATGCCGTATTTAACTGAAACCCATAAGTTTGAAATTTTATTAATGATTGGCTACGGAGATAGAACAAGAACAGAAATTGAAGTTATTTGTTTATTCAAAGAGAAGTATGCTGATTTACCACCCATATCGCAAAGTCCCGTAAGCAAGATTGGAAAACAGTTTCGGGAAAATGGGCATTTAAGAAAAGCAAGTAATCCCTGTTAGAATGCGCTCAATGAAGATGTCAAAATTAATGTATTTCTTTCTCTCTGTCCAAGGAAATCCTTCTGTATCCAGTAGTCAGAAAGCTAGGGAATTCTAAATTAGCCAGTCTTCAGTGGCAATAATTTCATCCTTATAAAATGACAATCCTCCATGAACTCTTAGAAGATGATTTGGTTAGAAGACTCCAGTTTTGCGAACAAATCTATTGGACAGAAATGTTCTAAGCATAGAAAATATCCTGTTTTTAAATGAATCAATGTGTTCGGGATCACTATCAGGTCTTGATAGCTCCGATAAAATGAAACGCGTTTTATGTAAACTTAACGACGTTTATTAAGTGAACTGACATCGCCGAGATCTGGGATGTAATTCTTTTGTACAAAATCTACAAACTTCCAAACACCAAGTTTTACCCCACATGTGTTCTATTGTTCTAATAGGGTCGCTGGTCAGTCCACATGCTTCCGGTGATCAAGTGGCGATCTGACCATTTCTTACACTAAATATCTTAGATAGCTAACACAATGCTTATATTAAATGGTGAGCTATATCGTCAACATTGTCATTACTAGGCAGACAACAACCCACACTTGATGAGGGAAGGCCACCTTCAACATCCAGAGAAAGTCAATGTTTGGGCAGGGATTGTTGGTGATCGAGTTGAAGGACCAATTTTCTTTCAAGGAAATCTCAATGGGGCACCATATTTAAAATTCTTGCAGGAAGAGCTAATTCCTTATTTAGCTCTTTTGTTTCCTGATCCGGTCGAAGCTGATGTCTCGAATAGAAACATCTAGTTGAAAGGACGAATAGGACAGGAGTGTAGACTAATTTCCCTTGAAGTAATTAGAAATGTTCAAAACCGGTTGCAGTTCAGTTTCGGGTATTGTCAGTTAGTAAATGGAGAACATTTTGAACATTCATTGCGAAAAGATTATTGAGTTAAATCAGATTCCTTGATTTTTTAAATTAGTAAATATTTGTTAAATATCTTTTCAATGACAAGAAATAAAAAATTTAAATTTGTCATGCATGTGTAACTTAATGTATCCTTTAAGAATAATTAGGAAAAATAGGGTTGCTATTTAAAAAAAATTGTCGATGACGTCATATGTTCAATTTGGGACATACTGTATAAAATTTTTCCACATCGAAAAGAGGGCAAATTAAAATAATAATTAACGTGTCCAAACATATTTCCGAAAAAAAGATGTCTTTGATTTACTGAATTAATTCCAAGTTACAGACTAGCACTGTATGTAATTTTTATTCCATTGTGTTTGTGTGTTACTTTTAAGTGTTTACTGATTAGCCGTGCTTAACATAAGTAGAAGCTTTTGAACTAATTAATTTAATCTATAAATCCGCTAGAGGACTTCCTAGAATAATCACCAGTTGCTACCCAACATTTATTCAACGTTCATGTAAGTTCCTTTTGTTTTGTGAACAAGGAAGATTGCTCAGGATTTTGACTATATAGATTTTCTTTTTGGTATTGTTCTGTTTTACATGAGAGTTTACACGAGTGAGCTGCTAATGTTTCTTTATTTTCTTTGGGGGTAGGAGGATAAAAATCATGGAATAATTAATTTTGGGGTTTGGTACTTTTTACCTGAAAGGAACACGGGTACATTATAAGCTCGAACGTCTTGTGTCTGACAGACAGACATACGGAGGGGTGTAATGTGTCCAGCAGAAAAAATTAAAACACCGATTAATATAATTAATAACTTTGGTCGACTAAAAAACAACGAGCTCCAAAAATAATAATTTTTGTTAACTATTCGTAATTTTTCTCAACATGTTGTTTTTGACTGCACCGTAAAATAGACTTCACAATTAAATTTTCTTTAGTTGTATTATTTATTTAGCTGCTTTCGGTTACGTCAAATAAATGCCAAGCTGAAACTTATTATCTTTTGTTTGTTCTATAATGCTATCATAAATTTTGATGAAAAGGACTGGTTCTTGGTTATCTTCAAAAATTGAAATACAAATCTTGTCTCCTGAAACCAAGAAAGGTTAAAAAACACAACAAAGGTTGCTCTAAAGCGTTTCTGCAGCCAAGCTGTCATCTTCAGAGAGAAACTTTTCTTGGTTTCAGGGAACAAGTTCTGTATTTCAATTATTCATAAAATAATTTAATAACTTTTTTATACAATGACGACAACGATATAAAAAAGCAAATAAAAAAAATTTTTAGAATGGATTAAATGTCAAAATTAAAAATGGTTCTAATGACTGCAGTCAGCATTAGAAAGTTCGACGGAGCTTGTTTGATAAGACCAACCCAATGTTCAAATAACAGGTGGTTTCTACGGGGAAACCATATGGTTTTTTTTTATGGTTTCCCCGTAGAAACCGTAACAGCATGTTAAGAAAATGTAGATTTAAGAAAATAATTCAGGATTCCTCTACGCTTGACCAATCTAAGGTTAACATCCCTACAACCGTTGTGAAATTACCATTTTACCCCAATATCAACAAAATTAATAAAGTTTTAAAAGAAAACAACGTAAAAGTGGTGTACATAGCCAATAAGAGTCTCCGCAATAATTTGAGTAATAATAAAGATAAATTGGACAAGCTTGAGAATTCCGAAATTTACGAAATAAGTTGTAACAATTGTAATTTATCATATGTTGGACAGACCAAGAGATTCATTAAAACCAGATTTAAAGAACATATCGCCCATTATAACTACAATAGAGAAGAAAAATCGAGTGTCGGCCTACATATGATAAGTACAGGACACAAAATTAACATTGAAAATTTAAAATTGTTAAGATCGGTCACAAATAACAGAGAACTGGATACATACGAAACAATTTATATCAATCAAAGGCCAGTTACCCTTAATGGAGATAAAGGACCATTGGCGGCCTCCAGTTTATTGAAGTCTATTTGTTCTAATGCACAGACCAATAGGTTTGAACATTTATTAGATTCGAAGTTTGGAAACCAAATACCGGTTTCGATCATGTTAGATCTTATCAGTTTGGTATATCCAACTCGAATGCTAGCAAATGTTCCGACAAGTAAGTACTAAAACATTCACAGACGTAAACATAGTACTTACTTGTCGGAACATTTGTTAGCATTCGAGTTGGATATATCAAACTGACGAGATCTAACAAGATCGAAACCGGTATTTGGTTTCCAAACTTCGAATCTAATAAATGTTGAAACCTATTGGTCTGTGCATTAGAATCCTTGTTTTCTGGGAACTTTCCTAGAGAGCAACCGCTTTGCTAGGTGACAGTGTTTCAACTGTTGGTAGTTCAGCTACCTATGATTTACTATACACGCCTGGAGGCTGTATGAATTTGTAGTCTAGGTTGCATTCTACTTGCATAAGGCTATTTGTGGCAGGTCAAAATTGCATGCACCAAATGTGTTAAACAATTAGAAATAGGAAAGAAAGCAAAAGACCGCCAGTATCGATTTGAATCTCAATGTAGATGACGTTGATGCATCTTTTGTTAATCTTTTTAGTTTAGTACGCTTGAAAATGCCAGTTCTGTTGACGAAATACATATCCCGTAATTATTTATTTAATTGCCGATGTGGTAAAGGGATAAAACCTTCTTTGGACCTAATCCTAAAATTAATCGTTATATACTACATGCACTTCGTGCATGATCGACCGCATCCGAATGAGTAGGCGCATCTAATCCTACACGTTGCAGTGTCACAATTGGCATTTCCAGCTAAGGATCACTCCCTCTGGTGGCGACAATTATAACTACTGCTTGTAGGTCACAGGTTTGTTTATATTTTGATATAGCGTTTGCTTTGTGAATGTAGCCATAACAAGCGTTCAATTTTCGGTTAGTTGATGTTAAAATTAGAAGTTAATGGTTTGATTAGTTTGTACCTAAGTACCTAAAGTAGTTGGAGACATTTGTTTATACCTACTTATATTTATAGACTTTTTAAATTTAGTATTCATTATTATAGAATATGGAATTTACTTCAAATCAAATAAAAAGCAAATCAAAGATTTTTGGCATTGTTTATGGCTGCATTACACAAAAATATACAAGAGAAAATATTTAGAAGGCTCTTGCTAACATTCTTTGTTTATGAAACTAAAAAGCATGATATTTTATATACAGCGATATTATTTCTCTTCCGTAACATTTCTATTGTTGAGACAGTTAATGATTAATTTTACTAAATGTTATTAATTTTAAATATAGTTTTACAGCCAGCTATTCCATTTCTCCTCAAGAAGGACATTTTCGATACCATAACTATGTGGCTAATGTTTTAAATAATTTCCAAACATTAGAAGTATTCCAGAATGTACTTAAATTCTAGTTTAAGCAGCAACATGTTTATGCTGCAGAATCAAAATGGTAAGGGTAACCAAATTTTAAAATTCATCACTAAAATGAATCCTTCTTGGCTGATTACGGTGCTAAAAAACGAACCCTGGTCCAGTCATATCAGTCACTTGTCAAAATATTGTAGACTTTTTAATATTTATTGTGGCATTTATTGTTAATACGGTTTATTAGTGGTGATTATCACTTTTATCAGTAAGATATGGGGGGCTAAAGCATCAGATAAACAATTTTTGAGAGTAGTAATTTAATTCAGTAGTTAGGAATAGGTGGATGCTATCATGAAGGAATTTTATTCGATGTAATGTGCAATTCAAACCTTAATACTTTATTTTAAATTTTCTCCATTTTCTTCTTTTACACACCAATAATAAACGTGGCTTCCATTCAGAAGCCTTTCCCCTAAAAATATTTTCAATCTTTAACTGAACAACAAAATTAACTAGTGTTAACAGAGACTACAGGAAGTATAGTATATTAGTTTCTCTATGAGTGTTAAGTATTACTACGCCTTCTAAGAAATCATTTAGTTCTTTTCAAATAACTTACGACTTCAAGAAATTTTACATTATCTTCCAACCTATTCCTTACTTACAACTTTTAGAATGTTAAACTGTTCTAGTAAATTAAAATAATATTCCTGAGGATTGAGGCTATAATGATAAATTTACCTTTTAACAATTATTCCATACAGAAGTTGAGCTGTAAAAACAAGATTAAGATGCTTATGCACTGCAATCAATCTCTCCCCTATTCCAAAACATAAAAGCTTTTTCCCCGAATCCATTATAATTTGTATAAACAGTCGGCTTGTTTTAATTACCTTAGTTATTGTCCTCTTAATATACATATAATTATTTGAAAATTATAAAAACTGCTTGGCAAAATAAGAAAATATTCATAGCAAATGTATAATTTTTACATACATATTATAGCCTTAAAAATAGGTTATAAGCAAGCGACCTACTTGCGATCAGCTGATAGTTGGCGCGAACTTTTAATTCGAATCGCCAATGCCTTATCTATCAACCTTAAATATTTTTAACGGAGTTGAGTGGCCTAAAGGCCTAATGCAACCAATAAGGTTGTCTCCAGCCTTATGGATGGCTAAGTTTTCACTTGCATTTAACATACAATTCTTATTTACTACTCTTAACAGTTTAATATTATTATCTATCCTATGATCTAATTCAAAAGCATGTCGAGCCACACTTGACTTCTCAGGTCTCGGTTTTTAAGAAATCGTCTAGTCTGTTCGATGTACCTTTGAGGACAATCTTTACAGAAAATTTGATTAATTCCGGACCTGTTCGTTTTTTTTACTTCATACTTTAAACTACCCAAAAGTGAATTTAATTAGCCCCTAGAACTGTAAACAACCCGGAAGCCCTATTTTCGTACAATTCCATTTAAACCATGCGTAAGCGAGGGTTCAAATGGAAGCGAGACAAATTAAAAATTTTTGTTTTCATCAGCGCGGAAAGTTGTGGTATTTAACAATTGACATTTGAATTTTTTCTTATTAATAATTTAATAAATAATATCTGGATTGAACCCATTGACTTCAGCTATATGTTCAATTGTCTTCAACTCCTTTCCAAATCTATCTCTATTAACAAGAAGACTCATAAGGCAATGGGTAAAGAAATTGAAGCTTGTCATTTTGTTTTGTATACAATAGTATATTATATATCATAAACTGTCTGGTATTAACTTAAATAAAATATTATTTTACCAACACAATCGCATAATACGAAAACAAAAAACATAAGGACTTATGGGTTTAATAAAATAACTATTTAACTTAAAGACAGATAAATAACAAATCTGCAGTGGAAAATGGATGCCATGTATAATAAAGAAGCATGAAAAAGCCAAATAATGAAAACTATTAATTTGCTCCCTAAAATTTGACAGAGGTAAAACCTTTAAGCTTGATTTGTTTATTTATTTTTAATTTATTAGGGTTCCTTGCCTAAAAAGGAAAAAAACGGAAGACTTATAATCTCACTGTGGTGTCCGTCCCTGCGTTTGTCACAAAGAAGTTGAAATTTTGCATAACGTTAATTCTCGATGACCCATGCAAATATCGCTAGCCAACGATTAGAAAAAGGAAATATTTTATTATTAAATGGATGGTTAATTTGGCCTCTAAAAAATCAAAATTTGGTTAATATAACGTGTAAGGTATTATTTAAAATAGCTACTTCTAAGGATCCCAAAATAGTTTTTTTTTAATTTTCAGTGCGGTAGTCTTAACACTAAACCTACCGACAGTTCTTGTACACCTATTCCTACGGCGTTGGGTCAAATTGACCGGTAATTAAAAAAGTTATCAGTTTTGTCATTTAACGCAGCTATTGGTTGATTTATTGCTGAATGTATATAAAATAAACAATTTTTATGAAATTTCATTCAAATTTATTTTTATATAATGTCAGTTATAAACTTAAAAAAACCTAGATGCTTACCAAACTAAATATTACATATATCTAAATTTATTTATGGCGAAAACAAATAAAATTAAGCTTCAGTACATTGTTTACAAATTATTTTAGTTTGAAATGTGCATTTGCCGCACACATATTTCTTGCACTTCGAACAGATTTTGGTAGTTTTATAACCTGTACAACATTTTATTTGACAAGTTTTTCGTACTAGCGGATCTAAAGCAGTGGATGATGTTAATAAAAGCTTTTCTTCCCGTGATTTACTATATGCAGAGCCAAGTTCTGAAGCTAACTGGAATAAAAATTCCTGCCTCGAAATATTTTCGCCTGTGGTTTCTTTATACAAAACCCAGACATTTATTCCAGCTAGGTTCAAAATGTTAAAAAATACTTGAAGTGGCCACCTACAACTTTTTGACTTCACACTATATTTCCTTGCCATCTGATCTGCCACATCTACACCAAATTTTGTATCTAATAGTTTCTGGTATACGTTTGCTACTTTTACCTACTTCTACTGATTTATGCATAGAACTTAGGATAATCACTTTCTTTTTTGGCTTACTTTTATACACTGTAAGAGTAACATGATTTGATCTATAGAATTTGCTTGAAAATCTAGTCATTTTATCTTTTTGGCTAACTTTGGCAAATCTCTTTTATTTCCACGGATTGTTCCTACAATTGTGGTCTTTTTGGCAAGTAGCTTTTTGGCTAATGATACACTAGTAAAAAAGTTATCTGTTGTAACGTTCCTTCCGCATCCTGTGAACGGTTCCGTCAGCTTTAGAACAACGAACTCCCCAAGTGGAATTGAACAGTCTCTTCTTTCATCCTTTCCCAAATAGGGACACCCATTTATTATATATTTACTATTGACGTCACACGCCAACCAGAATTTTATTCCAAATTTGTCTGGTTTGTTGGGCATATATTGCGTAAATCTACATCTGGTCCTCGTCGGAAACAACTGTTCATCAATAGTAATGTATGCATCAGGTTTATAACAATTTTGTGAATTCTCAATAAATCGGTCCCATATTGTCGATATCATAACAAATTTATTGGTTTGTAAATTCTGACTTCTTTCGCTCTTCCTATCAAATCGTATAAACTTCATAATTTCGGTAAAATCGTTTCTGCTTATTGTTTTTAAAAAAAGGCCGGTCCCCAATTCCTATTCCACAAATATGAGACATCTAAATTTTTTGCTTCATATGCGCCGCGGGCATATAGTAAAGCAATAAATGCATCAAGTTTTGCAGGACTTAACTCCCACTTAGTTTCTAACATCTTAAATGCTTCTTCTTCTGTACATTTTATAATGTGATCTATTATGAGGCGATCAATAATAAGAGAAAATGCCGTCTTTACTTGTCCTTTTATTATATGACGTTTAGCATATCCTGTTGGACCTGACGTATCCCTAAATATATTATATACTTGTGCCCTGCCAGGTTTGGTACTTCCGACTATTTCTTCCCAAACTGTCTCATCAACCGCAGTTTCGATGCGTTGATAATCTGTATCTGTTTCACTTTCGGATGTCAATAACACTCTCTTTCTTTTCTGCCCTGGACGCTTATTTATAATATTCTCCTCTTCATTATCGCTCTGTGACTCTAATTCACTTGTTGTAAGTAGCTCTTTATCTGTTTTCATGTTTTTCGCAATACCAGAAATTTCCTGTTCATCACATACTGAACACTCTTCTTCTAAGTCCGTTATTTTTTCCAAGTACCTTGAAATTTTGAAACGCCTTGACATTTTAGGGCAAATATCCACCACACAATATTACTATTACACTATTTAATCAAAACCCACTCTGGGGTAACCGTTAATTCGTACAAATTATCTAAATTTATACAATTATATCTACCGGTCAAATTGACCGACCGCGGTAGGTAGGGAAAAAAAAATTAGAAATCAAAACTGTAAAATACATTAATAGTGTATTCTAAGAAAAGTCATATAATCTGAAAGCATTATTATAAGGATTAATAATCGTAAATTTTACAAAAGTTTGAAATAGGTCAATTTGACCGCTGTTGGTAGGTTTAGTGTTAAAGATGCAGCTCAAAATGTTTCAAAAACAAGCGTTTCGCCCCCTGTTCTTCTAAATTTCTAAAGATAAAATTTAAATTTTAATAGGGTTACTAGATATTGGGCTATAGATTATCATAAAGCTGCATATTTTTTTGATATCGCAACAGTTACTGAGAAAAAAAACATTGATGGAAAAATTGGGTGCTTGAATTTCACGACTTTTTGGCCCATATACTAATATTTTTTTTTAATAAAACAACTTGATTTAGCTGAAAAATAGAATGCAGATCTAATCTCTCGAATTATTTTATTTAGAAGAATATTTTCGGAGCTAACACTACTTCATTAAATTGCTCGCAATGCAGTAATTGCGGTTGGAATCGAACACTTAAGCGCTATGCGAGATGATGTCGTAAGCTGTGTTAGTCATTGACTTATTGCGAAATGTGAATGAATGCTTTTTATCTGAAACTTTACCAACACAGCTATCAGTTCCATAAATATTTGGATTGATTCTAAAAAAAGGTTTGTATTTCAAAAAAAAAGAAAATTTTTTCATTTTTTAATTTCAAAAACAAAAATTGGAATAAAATTTTATATTCATATATAAGCAAAAATGATTTAATTTGGTGTATTGACTGTTCATTGTAGTAATTGGTACGGTACCCTAAGTCAGCGAGCCCGGCCCTCTTTCGGCCGAATTATTATTATTATGTTTATTTATCGTTTACTTCTGCTTCAAGAAATATTTTGTGTGCCCCCCGAGGCCCCAAGAGATACTTGGTAGCCCTAGTGGCACACGTGAGCTGCTTGTCTTTCTATTGGCGTGTCCATATCCACATTTTTTTCCACTTTTTTATTAACTTGCTGTTTTACTTGACTGATTAGTGTTTGGACGCTGTCTTACACGTCTGCGACCTATTTTAAACAACTACTCTGTTAGCTGGAGACTTTAGATATAGTTTAGAACTCGACATGAGAATCCAATATTTTAATTCAATCATGACAGCTATTTCGAAGAGAATGATTTCAAAAAAATTTAATACAATTTTTATTCTATATTTAAAAAAAAAAATTAATCCACTTGTAAAGGGCAATTTCATTATGCCTTTAAAGCACATTGAGTAGGATGCAGGAAGGACAGATGGCGATGAACCGCCTTCTTAAACAAAGATAGGTTGTAATTTTTGAAGAAAATTTCGTTCGCTAACGAGTTTCAAAGCTAAAAGTTCTACAGAAAAAAGAGCCTTCGTAGACAAAAATTCTCACTGTATCAAGCTGGACCGCACAGGAATTTTCTGTCCGCGACCGTCTTGTATGTCTCAAAAATCTTGCTTTTGGGGGAATCAATCCTATTAGTTTCTGCGAGCATTTCCCATGATAGTCTTGTAGCAAAGAGATAAGTCACCAACCATCCACCTGTGCTCTAATGTTTCGAGAGAATCGGCCAAACTCTCGTCATCAGTTAGGCGAATCGCTCTTCTTTGAATTGAATCCAAAAGAGCTAAGTGTGCTTGGTGACTGAACTCAAAACATGAGAACAGTGTTTCAGTGTTGGATTAATTTAAGCTTTGTATAATGTGGGTAGCTGATGAGATGTAAGGTACTTTTTAGTTCTAAAAAGAAAGTCCAGATTCTGAGAGGCCGACTTGGCAATGGAGCCCATGTGGGCGTCCCAAGAGAAGTTAGTGCTTGCATTCACTCCTAGGATAGATAGAGTAGATCCCATCGAAAGGATTTTACCATCTATTAGTATGTTTGTTGCATTATATCTTGATGTTTTTCTAGAGAAAGCTGGGGCCTGTGTTTTTGAAGCATTGAAGTCGACCAGATTTTTCTTACTCCATTCGAGAATAATTTCGTCTCAATTACTTATCGGTATCTGTTGTTCCCTTAGTCGATCTGAAGCAACGACGGATAATGGTTTGTCGGAGAAAAAAGATGACACCAGGCTACCATCATCTGCGTAGCTGTATATTGGATTGGAAGTTGAAGCTGAGAAATCGTTTATGTTTACCAGAACCAGAGTAATAGGCAGGACAGACTCCTGAGGCACCCATGTATTAATCGCAAATGTCTGGGATGAGATGCCATATACGACAACCTGAAGAAATCTGTCAGCGAGAAAATTGGATATCAAATGGCAGAGTCCAGGAGGAAGACCATGAGATGTTAATTTGGCGCGAAGAGGTCGGTGACGAATTTGCAGCACAATAATGACAAAACTTTAATAACAAGTTTTGACGCGACTTATGCGCCCCAGGTGATTTGTTTGAAATCTTACAAATTATTTTATATTTTTAATTTATTTTAAATCAGTCATAAATTAACAGAATGTTTTTTTATAATTTGCTTGAATTTTCTTGAAGACCACTAAAGCTAATTTGCACATTTCCACATCTTTAGCGAATGAGAGATTTGTTTGTAAATGTGAATACTCACAGAGCGACAATTTGAAAAGTAGCCATTGGGAATGTCTCTTGGACAAAAATTACTGTCAATAAAATTTGAAATAAATATCGGGGGATTGGAGGGAAACCAAACTGAAGTACCATTTGCATTACCTTGCCTTACCCTTTAGGGCGTAGCAATCCCAATTTTTTTTAATCTACCTTGTTTGGCCCATTGTTGGAAAGCCTGTAGCTTTTTCTTTACAAGTCTCTTTATAAGACTTTACAGTCTTATAGCAAAATTTTAAATTGTATGATTATCTTTGCGATAGCGATGTTTACAATAAGTAACATTTTCCACAAGTAATAATTTTGATTATCTCTTAGGCAAAACTCCTGTCATAAAGATTTTATATACCAAAGAATGCGTTTTTTGACCCACTCTTTAACCTCTCTTGTCTTAGGGGCTAGCCACTCCTATTAATTTTTTTAAAATAAAAACCATTCCTGTGATACCTCGTTGAAAAGGTTTATCAGCTTCTCCACGTCTGTAAAATGGAATTAAAACCTTTCCAATGACGTAATATACGGAGTGGTTTCTTTCTAAAAAAAAATAATTCTTTCATCTTCTGCTCCTATATTATCTTGTGTATCAGTTTCCTTTGGTTTTTTCTTTCAGTCTTCTTGTATACGGTTTCCTAATGCTTTCTTTGTTTAATAAATGAAGGTTAAATTCCGGGTAAAGCTCGTTATTGTATATTCTGCCAGTATTATCTTTTTCCTTAGCAGCTACATTTGTAATTATTTCTGTGCTCGTTTGTCTTGTTACTATGAAGTCTATTATAAATTTTCTATTTAGAGAAGGTCTTTCCCAAGTGTATTGGAAAAAGATGTTGTTTATGTTTAGGTTATATTGTCTACAGAGTTCAATAACTATATCTCCGTTATTACTTGCTTGAGGATCTTCATATTTTCCCAGAACTTCCTCATTGTCGCTAGAACTCACTTTTCCACTAAAGTCTTCTGCTAAAATGAGAGACTACTTTTGTTTAGTTGTTCACCAGGAGATCAGTAGAATCTCGTCCTTTTCACCAGAAGTTAAAAATATTCTTGCCTTGCGTGGCGAGATAAGACAAAAAGTTGTCAGCAAGACATCTTTTGAGATTTTCTAAAAATGGCTAGTTTTACTTTGTCTTAAGATTGCGATGTTAAAACAATAGTATAAGGTAAAAAAAGTAGTTTTACTAAACGAGTAGAGCGTTTGAGTACGAACGAGTGCAGCCGGTAAGTAATTTAAAGGTATACGAGTTTGGTAAATTTGCTTTTCTCATGAGTTTGCTTGTACTAGTTTTTTGCATTTTGTAATAGTTATAAATAAATAATTAGAGATATGAAAGCACCAGAGAGTTAGAAATTTAAAAAATGTTTTTCTTTATTATTTCAGCAACATAGTAACTTTACTCAGCTTTATTGATTTGCCTAACAATAGTTAACAAGTGTCATTTTTGTGGGTCTAATTTTTGTTCAAATTACACGTAAATAATTATTAAAAATGAGTTTTGCTGTTGAAGAAAATTTAGAAAATTCTGCCCAACACATTTTAAATGTTATAGAAGCGTCTTTGCGCATTGTTTATGTTCAACTGTGTTTAATTGACAGTGACGGATGTGGGAAAGTGCGCATCTGTGCAGTAAAGCGTCACTTAACGATTTTGAGCTTAGTAAGGTAGCACATTATCTGTCAAAATGCAAAAAAAATGTTCACTTTCTTCTCGAAATTTCAATTTTTATTTCGTAATTTGGAATTAAATTTATGAATTTCATTTACAAAAATATTTTTGTTAATATTTATGATGTTTTTCTCACAACTATACCTTTAAACTGTCTTTTCCCTTTTTTCCGAAAATTTTAACTTTGGATTCGAGATTTTGAGAAATTTAAATTTACATTTCAAGCTTTTTTGTGAAAATTTCATCGCTTTTTTTATATTTTTTATAAAAATTTGATGTCCTTTACTTTCCTTCTAAATTACAGAATTTTGAACAGAAAATTTGATTTCACAAAATTGTAACTTGATAATTAAAATTTAAATTATTTTTGTTGCAATTATTAGTTAACATTTAAAAATATTTTATAAAGTGTAGAAAAATTATGAATTTCTTTTATATAACCCTCTCATTTTTTTATTTTGAATTTTATATTTCAAAATTTTACTTTAAACTTGCTTAAGTTTATCCTAAAACGCTATCTTAACAAAACTCGAATTATTTACCAAATTGTAACTTTTGTTCAAAAATTGAATTTTTTTTCGAGGTACTTTGAATTTTGAATAGGGTTATTTGACTAGTTTCTAAATTAAACCTAATTTTAGTGTTTTGTTATAACCAGTGAAAATCAGTTTACAAATTTATTTTGCACATCGTCCTAATTTTTGACATATTTACGAAACTTATTAGCGAAAAATATTCTGCAATGCTTCGAGAGGCAACGAGTTTTAGAATTTCAATTTAAAAATAATATTTAAAACACTGAACGAAAAGTTAATTTTTTGCTAACACTTTATTTTCTCAACTTAGTTCTAATTAATTCTCTATCTTTACGTCAGTGTTTGCTTCTATCCAATCCAAGTAGCTAGCTACTCTGGGGAAAACTTCCGGTCCATAGGGATCTTCGCAATAAGGTAGGCCATGGGATATAATACCAATTTGGACTCCGTTAATCACCAGTGGGCCACCAGAATCTCCTTTGCAGCTTCCTTTGTTGGGATCAGCACCAGCAGTGCACAACTTAGTATCGTCCATATTTGTCGGCAAAGCTCTATAACACACGGAGTTGTGCGCAACTGGCACCCGAACTACCCTCAGTTTAGTAGGCTGAAATAGATCGTAATCATGCATTTTTCCCCATCCGGTTTCAGTTGCAATTTGACCAATGTAACTGGCATTAACTTCGCTCTTTTTGGGCAGGGATATTAATCGGATAGTGCTGCTTTCCTTCACCAAAGTAGGCAATTTGATGACTGCGATGTCATTGTTCAAATTATATCTGGTGTAGTTTGGATGAGACACCCAGTAAGTGGAATTTAGACGGACACTGTCAGGCTCCAGAAGTGAGACATCGTGAGCACCAAAAATTAAGTGGATGTGGTCGACTACGTAACTGCAAAAGATGGTGTTAAATGGAGTCATTGATTTAACATTTTCAAGTTTCTACCCAGTTATAAATAGGCAGTGAGCTGCAGTCAATACGTAGCTTTCCGAAATGAGGGATCCTCCACATTGTTGAATTATTTGGCGGATGTTATTGGTGTAAATTATGATAAGTTTGACGGTGTATGGATAGGCGTGGGGGACAGCTTCATCTCCGTTTACGATACCAACGTCTGGGACCACGGCCTGAATAATGTAATAGTATCAATCATAATATCAAGAACAATTCGAATAATTGATTTCATAGCATGATAGGGAATTTCAGAGCGTCTTCCAGTAAAGATCGTTTCAACAAAATACTGCGTTCAGCTACTATATCATTATAAAAAACGAAGATTCTATGGACCACTAAAAATTATTTTGTTTTGATAAAATGTGTATCACAATACCTACGTTTTATTTATTAAGTACCAATGATGACTATAGGTACATTAATTCTATTAGAACTAGTTATTTAGATAAAATTTAGTTTTTCGTCCATGCTACTATCGTATACATATAAAATACAGAATTATAAAAAAGTTAATACAAAATTTAAATTAAACCAATTAATTATCTGATCCTGTTTAAAATAAGAATATAATTTTGTATCCTGTTTTTTTTAATGTTCCTTTCCAAATTAAACCTAAAAGGAAAAAAGTAATCACGTACCTGGTAGGAATAAGTGATTAAGCCACAAAACATTAAGAGAATTGGCAGGATCATTTTAGATTTACTAAAGATCTTTTCGAAAATTTACTAGCTTTTATAGTGATTACTAGTTGCGAGGGGCAATCGATAACATCAAATAGCTCTTAAGATATGATTGTTCGATACGATTATTAGATGAAGAGGAAGATGAAGATTCATACAAAAAGCCTTTGCACGTTTTGAAATTTTTAAACCACTTTTAACTGGCCTTATTTGTTTGGATCTTAATCAATACAAATTAGATAATTAATTGTCAGCAATTGTTTTAAGTGGTAGGGCAGCTGCCTCTTATACTAGAGACTCGAAAATAAGTTTTTCTAGCAAAAGCAAGAATTTGATAGGTTAATTTTTGAAGACTTTTACATTATCTAGAGAATAAAGTTGCCATATCTTTTTTGGCATGTTTTCGGAGATTGTAAGATATAGTATACTTAAGTGCTCGAGAAATTTTATGATTATTCATTGAACGCATGACTTTTTTATCATCATTTCAAGCGCTTAAAGTCCAGTACTAAGAAGAATGACAGGCTAATATCTGAGAGAATGCTATTTTAGGATTTAAAGCATTGCTGACTAAAGTTTTTTGTGTTTTATTTTAAAAAAAAATTGTTCCGAAAAACTATTTTCGAACCATAAGACGGACGTCAGAAAACCCGATTTGATCTAGAAGACTCCTCAAAAAAGAACCCTTATTTAAAGTGTTTTATTTTAATACTCAGTTATACGTTTAACTCAACTTCGATATCTTAATGGTTGAGTTATTTCTCTTGCTAAAGAATTACCTTTAAACATGACTTAATGAAATGTGTATAGCTATTTGTGAATGTACGTTTAACATAGTTTCAAATCTTTGGTATGAATAGTAAAGCGACTTTGGCAACTTCTTGAGATAAGTATTATTTTAAATAAAAATTTGACAACTACCCGTCATATAACTAATGAGCACATAAAAATTTAAAATAATTCTTTACTGCGGCAAAACTGTTGAAAATAATCATAGTCACAATTTAGCACAGTAATCATAATTTAGGCCAATCATTATATTTTAATAATGCTATTGTACTTCTTATGGGTCACACGCTTTAGGTATACCTGAAGATCATACACGGTAGAATCATCAAGAAACTAGAAAATGAAATTGGAGACAGATAGTTTGGCTTCAGAAATTGAACAGGCACAAGGGAGACCTTGTTTAGTCCAAATGTACTAGCTCAAGTATGTCTTGATGTGAACCACAATATGTATTTGTGCTACATGGACTTTGAAAAGGCCTTCGATAAGCTCCAACATGACAAATTGATAGATATCTTAAAAAGTAAAAACACTGACAGTCGTGATGTGGAAATAATATCTATGAAAATTTTAGAAAAATTAAAAAACTGTAAAAACGACAAGTTTTAATTAGTAGTTTTAAGGCAGACAGCAAGTTAAAGGTGATTATTAAAAGATTAAATTTATGTTACCGATATTATTACATTTTACATAATACGTTGAAATGCCTATAAAGCCTTTTACACCCAGAACATTA
This sequence comes from Dastarcus helophoroides, assembly GCA_028583605.1. Classification (NCBI taxonomy): domain Eukaryota; kingdom Metazoa; phylum Arthropoda; class Insecta; order Coleoptera; family Bothrideridae; genus Dastarcus; species Dastarcus helophoroides. The sequence goes on along the minus strand of CM053325.1, from coordinate 54,246,337 downwards.
AAAAATGTACTCTTTTTAGGATAACGGGCCTTTTCAGGGATAATGGTAAAAAGAAGTTTTAAAAGAGTACGGGAACTTAATTCGCTAATCCTACCGAAATGAAAGTTTTACAAAAAGGAGCAGAAAGAAAAAGAAAGATTTTTTTCTTCAACATTTTAACCCTAATTTATCTTGATATTTCGGGGAAAAAATTGAAATTCGTAGCTTTAATTTTTAAAAATATAAAGTTGAATTTTATATTACAATTTTCAAATTTAGATTTTAAAATAAATTGGAATTTTTGAATTTTGAAAAAATAAAAATGAAAATATATTCTTAAGGTTTTAGGAGGAAAAAAGAACAGAACAGATCTTAATATTTAGTTTCAGACTTAAATAGAAGGTTTTAAATTTAAAGGAAACTTTTTCAAGTTTTAACGATAAAATAATTTTTAATTTCCAAATTTGGAATAAAAACAAAATACAAAAAAGTTAAAATGAAAAAAAAAACAGTAAAAGCTTCTAGAAATTTCAAGTTTTTACTTCGAACTGTGAGAAAAATAAAAATGTCAAGATAAATATGGAAAGGTTAGAGGAATTTAAAAGAAAAAAAAAACATTTTATAGGTTACCTTAAAACGGTTACAGAGGCTTCCGCAGCCAGAATCAATAGAAAAAAATTTCAATTTTAGGATTGGATCGTGTCAAGAAAACACAACAGGGATAAAAAAAAAACCATTTCAAATCAAAAAGGGCGCTAACCCACTACTATGAAACTTTCAAAGTGAAAATGGCACCAAAACGGACACAAGAAAACTGTATCAGAAGGACGAAATCCTACTGATCATCATCAAAAGAAGACGAGTATAGCAAAATTTAGCTATAATTACTAATTTTAGGAAATTAATACTTCGATCGAAGAATGAAAATTTCGGTTTCATTTAGAAATTTCTACCTCTTTTCAAAATATCGAGTTTTTAACCGAACTTTTGAGTTATCTTTGAGGAAAATTTACGTAGAATTTCAACCTTTACGTTAAAATTTTGACCTTTGTCCCAATATTTCGTTAAACATTCCATAATTCTAAACAGATTAATCTAGATTTAAAATTTTTCTTTGAATTTTGATTTTGCTTTCTGAAATAAAATTTTATTCTTAATATTTTGAAGGTAGTAGGAAAAATGTAACAAATGTGGATAATCTAATTGCAGTTTCGAAAATAAAAGGAAAAGAAGGACCTGAAATTTTGTCCAAATTATATAAAGCAAGATTTAAAAACGTAAACGTAATCTTTTGCGAAAGACGAATTACTAGAAACCAACTTGAAATTTATAAAAAAAATAGACAAAAGCAGCATTCGAATAATTGATTTTTGATAATTAAATATCAGTTTTAAAAACAGAAGAAAAAGAAGGATACGAAATTTTATCAAAATTGTATAAGGTAAGATTTAAGATCTTAAACGTAAAATTTTACAATAGACGAATAATTAGAGACCAACTCGAGGTTAATAAAAAATGGATCGAAAAAATATTTAAATAATTTTGATCCATTGTCATGTTTTTCTCAAAATTACCTATTTAAAATTCTTATTCTAAACTAAAATTTTTGAAGAAAAAAAAGTAGCAATTCGAAAGAATAAATTAAAAGAAGAAACTAAAAAATATTTTTAAAATTTGGTGGCAACAAACTAGACACTGGCATTGCCTTTTAAATTTTTAGAAAATCAAAAACATTAGATTTTAAGTCAAACTTTAAATAAAAATTTGAAGTGAGATTTGAAGTCCAAAGAAAAGACTCAAAATTTAAAATAAGAAAAATGTCCCCAAAAAATTATAATAATAAATACAACAAATGGATATAATCCGGCGGGAATACTAAAAAGAGAAGCAGATTCGGAAAAACTAGGAATACATTCAAATAGCAACGAATCATACTAAAAAGAATTTGAAAAGTGTAAAATTGTCTTCAATTTTACACTTTTCAAATTCTAATTCTTTTTTAAATTTTCCAAAAAATTCATTGTAAAATTATTAAAAAAATAGTAAAGGATCCCGAAATTTCAAGAAAAACTATATATAATTAAACATCAATTTCGGAAATAATATAGAAAAGAAAAGTGGAAATTTTGTTAAAATTATAAAAGACAATTTGAAAACGTAAACGTGAAACTTCCAGAAAAAGACGAAATTTTAGTAATGAAGCCGAACTTTGTGAAAAAAATTTATTAAATCGAGGTTTTTCTCAAAAATTTCAATTTAACTCAAAATTCTGTATTTCCATTTTCAAATCTTTATTATTCTATAGCCAAAACTTGAACTTTCGAGAAACAAAATGTCGCATTTTCAATGACTAGGTTGTGTATAAAAATCGAAATTGGAAAAAATAATCGAATTTTGGAATTGCAATTTAGGTTTAAAAAAAAAACTAGGTTAAAATTTTTTAAAAAATCAAAATTTCAAGTTTAGAATTAAACTTTTAGAAAGGCGTAAAAAGTGATCTAAAAGTTCAAAATCCAGGAAAAAAATTAAAAATTTAGAAAAATATAATAATATGCATAAATAATTGTTAATTATTATTCATTAAAATATAAATAATAAATATATAATAGAAATTTAATCCTACAGAAATTTTAAAATAAGAAACGGGCTTAGAGAACCTGAAAATATCGTAGAATTAATCTAAGCAGAAACTTTTCAATGAAATAAAAATTGAAATTTAGAAATAGTATATATTTGAAATTTATTGTTAATTTAAGAGATTAAAATATTAATCTAAAAATGCAAAGGTATAATATGTTTCTAAAAATAATCTTAATAATAACAGGAAAATTATTAGAATATAAATATCAAACAATTTGTCCTTTAAATAAACATCAACTTTCAGCACTTAGTTCTCGAGCAACAAATAATAATTTCACAGCGTCTATAGACAAATTTAAAATTGAAAATTATGCGTAATTTTTAACTTAAATTCTCGAAATCGCAATAAATAATTTAAAAAATATTAATTTTGTGGCTAAAATTTAGGTTTCAAAAAAGGCGAAATTTTCGAAGAAAGAGTCGAAATTCCTGTTTGATAGAAACGTAATTTTTAAAATAAAGCACTATATTTCTAATCTAAAATGAAAATTAATAAAAATTACAATTTTGATGGAACGGACTGGTCCTTGATTATCTTCAAAAATTGAAATACAGAACTTGTCCCCTGAAACCAAGAAAGATTAAAAAACACAACAAAGGTTGCTCTAACGCGTTTCGACAGCCAAGCTGTCATCTTCAGAGAGAAAACTGTCGAAACGCGTTAGAGCAACCTTTGTTGTGTTTCTTAATCTTTCTTGGTTTTAGGGGACAAGTTCTGTATTTCAATTTTTTAAAAATTACAATTTCAAAAACCAAAAAAACTGTCAGGAAAAGTCAGCATTTCTGGGAAAAATCGAAATAATATGTATTTAAAAGGCTTACTTCTGGTAAAAAATTATAAAATTTCACAAAAAATTAACCTATTTTAAAACTGTATGAAAGTGAAAATTTCGAGAAAAGTGAGTTTTAAAAATATCCAAATTATTTAAATAAAAAACTTCAAGAATATTCAAAACTAAAACTTTGCAAATTAAAATTCAAAAGAATTCGATATTTTAGAAAAAGAAAAACTTTGTAAAAAGGTTGGTATTTTTAAAAAAGTGGATATTTTAAATCGAAATTAACGTAGATATTCGAAATTGCCAAAAGTCCAAATTTCGAGAAATAGTTGATCTCTTAACGCCCACAATTTCAAAAAATGCTAAAAATTTAAAAATAGTGACCATTTTGAAATGTGGAAATTTTAGAAAGGTCAGAATTGTCAAAAACTCAACATCACTTATAATTGTAAAGACAAAATTGTCAAAAACCTGTTTATTTTTAGAAAAATCTAAATAAATGGTATTATTTCGCAGAAAAAGCTAAAAAGTTTAACTTCTGGAAAAATTCCAAAAATTTTTGAAAATTATAAAAAAAATTAAAATTTCACAAAAGGTAAAAGTAAAGAATCTTGAATATTTGGAATTAGATGGAAAAGACCAAAAAAAATCGAGAAAATTTTGAAGGTGTTGAAGTTTACATGAAGTTTAAAGAAAAGAAGGAATTTTGGGAGGTAGCTTTCAGTGTAAATTCTGGAAGAAATGGAAATTAAAAAAAGCAAAATTTTTCAACTAGTTTCAAAAAAATTCGAAATTTTTAATAAATTTAGAAATTTTTAATAAATTTAGAAATTTTTAAACAAAATGTTCTAAGATTTCGGAAAACCAATTCCTTAAATAGGATATTGCAATTTTCATCCAAGAAAATTTCAACATTTTCAAACAGGTCAATATATTTTTAAAAAATTTGTGATTTAAAAAATATCCGATTTTTAGAATAGAGCAAAATTTTGAGAAACCCTGCAAATTATATAAAAAGGTCGACATTTAAAATAACAATTTAAAAATTGAAAATGCGAAATTTTCCAAAACTATTGATTTTTTAAAACACCCGAAATTTTGAAATTTAATAACCTGAAATTTCCAAAAAAGGCTAAATTTTAAAACAAAAATTTTTACAAGACCAAATTTTTTCCATTTTTCAAAAAAGATTTGTAAAAACTGACATTTTGAAAAAATGTCAAAATTTCAAGAAAAAGTCGAAATGCTGAGGTCACTGTTTTGAGAAAAATTCGAAATTTTGATAATCATGCAAACTCTAAAAAAATGAAATGTGGAATTTTTAAAAAAGTTGAAATCGATAGTCAAAATTTGAGGAAAAAGACGAAATTTTGATGTTTTGCAAAAAACTCAAAATGTGAAAACAGTTGAAACTTTGAAATGTCGAAATTTTCAAAAACATTTTTAAATAGTAAAAACCTGAAACTCTCTAGAAATTTTTAATTTAAATATTTAACTTTAAGAAAGATAATAATATTTTAAGGTTTAGACTCACAGTTTTATAAAAAGAGTTAAAATTAGAAAACTTTGAATTTATTAAAATAAATTAAGCTTTCAACTAAAATTTTGCATGTAAATTTGAAATCATGAAAAAAAACCGAAATTTTAGGAATAATGTCGAAATTTTAAGATTTAGTCGAGTTTTGTTAACTTTATCGATGTATTGTATTAATTTATTAAATTAATTATTGTTATTTCAAATTTTGGTTAATAAATTAAATTTTAAGATAAAGTTGAATTTTTTAGATATACATGCTTCAACGCCAAAATTTTAGAAAAACCCAATTAAAAAAAGTTTTCAACGTGAAATTCTAATCGTTCTAATGTTAAAAAGAAGCCTGTTTAAGTATCTCCTTTCAATTTAAAATTCTGTTATTTTATTCAGATATGTGCAGTGCAAATGATAATCATAACCCATAAAAAATATAGAATTCCACAAATTAGAAATTTATATTTTACAGATACATATTTATTCTTCATGGTAGACCCTTATTGACCGGAAATATTATGTTTTTTTCAATTTATTTAACATTTCTTCGGCCCAGTTTGGAAATATTTAAATTTTTATGGTTTGTTGACAATTTTCTAAACAATTTTTGAAATGAATATTTCCAAACTGGGCCGAAGAAATGTTAAATAAATTGAAAAAAAACAGATACATATTTATTTCAACAATAATATGGTCTTCTTGAGTTACATTCATTTTATGTAACTTTGTTGTATTGGTTTATTAAATTATTATTATTATTACATTTTCCGAATAATACATAAATTACTATTTGAACAATGTGGTTTTCATTCCAATTTTCATCGAAATCCTATAAAATATAAAGCGTGCCTTCTCCCGCATATAAATCTATGTTCTTAACGGGTCTATAACTCCAAAACATTCTATGACAACGATCAAGCCACGCCCACAACTTCCCCTACCACATCCCTGGCGACCGGTCCCATCAAAATAAAATAAAATACGGGGCGTCCTTTCCCATACGATCAAAACGAATCTATGTCTCCGAAAAATTCTATGACAACGTCGAATAAGCCACACCCACAACTTCCCCCATCGCGTCGCTAACAGCCGATCGCACGTCGTTCTCACGCAATTACCGAGCGATGTGCTGGCAGCGCGTGATCCACTTACAGATAATGATCCACTTAAAGATAGTGTCCCACCTGCCTCGGCGGGTGATACACCCGACTAGTGTCATCATTAAGCTCTGAAAACATATTTGATATTTACAATATCATGATTTGACACTTGTCCAGTATAAGCTTTCTCAAATTTTTCGTTTATATGTCATAACTTTGTAAATTATTTGATAAATATGTTAGCATTAAGGAACCCGCCACTGTCTTCCCTACATAGAATGTGCCACATGTGATACAAACCCGGGAGCTTGAGCCACGTAAAGGAGCAAGCAGGTGCGGATCCAGAAAGGTTTTTCGGGGGGGCACTTCCATTCCCACCCAACCCCCCCTATTACATGCTTGAGAAGGCAAAAATTTCAAGAAATTTTAAGGTCATGTAAAGTTTTCAATTCAAAATTGAATAATAAAAAAAAATCATTTTTATGGGAAACCAAAATCAAAAGTCAACCACCATATTGCCTAAATAAGCATTTTATTTCCGCCTAAAATATATAAGATTCAAGTAGAAACGAAAATTGTCAAGTATATACCATATAACACAAATAAAACTACAAAACTACGCAACGAAAAGGTTAACATAATAGAACAAAAACCATAAAATTCAATATTGTTTTTCGTTAAATTGTATGTTTATAATCGAAACCTTAGCAAAAAAGTAAAACCCGAAGCTATGTCCTTGAATTATTTGGAATTAGGAAATTATGAAATAAATAATAATAAAGTAAATTTAAAAAATGGTCGAAATATTGAAAAAGAAACTCTTAATTTGTAGCAGAAAAAGAGTAAAAAATTTGAAATTTCGAGATCATTGTTGCAATTTCGAATTTAAAATCGAAATAGTACAAAAGTAATAAAAACTTAGCTGTGCCAATTTTGAGAGAATAATAACATTTTTAAAAATCCATACTTCACGAAAAAAATTTTTCCTTAAATTTCTAAAAAATTCTTAACATACCCATTCATTTCCGTATTTTGGAAAGGCCCTGCGTCTCTTTCATTTTTTTTTACAAAATTTTGCTGCCATTTTTTTTTACTTTAGTCAATTAATGCGGAAAAACAAAAAACCAATAATGCACACACACATATATATATATATATATATATATATATATATATATATATATATATATATATATATATATATATATATATATGGATAGGGAAGGAAAATAAAAGACTGACCTCTAAAATCAATGTGAAATTTGAGATAAAATTTTGCTGACTTGTTTTGGTTTTGGCTGTTTGGTAAATTCTGGAAACTCTTGTAAGCGATAATTACCAAGCATAGCATCACCACAAAATAAGTTATTTATTTTGTGACGTCACAGCATCAGATTACATTCCTAAATAAGAAAATCATTGGCGACAAAGCACAAAGCCCATAAAATCAAGTCGATTATTTTAAAAGAATTTCTGCGGGGCGATAATCCATGTACTTGCCGCTAGTGCTTCCCCTCTGGATCCGCCACTGGGAGCAAGGGGAAGAAGGCAGTCGAGAAGAAGCCTAGTAAATATCGAGATTATGTGTAGAAGATACCAATAAAGCGTGTGTTAAGTAAATTGTGTGTTATTGGATAGACAATTATTATTAATAATATTATTAATTATTATTAAGTTAAATTGAAATATTCTGGCGTGTTTCTTTTCAGTGGCAACTAGTTACCAACTATTTCGCATCACTGCAAGTATCATATTTTTTTTGTTTTTTCGAAAACTTTGATACATATGACATTTCCTTGCTATTTTTCACCAATTACATAATTATTTGCAAGAAAAGAATTCTAAGAATACTTACTAGATGGCACACTAACAAAGTTCACCAACCAGCGAAAATTTGAATCATTTATCCGTAGGAGGTATTAAAAATTCTTATTTCCCTTAACAAAACAAAAAATTTGGGATTTGGGTTCATAAAAAATGATTTTTAAAGAGTCTTTATTTTCTTGAAAACTCTCGGTCCATAGAACGTTTCGCAAGTAGGTAGGCCATGCGACACAATACTGATTTGGACACCGTTATTCACCAATGGGCCGCCAGAGTCACCTTGACATCCTCATTTGTTGGGAGCATCACCAGCAGTGCACAATTTGGTATTGTCCATGTTTGTCGGGAAAACTTGAGCACATACGGAATTGTACGTAATTGGCACCTGAACAACTCTCGATCTAGTAGGGAGAGTTGGAATGTTGTCGCTAATCTTTCCCCATCCGGTTATAATACCAAATTGACCAATATAATTGGCGTTAATGTCGCTCTTTTTCGGCAGGGGTATGATTTTAATGGTGCTACTTTTCCTGAATAAAGCGGGCAATAGAGCCACGGCGATCTCATTTTCGAGGGTTTGTAAGTTGAAATTCTGATGAGGTACCAAATAACTGGAATTGAGATGGACGCTGCCGGGCTCCAAAACTGACACATCGTGAGCACCGAATATTAAGTGGGCATGGTCAATTATGTAACTGTAAGAGACGGTGTTAAAATAAACTTTGTGATTTTTTGTTGTAGGTTCGTACCCATTAAGATATAGGCAATGGGCTGCTGTCAACACGTAGCTTTCTGAAATGAGGGATCCTCCTGTTACGGAGTTTTTCCCCGGTAAAGGAGTTGTGGCTAAGTATTAATAATTTACTAGAAGTGCCACTATCAAACTAGGAAATAATTTCCTTCACTATCGCCGGCTAGCGTTGGGGAAAGAGCAAGAGCCTCTTATTATTGCAGGCTGGGAGTCGTGAGGACCCCTCGTTTGAGCCGATGTGATAATCTAGGGGGCGGAAAATTTTTAAAAAAGTGACAAGTCCGGAACTCAGGAGTAAAAATATTTCTAAGTTCCAGATTCGGCTTAAATAGAATTAAGTTTGGTAATTGCGCGACACGACGGCTAAAGAATACCAAAGAGGGGCGCCAGGTGATTTTGAATCACGCAATATACCTAAAGTCGAAAAATCACCAGAAGACACTCAAAAGGGAAGCTGGACAATTCACTCCTAGATGGCGTAGGTCCCGTTCTCATTGCCACTCTCTCTGTAATCTACTTTATTGAGAGTGTTGCTGTCTATGTTCTAAAATTACAATTTAGACAGACAGGAAAATAATTCTTAAAACCAATAAAACAAAATATTTCAAAGGCAGACTAAGGTCTAATGTACGGCACGGTATTTTACACTTGACACTGTACGCACTCAAGGTACGTGTATCTTTCCCAAACTTTTTTATTCTGATTTTAAATTACCGACACGATTGATTTATTGGAAAGAAACTGCGCACTTTGTTTCGTACAATGGTTCACAACAGTTGGTAAACGTTACCTTTGAAATACATTTAAAATACTCTATTCATAAATATAACTATCAAAATATTGGTTAAGTTCCAGCACAGACAAAAGCAGAATTAACACTGGCTGGACCTAAGCCCACCAGAACAAGCTACGAAAAAGGGTTGTAGGTAATATTTTAAACCATATTATAATTTAGGTTACAATCCAAAAAATCTGACACATCTATAGTTGGGACAATCCCCAAATAAGAATATAAAGAAGAGGTACTTACGTGATCGTCGTGAAGGGTCCCAGGTCGAAAGGCAGGCTGGTATTTCGTGCAGCTACTGAATCGATTTACACGAACTCCCTTCACCGAAGTCCTCGAAGGCCACACTTGGAGGTTTCCACGAGACGATGGCCACTCCTTTGGAACTCCTCGTGTCCCTTTTCAGGTCCTGATTGACAGATCAGGGATGGATCCAAGATACAGATGACAAGGATTTAAAAATGAATCCGACAAGGATCCCAGCCGAAAAAGAGCCTATAAAGATGAGGAAAGATAATATTTACCCTTTCAATTACCGAGGGTTGAGGGGCACATGCTCATACCTTGGTTATTAGTTGGCTCTGCCGCGTGCTTGGGAAGCAGCTTCCTGCTTATTCCCGAAAAACCGGAACCATCTGAGGTTTTCGTCCTAACTCAGTAACACCATGAAATACAATCGCCCTAGACGGTCCGAAGATGGGTTACAGTAAATCCCTTACAGGAAAGACAACCAAGATGCACTTGGAAAATGCTGTAACCTCACCTTGAGAAGGATGACACCCAAGTGAAAGACAAGAGAGAAGATGGCCGATTTCCCCCACACCAAGACTGACAGAAGATATGCCAACACTTACAAAACCAACCGATGTATGTTTGGTGGCCTAGCTACAAGCACTATTTCTAACGGAAATTTAAACCGTAACACTCCACATTGTTGAATTTGTTTCTCCACATAATTGGTGAAAATAATGAATAACTTCACAGTGTATGGATAGGCATGAGGGGACGCTTCACCTCCACTAATAATACCAACGTCTGGAACCACGGCCTGTAAAATATAATAATGTTTAAATATCTTTCTGAGGATGATAGCTTGGCTATCAAAATGCATTAGAGCAACCTTTGTTATGTATTTTAATTTTTCTTGTTTTAAAGGAACAAAATTTGTATTTTAATATTTAAAGATAACCATGGACCAGTCCGTTTCGCCAAAACTAAATAATAATGTAATTTATTAAAATAATTCGGATTAGTTTCATGTTTAACGTTAGAGTGATTTAAAATGTACCCAATTATTACTACTCTTTATGCAATATAACCTCATTTGATGATCACTGAGTTTAAGGGCTTATAACTTTTTGTATTCTGCCTTGTAGTTTGAAATTTATAAAACATATTTTTCACACTTATTTAATGTAAATAGTTGTTTTGCGTATTATGCTGCTGAATTTGTTTGTGTCCGTCCTATTCTTATCATACACAATGGGAAAACCGTAGCTTTTTGTAACAAATACAAAGCATAACACAAATTTTTGATGTGGATGTAGCTTACAGAAAAGTCTGTTGCACTGCATTTGAATAATTTGCAACGAATTTGGCTATACAGCTCAGAAAATGACTATTTACCCCACGAAATAATTATTATGACGTGAAATATATATTTTGTTTTATTATCAAAATATAATGCACAAAACAAATTTTTTTTGATGTAGATCTAGCTTTTGGGTAAACAATGCTCATGGTGTGTAAGAGGTTTTTTTTATGACAATCGTGATATGTTTTTAAATAATTTTGGATGTTCAGTATTATCGAATTAAAAAAAAAAATTCTTCGATAACCCAAGTACTCTGTAAACTTAAAATGGTTAAATATTCAATAAAATGGGAAGTTTTACAAATTTAGAAGCAAACTAGACATTGCAATTCTAAAATGTGCCATTTATTATCCTATAAGACAATAGCTTTTCAGATCTGGTTGAGAATATGTGATTAATTGGTAACCCAGACAGTATACAGAGCAATTTCTCCATGTGGTAATCTAACATATAAAATCAGTACTACGAAGATAAAATGGAGCAAATAAAATGTATTTTTTACTCTTCAGTCCTGCGTAAGCAATGTTAGTTGCTTTGGTCTTTGATGTAAATACTTTGAGTTTATTGACCAAAGCGCTGAACTGACCATCAGAATGAAAAGCATTTTGGTTAAAATGTGTGCTTAAAACCTTTTTTATGGCAATGGTGATCTGTCTTTTAATAATTACGGATGTGCAGTATTAGCGAATTAAAAAAAAATTTTTTTGCGATAGCCCAAATTCTATGTAAATTTAAAATAGTTAAAATATTCAGTAAAATGGAGACTTTTACAAAATAAGCAAACTAAACATTGCAATTGTAAAATGTGCCATTTGTTAGCATATAATACTATAGCTTTTCAAATCTGGTTGAAAATATGTAATTAATTGGTAACTCAGACAGTATACAGAGCAATTTCTCAATGTGGTAGTCTAAATTCAGTGCTACGAAGATAAAATGAAGCAAATAAGATGTAGGTTTTACTCTTCGGTCCTACGGAAGCAGTGTTATTTGCTTTGGTTTTTGATGTAGGTACTTTGATTTTATTGACCAAAGCCCTGAACTGACCATCAGAATAAAAAGCATTTTAATTAAAATGTATGCTTAAAACCCTAAATTGTCTAACCTCAACTCTAAAATCAAACAAAGAATTTGTCATATTGAATTGCTTAGGATAACCATAATTTATAGTGAAAGTATAAGGCAAAACTTTAAATTCATCAATTATTTATTAAGTTTTTACCGCATGATTTGATATGGTGGTTGTTATTAAGAAATTTTACAGTCTCCACCAAAAGTATAACTTTTAAAATTAAATCAAAGGAGAAAACTTACCTGGCAGGAGTGTGCGACTAAGCCACACAATGTTAAAAGGACTGGTAGTATCATTTTGGATGTACTGATGATATTTTCCAAAATTCATTAGTTTATATAGTGGTTACTAGATGCGTAAGTGAACTGATAACATCAGGTTCTTAACGATAAAATCATCCGCCAAGCCCTATTAGATGACGAGGATTTTTGGCTATTCGATATTTCCAAACTACTTTTAATATGCTCATAATTGATTTGGATCTGAATCAGCGCAAATTGGATAATAAGTCCTATAAATTGTCATTAGGTGTTTGTTAAGACTGAAGAACCTACACGGTTAAGTTTTTAACTTATTTAAAAATAATTTGAAAAGAACCTAAAGCGCGGGAATTATTTCCAGAAACTTCTTCACTTAACAATGCTAAATTTTCGAGCTTAACTAATACATTAATAGCGATTACACATTTTATCACCTTTTCGTAGTTAATACCTTAATAAATTTCCTCATTTATTATTTCATTCCGACAAAATTTTAGTTGCAATATATTGCAACTAAACGTACATATTTAAAGACCGCATTTTTTGAGACCTAAATTCCATAAACATGAGTCTTAAATTGCACCTCCTTCAAGCTACAGCCATCGAAAATTGCGCTGTTCAAATCATTTGAGAATTTGCAAGCCTTTTTATAGGCATGATATGTTTGCTTCAAACCTATTGCATCTAATTTTAGGAAGGATCAAGCATACTTTAACACCCTACTTAGGCAAAATTTTACATTTCCACTAGAAACCTTTAAATTCTGGTAAAATTATCTAGTAGATCGTGGTCAACAAAAGCGGAGGGTTATTAAAATGATCACCATTATCAAACTAGTTCGGCTTAGTTAGATTTCGGCATTTTTTGTAATGAACTACATTAAATATTTTATAAGAAAACTGGGATACCATCCATTCTTCTCCACATGGGCCGTCGGACACGATCGTTGTAGCTCCGAGGGGGTGCATTTTAGGACACGCGTTTATAAAAAGAAAGTTTTATTTTGACCCCAAAAATATGCTCTTAAAATACATGTACATTAAATTTTGAATCATAACATATAAAAAGAAGTTGAAACGGCAAATTTGAAAATATAACATAACTAAAACTTGAAAGCCGCCAATCAAGTACATTATTATTCTTTTGTTTACGTCATGCACTAAAACTCAGTAACTAAACACGCAAATTTAACACGGATTTGTCAATCTTAGATTTTTATCTGTTGGAACAGTTTTAAATTTCTCTTTAATTTTAAATTTCGTTTTAACTGATAACAGAAATAAAGGTTGGAAATTTTATCGTCTAAATTTTACATGGAAATATTAGGATCCGTATGCAATTATAAGAACATTATAATGGGCAAAAAAAACAAAATTTAAAAAAAAACAAAACCAAATTTGCAGAAAAATTTAAAATTTTGAATTAAAAATTAGAACATTGAATGTAAAAAATCAAAATTTCACGAAAATTCTTGTAATTTTTATAGAATATTCCGTCAAAAAAAAAACATCCTGAGAAAAATATCGATTTTTCTTTAAATTGTCAGCATATAATGGCCCATACTCATACATAAAAGATATGTTTCTTTAAAAGACACATATACAAGGTGGACCTTAAGTAATGGTACATAAAGCAAAAGTGGATTTTTCGTATAAAAATAACCTGATTTAGCTACATTTACCTTTTACCAAAAGTTGATATTAACAGAGATACAGGGTCTCAAATTTGAAAAAAAATTGTGATTTGTTCGCATAACTGATGAACACATTTCAGTATAGAAAAGAAATTTGGCATGGGGGGGTTTCTTTGGTCGAGAAATTCTAATTTGCTAACAGATTGTCAGTAACTTATAGGGGGTGCTACCTGCGCTTCCTTGAATTATTCTAAAGCTTCATAACTTTTTTGTACCTTTTGTACACTTATTTTAAATAGTTATTTTTAGTAACCTACATTTTTTACGTAAAAAAGGTATACTTTTTAAATGTTGATACAAGCAACCGTTTTCAACATATTTGCCTTCAAAATTTGCCTTACGTTTATTTTAAGCTATGTAAATGTGAATTTTTCGCAGTACGTTTCAAAAGAATAGTAATAAAACTAACTCTAAAATAGTTTATATTAAATATTACCCTACTGACATTATTATTACACATATTTTTTTAAATTTCTAAAGCAAATTTAAATAAAATAACCAAACAAAATTTATTTTCAAAAATAAGTAACACAAAAGGGATTGTAAGCAATTAAGACTCTGGCTGTCTTTTATTAAAATTAATTTCCAAATATTTGCTTTGACCACCCAGACTATTAAAATTTTCTTCTGCGGGCTCAGAGATCATATCTTACATCTCTATGTTAGAGAAGAAATTACGTCTTAATTTTTTGGATTTTCTTTATTGAAATTTTTAAAATTTAGGTAATAATATTATCAGCAAAGTAATATTTGACATAAATTGGTTTCAAAACTGTCTTATGATTACGTTTTTTTCAAGTCTACTTCGAAAATTTAATATCTTAGTAATTTAAAATCAAGGCACGTCAAAGTTTAAAGGCAAATATCTTGGAAAAGTTGCCCGTATCAACTTTCAGAAAGTTCACCTTTTTAGCGTAAAAAATATGGGAAAATACAATAACCCATTGAAAATTAATATACGTGGGTGCACAAAAAATTATGATGATTTAGAATTATGCAGGATAGCGCAGGTAGCGCCCCCTATCAGCTTTTGGTAATATGTTAGGAAATTCGAGTTTGTCAATTTAAGAAACCTCTTGTGCCAACTTTTGTGCCTATATTACTATTCACTCCATAATTATACGAAAAAATCGAAATTGTTGTTTCAACTTTGACACCCTGTATCTCTGTTAATATGAACCTTTGGTAAAAGGTAAATGTAGCTAAATCACATTATTTTTATTTGAAAAATCGACTATTGCGTTGTGTACCATTACTTTTGGTCTATCCTGCACATGTATGTCGGATTCGGTTATTTTTAGTTTAATTTACAATTGTATTAAGTAATAAAAAATAAATTGTTCGTTGTCAGAGATATAATTTTTGTTGATTAATAATAAATAAGGAGACGAGGTAGACGAAAGACTCGGAAAAGGAGAGACGCTGCTTTTTCTCTTAGATGCTTAGCTGTATGATTTTTCTTTGTTACAACAAATACAAATTTATGAATAAAGAGTCGCTCGATGTTAAATTTCATTAACTAAATTCCTACAATTCTTGGGAACTCGTCCGAGATAAACTGGAGAGAAGATAAATTAAACAGAAGATAAATTGGAGAGAAGATTAATAACTAGATAGAAGATAAGAAGATAAGAGTTAAGAAGATCAAAATACAGAAGATACAAATAAAAAAGATTTGAATTTAGAAGTCAATTCGAATTAGTGATATTGACGTTGTCATTTCCCCGTTCCTGTTCCAGATAGAGCAGAACTTTTTAGTTCCATTTCTAAAGAAGGGAGTATTTTGGTGAAGGCCGAACAAATTTTGAAGGGCGAAAACCTTATCTGCACGGCAAAGAGTCTGCACTGCGAGAGTTCCGAGAGATTTGATATAAATGGTATGTAACAAGCTTTTTATATTACACTGACTTTCCTATATTAACATAGTTAATCCAAATTTATATTTTCATGTAAATTTTAAATAGCTTTATAATTTGTTTCGAATAAAAGATAAAAGGTGCTTCCTGCTAACCTTCAAAACTGATTAGTTTTTCTGTAAAAAAAAAAGTCCACATTAGGCAATTTTGACAAAATTACATGTAATATTTCAAAGAGGTTACTTAAAGCCGTCAAGGCTTTGCATAAAATTGCTTTTGATGAAGAGGATAAATCGAAAAAAAATAAGAGAAGCGTAACGCGCATTTCCTGATATTTTTTTTAAATTTTTATCCACCCGCAAAGGGTAACCCCATTATGCTTTCAAAGCACTGCGAGTAGGATGCGGAAGCAAGAAGAGATGGCGATGAACCGCCTTCTTAAACAACGATAGGTTGTATATTTTGGGGAAAATTTCTTTCGGTAAGAAGTTCCATAACTTGGAAGTTTTATAAAAAAAGAGTCTCCGTAGCCAGAAGTCCTCACTGTATCAAACTGGACTGCACAGGAATTTGTTGTCTCCGACTGTCTAGTATGCCTCAAGAATCTTTTCCTTGGAAAGATCTATCCTATTAGTTCCTGCCTGCGAGTATCTTCCATGATAGTACTTGTAGAAAAGAGGAAAGTCACCAACCATACGCCAGTGCTCTAGTGTTTCGAGAGACTCGGTCAGACTCTCGTCATCAATTAAGTGAATCGCTCTTCTTTGAATTGAATCCAAGAGAGCGAAAGTGTGTTTTGGGGCTGAACTCCAAACATGAAAACAGTATTCGAATTCCATAAGGATTCTGAAGAATATAGGAAAAAGTTATGTGATGTTAAAGAAAGTTTAAATTTTGCTGATTTGGTTACTGTTTGTCATAAATTAGATCTTGATAATATCGGTTCACTGGATAATGTTCTGGAACGTATTTGTTCTTTTATGAATCACTTAAGGGTTAATAAGTAGAAGACGAAGGATTGAACAAAAATAATAAAGAAGACTCAAATGAAGAAGAATAATCGGAAGACGACCGAACTGATCTAGGTGCTGTAGTAGGAGCCATTAAAAAGAAAAAAGTAGCATAACATCTACAAGGGATTCTTTTAGAGATGTTGAAGATATCATAAGACCCTTTGACGGAGAAGACGATTATCCAGTTGAGAGATGGTTCTTGGATTTAAAGAAATTGCCGCAGTTACTTGCTGGAATGATCTGCAAAATCTGATTTTTGCAAAAAGATGATTAAAAGGACATGCTAGAATGTTTGTTCAGTCAGAAAGAGGAATAAAGACATGGTTAAATTTATAAATAAACTAAAAAATTAACTTAAAATAAAAATTAATGATAAACAATTCCACAGATTGTTAATGACTAGAAAAAAAGAAAAGAGAAGAATCTGTACAAGAGTATGCATTAATTATGAAAGAACTTGAAAATAAAGTTAATGTTGAAAATAAAGTGTTAATGCAATATATTATTGATGGTGTTTACGGTGATACCTCAGATAAAATTATCCTATATGGAGTTCTAAATTTTGCTGAATTTAAGAAAACACCAAAACTCTACAATCAAATGCAGACGACTAACACATATTTTCGTAAAAGAAGACATAACATGAATTTGGAGAAGAATTGTCGAGGTCAAATGAAGAAAAACTAAAACCCAAGAGTTGTCAGAATTTATTTTGTTTTAGCTGCGGGACGAAAGGCCATAGATCTACCAATTGTTTACATAAAGAAAAGCTACAAAGTGTTTTACCTGCCAAAAAATTTGGTCATGTGGCAAAAAATTTTCCTAAGAATTTGTCTAAAGGCGAAGATCAAAATACCTCATTAGCAGTGACAATGGTTCAAGCAGTACGAATAAACGGACTTAAACTCATAATTGATAAAATACAATTGCTAACGCTTTTTGATATTGGAAATGACATTGGTGCTATAAGAAGCGACGTTTATGATACATATTTTAGAGACATCCCATACGATAAAACTTGTATTTCTTCAAAACGCATTGGTGGTAAAAAATTGATGACGATAAGATCTTTCTATAAAAATATTATTATTATAGAAAACATGTAACTTTGAAGAATATTGCTTCTTATTTTAAAGAGATAATTGGCAACGACATACTTTCTCTTAAGTAAAGAAAAAGTAAACATTTTATATCAAGAAAAAGAAAACTTTTTAATGAAAATTAAAATTAATGTGAATAAAATAGAAAACATTATTAATTTAAACCACATGAAAAGTGAAGAAAATCGTATTTAAATAAAAGAACTCATTGAAGGATACCAGAGAAGTCAAAAACGACAGATGTTAAAATGAAAATAATCTTGAAGGATGAAGAACCTATATACTACAGACCCAGAAGATTGTCAGCTGCGAAAATAAAAGAAGTATAAAAACAAATAGGAGAATGGTTCGAAGAAGGAATATTAAGACCAAGTTCATCAGATTTTGGCAGCGTTCTTGTTCTATACAAGACCGCTGCCAAAAGATCGTCGAACCAGGATTTGCTGTGATTTTCGAAGTTTGAAAAATAATATCAAAGATTTCTCTTCACTTAATCGAAGATGTACTAGACAAACTGCAATATAAAAAATATTTTACCACAATAGGATCTGTTAAAGAAGAAAGTGTAAAATACACTGCCTTTGTTAAGCCTAATATGCAATATAAATTTTTAAAATGTTCTTTTGGTTTTTTTAACAGCACTGAAAGAAGTTAGTCGTTTCCCTAAAAAAAACTGCACATCAGCCAAATAAGTAAAATAAAAGCTATTTTTCTGTATGACTGATATAAATTAGTCTTTTATTTAAACGACGGGTCAGGTTTAGGCTTTTTTGGTAAAACTTCGTGAATTGTAAGCACTTTATTTCAAACTTATTTCGGAACACTTCAAATAGGTTTCATTTAACTATCTCACTATATGTCTATCTGACTAACCAACTGACCGCCTGAGGGAAAAACGACTGCGTATTTATACCTTCCGGTTTTCTCCAACGGATCTCCTTACAAATAAGATTATTGCTTGCGGAAAAGTCTGTAGTGCTTATCTGCCGTATGATTAATTTTCGCGGCCGTTTCCCATTATCAAACGTTTCTAGAGAATTCCTTACACTATACAGTCACTAATTCAAAATTGATAACTACATTTTGTTATACTATTAACTTAACCGTTCGAACTTACCCTTTCACCCCCAACTAATACAACTAAATTATCTTAAATAGACATTCTGCACTTGCTGATTGCAGTGGATTGGAAGACAAAATTTTTTCAGATAGCCACCTTATTTTCAGGACTTATCGCCACTCTATTTACTTCTACAGAAAGTGTTCTCTTTGCAGCGTAACGCTAGTCAATTGGGTATTTATAGACTGCAGTCTGAAGTCAAAACCATTTATCTGCTAATAAAATAAACATACAAAACATAAAAATATGTAAATCTACTAACTTGTTCAAGGTTACGAATTCTTGCTCAATTGACTTTTTTTTTTCAACATTTTTTGTGGAATGATTTTCAGAGACATTTATTAAAACCCTATTCTTTTAATTTAATGCAAATAATATTGTTGGAAATTTCAGCTAATAATTTTACAGCAAATGAAATTTGAAATAATAATTTTTGTCAGAATAACTTGGGTAATATTTTGTATTTATTTACTGTCAAATACTTTCGCCATAATATTTTGGTAGCCTAGTGGTCCAGGATCAACCTTCGGTTCTTCTATTACCTCAAAGGCGAATATAACATTTCTTTGAATTTTCTAACATTAATTTCAACACCTTCCATTTGACCCTAGACGCGCAGTTAAAAGAAAAAAAATGTTTTTAATTCCAATATTTTTCACAATTTAGATTACTATTCCAAAATTTTAAATTTTTGTTCACAAATTTTGGATGGATTTTCGAAACCTAGCGTCTCTAATTTTTATTATCTTTACGTCATTTTTGAATGAAGCAGATTTTTAACCGATTGTGTTGCAATTAGTTCTGAATCCGTGCTGTTATTGCTCAAGCGCAAAACAAAAAAAAAAACAGTAAAAATAAAAAAAGGAAGACTCTTGCTTGCAAGAGAAGAATCGAACGAGCAAGTAATTGGCAAGACCAGAAATTAAAAAACCACTTGTCTTGCGTGGTAAGATAAGCAAGAAGTTATTAGCAAGACAACTTTTGAGATTTTCTAAAAATGGATAATTTTACTTTTTTCTAAAATTGTGATGTTAAAACAATAGTGTAAGGTGAAAAAAAGTATGTTTACTAAACGAGTGAAACGTTTGAGTACGAACGAGCGCAGCGAGCGAGTAATTCAAAAGTATACGAATTTAGAAAATCCCCTTTTCTCATGACTGCTTCTACTGGGTTTTTATTATTTCTGCAAATTAGTAACCTGACCCAGCTTTATTGATTTACATAACAATAGTTAACAAGTGTCACTTTTGTGGGTCAAATTTTTGTTTAAATTACACATAAATAATTATTAAAAAAGAGTCTGGCTGTTAAAGAAAATTTAGAAAATTATGCCCAATACACTTTAAATGCTATAGAAGCGTCTTTGCGCATAGTTTATGTTCAACTGTGTTTAATTGACAGCGACAGTCGCTATGTGGTAAATGGTGCATCTATGCAGTAAAGCGTCACTTAACGGTTCTAAGTAAAGAAGCACATTATCTGTCGAAATGCGAAAAAAAAATGTTTACTTTCTTGTCGAAATTTCAACTTATATTACGAAATTTGGAATTTAATATATGGATTTCATTTACAAACATGTTTTTGTTAATAGTGATGATGTTTTTCTCAAAATATTATCTTCAAATTGACTTTTTATTTTTTTTCCGAAAATTTCAACTTTGGATTCGAAATTTTAAGAAATGTTTATTTTTTACATTTCAAGCTTTTTTGTGGAAATTTCATCGCTATTTTTAAATTTTTTATAAAAATTTGAAGTTCTTTACTTTTTTTCGTAATTACAGAATTTCGAATAAAAAATTCGATTTCACAAAATTTTGACTTTATAGTAATTAAAATTTTAAATATTTTTGTCCAAATTATAAGTTAACATTTAGAAATATTTTTTAAACTGCAGAAAAATTATCAATTTTTTTATATAATCCCAAAAATGTGGGGTTTTGTTCATTTCGAATTTTATCTTTTAAAATTTCATTTTAAAATTTCTAACGTTTATCGTAAAATGCTGACTTAAAAAAAATCGAATTATTTAACAAATTGAACCTTTTGTTCAAAATTTTTTCTCGAGGCACTTCAACTTTTTTCACCAAACTTTAAGTTTCAAATAGGGTTATTTGACTAGTTTCTAAAAGACAACTAAAAAGACTTTTGTTTGGATAGCATGTATATCACAATACCTACCTTTTGTTTATTAAATACCAAAGATGATTATAGATACATTAAACCCACTAGAACTACTTCTTTAGATAAAATATACTTTTTCGTCCAAGCTGCTCTCGTACACCTTCGAAATACAGAATTATAAAAAAGTTAATACAGGGTTTAATTAAGTCAATGAATTACCTGTCTCGTTTAAGGTAAAAAAATAATTTGACATTCTTTTTTTAATGCCTCTTTCCAAATTAAATCGCAGAAGAAAAAAGTAATAACTTACCTGGTAGGAATAAGTGATTAGGCCACACAACATTTAGAGAGTTGGTAGGATCATTTTGAATTTACTGATGATCTTTTTGAAAATTTACTAGCTTTTATCGTGGTTACTAGCTGCAAGGGGCAATCGATAACATCGAATTGCTCTTAAGATATAATTGTTCGATACGCCGTATTAGATGAAGAGGAAGATTCAAAGCACGTTTCGAAGTTTCCAAACTACTTTTAACTGGCCTAATTTGATTGGATCTTAATCAATACAAATTAGATAATTAATTGTCAGCAATTGTTTTAAGTGGTAGCGCAGCTGCCTCTTACCCTAGAGACTCAAAAACATGTTTTTCTAACAAAAGCAAAAATTCGATCTATTAATTTTCGAAGAATTTCACATTATCTAGAAAATAAAGTTACGATATCTTTTTGAGATGTTTTCAGAAATTTCGAGATATAGGATACTTAAGTGCTCGCAAAAATTAGTGATTATTCGTTGAACGCATGACTTTTTCATCATTATTTTAAGCATTTAAATTCCACTGCTTGGAAAAATTACCTAAATAAATATTTTGAAAAATGCTATTTTAGAATTTAGAGCATTGCAGACTAAAGATTTTTGTCCTTCATTTAAAAAATTTCGTTTCGAAAAACTACTTTTGAACCATCAGACAGACGTCAGATAATCCGATCTGATCTAGAAGAGTCCACAAAAAAATCCCACATTTAAAGTGTTTCATTTAATGCTCAATATTACGTTTATACTTAACCATGATATCCTAATGGTTAACTTATCTCCCTTGCTTAATAATTAGCTTCCAACATGGCTTAATGAAATGTTTTGAAATCTTTGGTATAAATACCAAAACGACTTTGGCAACTTCTTGAGATAAATATTATTTTTAAATAAAATTTTAAGTACTACCCCTCATAAGACTAATGAGCACATGAAAATTTAAAATATCTTTTTACTGCGGCAAAAGGTGTTTGTTGAAAATAATCATAGCCACAAGCTAGCGCAGTTATCATGATTTATGCCAATCATTATATTGTAACGCAATGTAAATAAATGTAATAGAATTGAGAATATAATTGTATAATTTAGTAAATAAAAAAGTTTCGAGAAGGATCTGATAAGGGGAAAGCGGCCGCGATAACGTGTAAAGTAATGTAATATAGATTAATAATTAAGAATGATAAGACCGATGAACTTAGGTTGTAGACCTTTGTAATCGTTAATAGTGTGTAAGCAAAATAAGTTCGGCGGTCTGGATTTGTTGCCGTAATATTGTAAAAACTCTAATAATGATGCTTCAGCAAATTGTGTAAGTGCAATGCACATTATTGGGGTTTACAGAAATCAAGAACCGGCACTTGACCATCAGCGATGTAATAGACTAGTCAAGATTTAATATATTTTTAAATTTAATTAGATTGAAGCCTTTTTTAATAATGTGACCACAACCGATGGCGATCCTGCCACTCGTGGCTGGAAGCGTTTTATTAAACAAGTGCTAATATGGAAATAGTGGTCTTTGACTTAACAAGTCAGTCAGGTCCAAATCAGTAAGTGCCAATTCTACAGTTCTCGATAGCAAGACCATGTTGTTGGAGATATTAGCCAATGTCAGAGGGGTTCCGTTTCACAACAAGGTGTGCCCTTCGTGCCGTAAGGTTCCGAAGTCCACCAAATGGAAAAATCGTAAAGAAGTTAAAAAGGTCCGTGTGTCCAGCTGCGCCAAAAGACGTAAAAGGTACGAGTCAACATATGTGCTTGTATAATTTGAAATAGATAACTGAGTTAAAGTGTTAGAAAATAAACTAAGAGATATTTATGTAGGTAGTTTAAAGCATTTAAGTATAATTTTGAAAAATTTGTTTAACTAAATATCGGTTAAGAAATTTTCAATTTAAAAATAACTGAAAAGTTTGATTTAAAAACAGCGATCTCTCTACCGTCAATGGATGGTACAGAGGAAACGGTAAAAAAGTTAATCGACGCCATTTCCTTTTATGAAACAATTCTAACGGAAGATAGTAAACCCTTACTGATTAATTATATATTAAAAACCAAATTGACTAAAAATGCTAAGATTCGCCTTAAATAAAATTATCAGGATTGTGCAACTTTAATTAAAGATTTAAAAAGCAATTATATAACAAAAACTTCTGCCACTCTTTTATCTAATCAATTAGCAACAATTCGCCAAAATGGTAAGTCAATCGAAGAATTTGGTAAGTGTGTAGAAGGTCTTATGACAAAATTGACTTTGTCTCAAGCGAATGATGATGACCAAGCTGCAAGAATTTTGGGACCAATAAACAAAAATTTTGCAATCAGCTCTTTTGCTAATGGTTTAAGTTGCAACGAACTACGAACAATAGTAAAAGTGCGAAATGATAAAACTTTAATTGAGGCTATTCGCGGAGCAAAAGACGAAGAAGCTCAGATGCCAACGCGATATCAGGTATTTAAATTGCGAAGTCGTACTAATTTTCATAGAAATTTTCATGGTAACCATAGTGTTCAGAACTTCAGAGGTAGGGCTAAATTTTTATCAAATTCTTTAGCTACTCAAAACACACATGATTCCAACGATTCTAACGATTTTACAGAATACAATGATAATGACAACTTTTTCACAACAAGAGATGATTATAATCGAAATAATAATGAAATATTTGCTAGGAATTTTAACAGAGAAAATTTTCCTATGTATTGTATGAATAAAGTAACGAATAATAATAATAATAACGTGAATAATGGAAAGAAAGGTGAAGTACTTTTGAATATTTTTGGATTGAATGTTGTGCAAATGAATTATGATGGTTCGGATGTATTGTTTTCGTTAGATACAGGTGCAACTATTACTGTATTTTTTCGAGAATATCTTTCACATAATCAAGTTATAAATTACAAGAATAAAGTTAAAGTAACTGGAATATCAGGTCATACTTTTTCGCAAGGGTCAGCAAATGTATCTTTAAATAAATGTAGGTCATGAATCTATATGTCATGAATTTTTGTTGTTAAATAGTTTTGCAGAAAATATTCATGGTATTTTAGGTTCAGATTTTTTCCAAATTTATAAATCCAAAATTGATTTGGAAAAATTTTTATTTACGTTGCATTACAAAGAACTTGAAATTAATTTACCAATGGAATCTAAACATAATGTTTGCAGATGACAAATGGCAGATAAGCGTTCCAGAAATTTTGGCAAACGATAAGCCTTATCTGCCGAAAAGTTCTAGAAGGCAGGGGCCAAAACTATAAAAAGGGGGTCAGCTTTCCCTCGAGTCAGCCAGTTAGAATCAGTGCAATTAGTAAGTTAGTAGAAGTGAGTTAATTGTCAATTGTGGTGATCCAAGTTGAGTTCAGTAATAAAGTGGGTATAACCTATCACGTGTATCAATTCGAACCGATAACGCACGTTACATCTGGTGTCAGAAGCGGAATTATTCGTGAATTGTGCTTTATTACTCGAAAAAAATTTCGTGCCAGGTGCCGTAGTTGACTTAATCTCGGACGTTTTAAACTGTTAAATAGTTATACGAGGCGCGTCAAGTAAAATCTTGAACATTCAGATACGCTTTATGGATACGAGATTAAAATCGGCCAAAATGGAACAACAAATGCAAGTGTTATTAGCAATGTTTAAAGATCAAGCATAAGAAAGACGGCAAGAAAAAGAACAAAGAAGGCAAGAAAAAGAACAGGAGGAAGAACGAAGACGACAAGAAAAAGAACAGAAGGAAGAACGAAGACGACAAGAAAAAGAACAGGAGGAAGAACGAAGACGACAAGACGAAGAACGAAGACGACAAGAAAAAGAACAGGAGGAAGAACGAAGACGACAAGACGAAGAACGAAGACGACAAGAAAAAGAAGAAGAAGATCAGAAAAGGAATGCAGAAAAACAAGAATTGCATAGTCTATTAGCAAACATAACAGAAAAAATGGGAGCAGACGTTACAAAAATGAAAGAAGAAAGCAAGTTTTCCAGTCGCAGCTGCTAGTAAGAAGACAGAAAAGTAGAGAAACGCTGCAAGAATTCGAGGCTGACGTTAGAAGATTGGCGTACATCGCCTATCCAACAGCACCAACCGACTTTCTGGAACTCCACGCAGTTAGAATCTTCATAGAAGGAATAAGAGACCCGGAAGTTCAGAAAGTGATACGCCTGTCAAATGTACGATCATCAAGGAAGGCACTGATAAGAGCTTTGGAGGTTGAAGCTGCTTACAAGGTTTCAGAGCCAGGGGCGTCACGGAGAATTAGGAAGGCCGACATCGAAGAGGCTGCGAATGACCCTGATCTGGTGAACATAATTACCAACATGAAGGAAATGAACGCGAACATAAAGAAAATGGACGGGAGCCTAAGCGCTAACATTCAGGAAATGAACGCGAGCATCAAAGAACTAGTAGGAACTCTTAAAGGCAGATCCAACAGAAGCACATATTACAACTGTGGCAAACCGGGGCACTTCAAGAAGGACTGCAGATCAGCCCCAAGAAGTCGACAAGCCTCACAGCAGGAAAACTAAAATCAGCCAGTGGGAAGGGGCACTCACTGGCTGGTGTCGAGCAACGAGCCTTCAAAACTTTTTCCATCAAACAGATAAAAAGGACCATGGAAAGTTTAGTGGTGGCAGCCAGCGTAGATGGAAGGAATGTAAGGCAACAGTCGACACAGGCGCCATGGTTACTTTGGCACGAAGGAACATCCTACCGTCGCAACCGAAGGTACTGTCGGAAAGAATGGCCCTCAGAACAGTTACAGGAGATACTGCGCCAATTATAGGAGAGGCAGACGTCATGATTGGTCTGGGAAAACTAAGGATTTCGCATCGGTTGTTGGTGGCAGATATCGAAGACGAACTGATTCTGGGGATAAACGTAATCAGGCAACACGGCTTTACTTTCGACCCAGCGCAGAACATTTTAAGGATCGGAAATGAAGAGCTTGTCCTGACAACACCAGAGAACACCCCAAAGGAAGTAAGACTGTTTGCCTGCGAAACAGCTGTGGTGCAGGGAAACAGCGAGAAGACGGTTATGGCTGTGATGGAAGGAGATTTGGGCTCCTGCGTTAAATCAGGGGAACCGACTTATGACATTTCCAAGAATTTACTAGTGGCGAGATCCCTGGTTAAAACATCTTGGAAGGTACCTATGAGAGTTGCCAACGTATTCCCAACAGCACGCTCAATCAAGAAGGGTAGTATTCTGGCAGTCTGTAACCCGGTAGCCTCGAGAAGCTCCTTGGATGACAAATGTGCGCCAGTACAGGAAACGAAGATTGAGCAAGTCAAGTTGAAAGTGAACTTGAAGCACCTGTCCAAGGAAGAAGCAGCTCTGGCTAAATCATTTCTACGGAGAAACCACGGCCTTTTTACCGATGGAGACCAAAATCTAGGACGGACGGACGTAGTTCGACACAAAATCAACACCGGCAATGCAACACCTATTCGTCAACCCCCTAGAAGATTACCGGTGTCCAAGCAAGAAGAAGTCGCGGGACTGGTTAAGAAGATGATGAAGGATGGAATCATCGAGGAGTCCAATAGTCCATGGTCCTCCTCTGTAGTCTTGGTTACAAAGAAGGACGGGTCGACAAGGTTCTGTGTCGACTACCGGAAATTAAACGACGTCACTAAAAAGGATAGCTACCCATTGCAAAGAATTGATGACACCCTAACGACCATGTCTGGGTCTACCTGGTCTTCAACTTTGGACTTGAAAAGTGGATATTGGCAAGTGAGCATAGACCCCGACGACAAAGAAAAGACGGCCTTTTCATCTGGGAGTGGATCATATCAGTTCACGGTTATGCCTTTTGGACTATGCAACGCACTGGCCACTTTCGAACGTATAATGGAACTGGTACTTCGAGGACTCACTTAGAAAACCTGCTTGGTTTACCTAGATGACGTCATGGTGATGGGGAAGACTTTAAAGAACATCTGAAAAATCTTCAAGAAGTTTTCGACAGATTAAAACAAGC
The DNA here is from genome assembly GCA_028583605.1 of Dastarcus helophoroides. Lineage (NCBI taxonomy): Eukaryota > Metazoa > Arthropoda > Insecta > Coleoptera > Bothrideridae > Dastarcus > Dastarcus helophoroides. Next base: position 54,218,813 of record CM053325.1, on the reverse strand, counting down.
TAATTTAAAGCTGAATCCGAAGAAATGTTCTTTGTTCCAAAGGAAAGTAGAATTCTTGGGCCACACTGTATCAGCCGCAGGAGTTGAAACAAATATCAGCAAGACTCAAGCAATTCGTGACTGGCCAAGACCCAAAGACAAACATGAACTGAGGAGTTTCTTGTACCTATTACGGAAGATTTGTGAAAGGTTTCGCCAACATCGCTGCGCCGTTGCATCAACTAACGAAAGGAAGAAGGTCGTACGTCTGGACTCCCGACTGTGATACCGCTTTCCGAAAACTGAAGTTCGCCTTGTGCACAAGCCCTATATTGGCTTATCCGCCGCAGATTGGGAAGTTTGTGTTAGACACAGATGCCAGCAACGTCAGCATTGGAGCTGTGCTGTCCCAAGTTCAAGGCGGTGAAGAAAGAATAATCAAATATTACAGCAAGATCCTGACGAAGCCGAAGAGGAACTATTGCACCACCATGAAGGAACTACTTGCGATAGTAAAGTCCGTGGAACACTTTTACATGTATTTGTACGGGCAAGAATTTCTCATCAGAACAGACCATTCGGCACTTTATTGGTTACTCCGAATGAAGAACGCGGAGGGACAGACGGCTAGATGGTTAGAAAAGCTTGAGCAGTATCACTTTAAGGTGCATCATCGACCGGGACGATAGCATAACAACGCTGACGCTTTGTCCAGAAGACCTTGTGGGGATTGCAAACATTGCAGATGAGTTGAGGACCATGAGGACATGGTGGATATAAGGGTTACTTTTGTCCAGCCAGAAGACGAATGTACTGTTGAAGAGAAGAATTTAAGTTTGAAGGGAAACAATAATTGCTTTGAGAAACTGAAGCAGTTACATTCGAATGAACCAGTATCAGGCACGTAGCCATGATTTTCGTTCGGGGAGGGTCCAACTCCCCTCTTTTTTATGTTAGAGACACAAATTTCTTCGAAATGAGCAATATTCCAAAATTAAAAAAAAAAGTTAAGTTGTTAAATCAATAAACGTCTTGGTCTTTTACTTAGTGCTCATTTTTTACTTTTGCGTAAAATTTCCAATCTTAACTTCGAAATTTGAACTATAATTTGAAACTTTTAAGTTCGACTTCAGTCTCGATATTTAAATCTTTCAAATCTAGTCTATCTTGAATTTAAAAAAAAATAGAAATACCCAGTATATTTTTCAAAATACGTGATTTTTGAACTTTTCGGAACAGCTTCAAATTTCAGATCAAAGACGAAATTGGGAATATTAGATATTAAAGATGAAATAAAAAAATGTCAATAGAAGCTTCCATTTTAATTTGTAATTTCGGTTTTTGTCGAAACTTTAAATTTATTTTAGAAAGGAAAAGGGTGCATCTAAAAATCTTTAGGAAAAGCACAAATTTGGACGAAAAATTAAAAGGATGAAAAAAGAAAAGAACTTTATCAAATAAAATCCAGGAGCTTCGAAGTTAAACTCAATTTTTTTTTAAACTAAAAATGTTGGGTTTGCCGAAATATTTAGGAAAAATTTAAATATTGAAAAAAAAATAGAAAATTTTCTGATGAAGCAAAAATTTTGGGCTTAAACTAGAATTTTTTTTTAAAAAGTAGAAATTTCGTGACTAGAATTAAAATTTTAGAAAATTAAAGCATGCAATATTTCGTGCAAAGCGAAAAATTTAGAAAAGAGATAAAAAAACTGAAATTGTAAAATAAAGATCTTTAGAAAAATTTGAAATTTGAAACAAAAAAAAACGCAAACATTATAAAAAATAGTTCCAGCTAAACTGAAAATTTTAAGAAAAACGAAATTTGTAAAATCATTTTTTCAGAAATTTCGATTTTAAAGTCGAAATGGAAAAATAAAAATGTTGATATTTCTAAATTGTTTCAAAATGTTATATAAAATTTAAGTCTTAAAAACATCAAAAGTTGGAATTTCAAATGAAAATTTCGTTTAAATAAAAGGAAAATAAAAAGTCAAAACTTGAATTAAAAAAAGTTTATATTTTTAAACTAAAATGAATATTTTGAAAATAATGTCAAAATGCGTATAAGTATGTTTATCAAAAAAAAAAAATCTCTGAAAAAGTTGAAATGTTGAATTTGAATCAAAAATTAAAAGAAAGTTGAAAGAATTTTACAAAAGAAGTTGATATTTCGAAAATTTCTAAAAATAATCGAAATTTAAAAAAACGTTGCAATATATAGAAAATTTATGAATCAAAAGTAAAACATTTTTGATAAAAAACACCCGAATTCGGCAAAAAATTATTTATAAGTCCTTGGAATTTAAAAAAATAAATTAATGAAATCGATTATGTGCTTACAGAGACGTAAAATTGAAGAAAGGAATTTAGAATTTTCAATTTAAACTCGGAATTTTGTTAAATTATCAAAATTTCTAGAAAATATTCTTCAGAAAATATAAGAAGACACATTAATTATTTTTACGTATTCGTCTCCTTTATTTTTTTTTCATTTTGGTAATTAGTAAAAATAAAGAATAAAATCTGGTGACCTTAACATTATATAAATTTGACAAATAAAAACGTGAAACTTACCAAAGAAAAATTTTCTAATATCCATTTTAAGTTCACATATTTAACTTATCACCGATCAAGAGTCGATTTGTCGACTAATTCTTAACTCGTACCATGATCATGATTTGGATTGTATTTCCTATGTCAATTGGCAATATGAAATATGAGCTAATATAATAAAGTAGATTAGGTATAAGAATATGTCCTTTGACTGCAATGCCGCTGCTGCTCGTACGTGACGATTGAAGCATATATTGGGAAGCATTGAGCTCACTGCCAATTTTTCTTAAAATGCCTACATGGCGATTTTGCTTATCATAAATTTAGTAGTTAGCAATTTCGGAAATTATTTACATGCTTAAATATACAATCAACCATTTTTCTATTGATACTTCAATTCGTATAATCGTAAATTTTTTGACGAATATTCATTTCGGGGAGGGGGGGGTCCGGACCCCTTGGACCCCCCTGGCTACGTGCCTGACCAGTATTACATATTTTTAAGCAAGGGCAAGAAACAGATCTACATACTGATGCCAGCATGCATGGGTATGAAGTTTGTTTAATGCAAAAAAGTGATGAAGACGTAATATTTCATCTTATTTATCATACTAGCTAGAAAACTATTCTTGCCAAAGAAAAAACCATAGCTATGAACTTGAGGTTCTTGCAATAGTTTCAGCTATTAAAAAATTTAGAATTTATTCATTAGGTACAAAATTTAAAATTAATAAATTATTTTATTGGGCAATAAGCCATACAAAAATTACTTCTTAAAGGATGAAAATAAATGTGAGTATGAAAAAGAAACAGAATTATTTTTTGTACCTAAGTCCATGGAAAAAGAAATTATAAAACATTCTTATGAGGTGGGACATTTTGGAACATTTAGGACAGAAAAAATGGTAATAAGAGAATTTAATATACCGCAATTGACGGGAAAGACAAAATTTTTATTCACAATTGTTTGTTGTGTATATTGGCAATCTCAGAGAGAGAGAGAGAGAGAGAGAGAGAGAGAGAGAGAGAGAGAGAGAGAGAGAGAGAGAGAGAGAGAGAGAGAGAGAGAGAGAGAGAGAGAGAGAGAGAGAGAGAGAGAGAGAGAGAGAGAGAGAGAGAGAGAGAGAGAGAGAGAGAGAGAGAGAGAGAGAGAGAGAGAGAGAGAGAGAGAGAGAGAGAGAGAGAGAGAGAGAGAGAGAGAGAGAGAGAGAGAGAGAGAGAGAGAGAGAGAGAGAGAGAGAGAGAGAGAGAGAGAGAGAGAGAGAGAGAGAGAGAGAGAGAGAGAGAGAGAGAGAGAGAGAGAGAGAGAGAGAGAGAGAGAGAGAGAGAGAGAGAGAGAGAGAGAGAGAGAGAGAGAGAGAGAGAGAGAGAGAGAGAGAGAGAGAGAGAGAGAGAGAGAGAGAGAGAGAGAGAGAGAGAGGAGAGAGAGAGAGAGAGAGAGAGAGAGAGAGAGAGAGAGAGAGAGAGAGAGAGAGAGAGAGAGAGAGAGAGAGGAGAGAGAGAGAGAGAGAGAGAGAGAGAGAGAGAGATAAATTCAATATATATGTTCAAAAATTCAAAAATTATTCTAAATTTTGAAAAGGAGTTGTTTAAAATCATTGAAGTTTCGGAAAAAGCCAAAAAAAGGTCCAAATTTTTAAAATTAGGTAAAAAATTTCAAGAAGAAGTCAAAATTTTGGCAGTCGAGAAACATAAAGAGAGAAACATAAGTGAACATTCCGAGAAAATTGGGAATTTCAAAAAAAGTAGATATATTTTCAAATATCAAAATTTTCAAAGAAGTCGAAATTTTGAAATAATTTAAAATTTAAGAAAAGTAAAATTGTTTAATCAAAATCGACTTCTTCCAAAACAATTGGGATTTTCAAAGAGTCAGTATTTTAAAATATAAATCGAAAGTTTGAACAGAACTCAATGTTTTAAAAAAATATTTATAAATTTTCAAAAAAATCGAAATATTCAAAAGAAGTCGATATTTTTCCATAAAAAATTTTAAAATGTTTAAAAGTGATCCAAATTTTTGAAACAAATAAGAGAAAAGTCGAAATTTAAAAAAAAAGTAAAAATTCTCCAAAATGTCAAGATTTTGAATAGTCGGAATTTTCAAAAAAAGTCGAAATTACGAAATCTAAATTTTGAAAAACAAGTCGAAATTTTAATTAAACAAAATCAATAATTTGTAATTTTTTGTAAAATTTAAAAATAATTGAAAATATAGTTTATTTGCAATTAATTCCTTTTTCTAAGTAATGGGTAATTAAATTACTTTTTAAGCAATGGTAATGTAATTCGAAGTAATTTTATTCCTTTTTCTGAAATAGTAATGGTTAATGTAATGATTCATTTTTAAAAGTAATTTGCCCAACTCTCTGAATGACAATACTAATTTGACAGTACTAATTTCGAGTTTTAGCTTATTTTTTAAAAATATAAACTCTTATTTAGGAAAATTTTTAATTTATTTAAAAGTTAAAGTATTTCAAAAAAAAAAGTTCAAACTTCGTGTTTTAAGACAAAATTTTAGAAAAAATAATGGGTTCCAAACCAAAATTAAAAAAAGGCAAAAATTTTGAAAAACTGATATTTCAAAGAAACTACTCGAATCTTATTTAAAATACTTTTTCCAAATTTTGATTTTTATTACTACACTTAAGTTTTCTCTTACAATTTCTGTTTAAAAGTCAAAATTTCAATGAGAAATAACATCAAAAAATGACTCAAAATCTGGTTGTTTTCCAAAAAAATTTCCCTCTTTTCGAAATTTTGATATAATTTTTATTGTTTTGATTTAATTGTCAAAGTGTCGAAGCTAGCCCAATAATTAAAAGACAAAATCTTAACTTTTTTATTTAATATATAATTTTTCTAGTCTTTATTCTTAAGAATCTGAGTTTAACATGAAAAATTGTACTGTATTTAAAAATATATTTTGTTTAAACACACATCTTATGATTTTTTTACAAATTTCAGCATAAACTGAAATGCAAATCTTGTCCCCTGAAATTAAGCGAGATAAAAATATACAGTTGTTGCTCTAAAAAAACAACCGTTGTTGTGTTTTTTAAACTTTCTTGGTTTGAGGGGGCAGGATTTGTATTTTAATTTTTGAAGATAACCAAAGACCAGTTCTTTTCATGAAAAAAATAGCATTTTTCTATAAATCCCAACTACTTATTAAAATTTCAAGATTTTTCTTAATTTCAAATTTAATTTCAACTTTTAACTAAAAATTCATATTTCCTAGCCAACATAATAGCTACCAGAAATAAAAAAGTTTTGCTAGAAAAAAAAAGTGAGCTATAACAAGAGGCAATTTTAACATATTTCCCATATTTAACTTAAAAATTTAAATGAGATACAATAGGATTTAAAAATTCCTGCTTTTTTATTTCGAAACAAAAATGTCTATATTTTTCTTCTAACAAATTTTGCTGCTTAAATTGTTGGATTCAATCGATACAAATAATTTTAATTTTCGAACACCGAATTTTATCTAAAACGACAAATAAACTTAATATTTTAAAGAATCTGGTAAATTTTTAGATTTTAATTCAACAGGTTCAACTTTTTTTATGAATTTAGTATTTTCATTTGACGCCTGATGAAAATTTCCCAAATTAGACAGTTACAGAAAAAATAAAAAGTGGAAAATGAAACAAAAATAGAAATAGTTGTACCTATTTGTTGCTGCAAATTTGAAGATTTAAGTTTTGTTTACAGGTGAGATTATAAACTTGAAGCTTCAGAAAAGATGGTTTAATGTTAATTTGCAAGACAAAAATAAAATGTTTAAATTTGGACACAAACAATTTCAAGATTAAGATGTAGTTTAACAAAGTTTGAAGAGTGAAATTAAAATTTTGACAATTTAACTAAAATTTCAGAATTTTTAAAAAATATTTTTTAAAATTCCAAAGCTTTAATGTCAGTCTTTTTTATAATTTCGTCTTGACATTCGTATTTTAATTCTATATTATTGAGTCAAAGCTAAAAAGTACTAAAGTCAAAAAAATAAGGCAAGGGTGAATTTTTTAAAAGTAAATATGAAACAAAAAAAATAATTTTGCTGATTTCACCACACGAATGTCTAATACTCTTTACCTGGTGATAGACTGTAAGTCGCAAGCTGAATGTTATTTTTTTTAAAATAAAATATTGATCTTAAATAGGACACTTAACTTTTTCACTCTGAGACATGGCCAATTTTTCAAATGATCAAGTTATATGGCAATCACAAATATACTAACATCCTGCAACTGCTGAATTTAATCACCCCTTCGTTCTAAGGGCTAAAGCTTGAAATGGAAAATATGTGGGAATTAAAAGCAATAGTTCTTTATCAAAAAGTGTTTTTCTTGGTAACTGATAATTAACAGCTCACTGAGCTATTTCTCTTACGTTGGAGAAATTCAATCTTAGTTTCAGCCAGAAATTGCTCAAATTGATCCACTGTTCGACGGTTACAAATCTCGCGACATTGAATTCGTCGCCAAGCGACATCCTCACCCCATTCCTTGTCCTTCAAATAGAAAAATCATTGCTCAAACCCATGTTCTCATCATTGTCAAAAATTCAACTGCTTCTCTAATCTCCCTAAAAAAAAATCACCGATCTCTTTTAATGGTGTGTACAGGGATCCTCGTTTTTGGGGCAAAGTGTACATCAAAAAACTGGTTTATATTTAAAGACGCAAATATCCGACTGTCAAATATGTCTTAGGTCTGGTCCATTTTCCCAATCGGCCGTTCCGAAATATTAACATGAGGCAGGACACAAGATTCTTTTTGATTATGTTTCAATCAAATCCAACAATTAGTATAATAGAAAGATACGTGAATTAAAATTCAAAAGTTTCCGGAAAACATCAACAGAAACGATATTTACCTACATGCTTTCCTTGATCTGGAAACCAATCATAGTTAGTTAGCCGCGCAAACAAATGATACATCAAGTTTCTTTTCTTTTTTTCCGATTAGAAGAGTTTGTATTGGGGTTTGGTGAACGTACTGACCCACCGTGCTCTTCTTTCTTATTTGTTCTATGTGCCATTGTTCATTGTCTATTTGAAAAGAGTTTCGCCCTTGGTATGGTGGACATTGTATATCACATGTCATGGACATACAATATCCATCCTACCAGAGGCTAAGCCGTTCTCTTTTATACAAACAATCTTGTCCTGTGTACCAATTTTTATTTTGCCTCTGGCATGGTGGACATACTAAGATAGCGTGCTTTGATGTTTTCAATTGGTTTTTTTTTCTTCATTTCTTGTATGTTTTCTTGTAAATTTTGTTTCTTAAGAAGCCCCTACGATGATGGGTGACACGTCGAACAATTGTGGTAGTTGCACGACTCAATCACGAAAGAAGAAGGAGCCCCTGAGATGATGGGCGCCCCATCGAAAAATGGTAGTAGTTGTTTGACACGGTCCAATCCCAAAAGAAGTATATCCCGTATGAAAATAACAATGTTGAGTTCTCTAAAGATTTTTTCTTTCACTCAGCCAGCATTTTGATGACTAAAATAAAAACGTCACAAGTTAAGTTTTCAACACCTCACTGCCTTATTGGTGATCACCAAAATTTCTAAAACTCGTATCTTTTGAAGTAAATTATAAAAGAATCATATGGTTTTGAAAAACTGAATTTTCGCAGTCAGCCATTGCCGAACATCAACATGAGACCGGACATAAGATTCTCTTTGATAATATTTCAATTATATCCAATATTCCCAATTACTATAATAGGAAGATACGCGAGGCCATTGAAATTCAAAAATTTTCCAAAAACATCAACAGAGACGACGGTTACATTCTTTTCTCCATTTGAAAACCAACCATCGGAAATCTTCGGAAGTGATCGCGCAGACGAATGGTATATAAAGTTTCCCTTTCCCTCTTTCCTGTCAAAAGAGTTTCGCCTCTAGTATGGCGACAAACTGAGTTGCCGTGCTCTTCTGTCTAAACTTTCTTATCCTTTGTACCAATTTTCAATTCAGAAGAGTTTCGCCTCTGGTGCTCTGATGTTTTGAAATTGGCCTTTTCATTCTTTCATTTTTGCATATTCCTCTTTTCATCATTTTTTTTCCTTTCTTTGTTCTTGAAGAAGCCCCCTACAATGGTGGGCGAAACGTCGAAAACTTTTAGTAGTTCTTTGACTCGGTCCAATCCCGGAAGAAGTATATCCTGTACTGACTCTGGCCGTGGAAGCCTTCGTTATCAAACTGAATTAATTCTTTTAATTTAGATTAGTGATTCGTTTCATTCGAACCAATCGTTCACGACTAACCCACCTGTATTATGTTAACATTGCTCATT